>VCHN02000014.1:81415678-81702859 GCA_007115665.2 Sequoiadendron giganteum | reverse complement strand
AAGACATTGTGATTTGGTGCCTTTCTTGTCTTTAGTTTTATCTCACATGGTTCCTGATGTTCTATCTTTAAAATTTCTTAATTTTATTTGATGTTAGATGATTTGATGATTAGGTTTTATGCTTGAAGTATTTGCAAAAATCTCTAGTCCATACTTTTTACAGTTAGTTGATTGTTAGCTACTTTCCAAAGTTAGTCTGGACTTAAAACTGTGCTTAGTTCAATCATGAATGTTTTTTCGTTTTAATTGGAATAGGGTTTTCTTGAATGAATATCCATGATCTAAAAATCTTTAGCACCTTAGAAGATTGCACTATTTTTGTAAGATTGCAGATTTATCTGGGTTAAACAAGAATTAGTTTATGAGGGATTGGTACATTTCAAGCATCTTATCATCTACATTGTCAATCTTAGGGTTATAATTAGTCTTAGAATTATTTCTAAAACCTTTATCTTTTGTCATTTATTTTATTATCTGGGTTAGTTTTAGGTTTTGAAGTATCAATATTTTTCTAGATCTGATAAATTTGAGTTCAGTATTTTCTTGTCGTAAGGTCCCTTTGTGACTACCAAAATTTTCATATTATATCTGAGTTGTTTTATTTGCATTGTCAAGACCTGACATTAGAGACCTTGGGGTTATCTCTTTTCCCATAGAGATCAACCTTTCAAGAGAGATAGGATAAGTTTTATTTTTTTAAGTTGTTGCCATGCAGAAAACACCATAAATAGATTGGCGCTAGAAGGAGGGCCTGAATAAGAAAGTTGGATTGATTTCTCAATGCCATTTCTTCTAGAGGTTTAGAAGAAGAACCAAATCTACTCATGGAGAGGAAAAGTTTCAAGAGCTGCAAGCCCCTACTAGGTCAAGAAGAGCCAGAACAAGGGGAGAATCATCATTCACCCAACTACTCCCATCATTCCCATCATCCTCATTCTCATCGTCCTCATCTTTATCTGATTTTGAGGGCATTCCCATTTCGCAACCTCAACCAGTCATAAATCAGCCATTACCGCCCCCACCTTCACCAATGGGTTTTCTGGCCAATAACCCATCTCGCTTGATCTTCAATAATTAAAATGTCATGCTGAAGAACCCTGTGCATTTTTTCTTGAAGTTCCATACTAGTGATCCCAACAGGACTACAAAGCAGCATATCAGGATTTTCCAGACTTGTCTGAGGGATAGAGGGATTAACCATAAGGATGTTGCATGTAGACTTTTCCCTTATTCTCTAGGAGAGGAGGCCTTTTACTATTATAACCATTTTCCTTCCGCATCCATCTCTAACTAGGCTGAGCTTGAGTCAGGAGAGAAGTTAATGAGCCTATAGGATCATTCAACAATAGGCTCCACCAAGCATACACTAGACTTCAAGCACCTTATGCTAGAAATGAGGCCACTACCCTAAAGGTCTACTTTGAAGCCCTTGATAGACTTACATCCACCTTCCTTAAATGGAGGACTAATCCCCCAACTACTTTGCTCACTACATAGATAGAGGCTGTTAAGGTTAACACAGATCTAAGGTAGCATTTTTTCAGGACCTTTACCATCCTTAGGACTTGCTGCTCACCCTAGACAAGTCCAAGCTCTTAAGCAAGCTTTGACTAATCATGCTCCCATTATGAATCTAGTACCCCAATTGCGTTTGGTCCCACATCCAGGTCCTCCAATAAATCAAGCTCAACCAATGACCTCTTATCCTTAGTAAAGGGCCAATCAACCCCTTCATCTGCAGCAGTAGGCAAGTTTCCCTACATATTTGCAGAATTCAAAAGTCTTGAATCATGTTGTTGGTTCCGCAAGAGCATCTAGATACCTGCCTAGTAATGTGAATTCAACACCACAAAATGGTCTAGATAAAAAATAGTTGGATGAGTTATCTAAGTAGGTGAAGAAACTGAATATGGAGGTAACTTTTTTAAGAAATCAGAATAGCCAACTTCAGGATACATAGAAGAACATGCAATAAAACTACAATAGAGAGAATAAAGATGTTACTAAGGGGCAAAACTTTGATAGAGGGCATTATTTTGACATAAATCAAAATTTTGAAAGAGGACAAGGCTCTAGCCAGAATTATGACATGGGGCAACAAGGTGGACAAGGGTTCGAAAGAAGGCCACCACCTAGATAGAATAGACCTTCGAATACTGGACCTAATAATGGATGAATTCCTACTCCAATGGATCAACCTCCTACCTAGGATAATCCTCTAAGTGGTTTGTATCTAGTAGAAGCAACTTTGTCTAGATGGTGCAGGCTCCATAAGACAAGCCAATATTCTGAGTTAGATTGCCCTAAGTTTCAGACTGTTGCCTCTATCTTTCAGTATGAAGTTGAGAAAAATTCCAATAGTCAGGAGATTGTGCCCTCAAATCCTTATGATTCCCCACTAATGGTACTCAACCATGCTCTATTTCTAAAAGGTGAGGAGAATGAACCAAAAGAAGAGTCCAATGACTAGGATAATGAGACAAAGTAGGTGTTGAATGATTAGGAAATCTCTCATTTGTTTAATGAAGAGAATGAGAATGATAATGGACCCTTGGATGAAGAGGAAGTTGGTGTTGAAGAAGTCTAGATATTTCGGTAACCCATCAATAAATTTGATTTAAGGAACATGCCTAACAAGAGTCCACAATCTAGAGGTCCTTTCATGACTTCCATTCCTCCAAATAATCTCACTACTCCACTAGATCCGAAGGCTAATAATAATCCATCTTACCCCCATGTGCCGACATAGTACTTGTCAAAGGAAAACAATGTTGAAGTATCAAAGGACAAATAGACTAGTGGTTGCAAGGAAGCTCATGCCGATATGAACATGGAGCAACTGGGTGAATATGTAACTGAAGAATTCAGAAATTTAAAGGTAAGTCTTTCTACTTTTGAGTTATTAAGAGTCCTTACTATTAGGAATGCTTTCTTGGGGTCTTTCAATTCAAATAAAGTACCACAAGGAGAAAATTCCAGTGAGGCCATTGTTAGATCCTTAATTCACAGGCAACTAAAGGCTAAGGCCAAGTCCCACCTATAGACAAAGGGAAAGATAAAGATAAGAGTCAGGTTGCACAAGCCGAAACCTAGTTGAGCCTATTCCAAGGAAAGATGGAAACCCCTCCCTTTTTTATTTATGTTCATATCTTTGGGAGGAATCTACATAATTTTCTACTAGATTTAGGAGCATCTACAAATTTTATGCCTTTTGATGTCTATAAAGCTTTAGGTATTACCCCTATTGCTTCTCAAAAGAAGGTCACTCAATTAGACAAGATGGAAGTGAGTGTAGTAGGATAAATGAACATGATCCCAACGTAAGTTGCATCAGATCCGAGGGTGCAACAAGTGATCAACATATAGGTTATTGATATTCTTGACACCTATCATTTCATTTTGGGTCAGGATTTCACCAAGGCATTAAATGGGTACATAGCTACAGACCACTCTCACATGTGGCTACCATGGAAAGGATTACCAAATCAGATTAGGATTGAAAGAGAGCCCAAAATGAAGTATGTAATTATTGAGTATCAGAATACTTCAAATGAGATATTAATATCAAAGGTCAAAATGGGGAACTATGTGTTGGCTACATCAGTCTCTGATAATAAAGAGGTCTTTATGGTGTAGGGCCCCTGTTATGAATCTAGACTATAATCTGGTGGGTCTGAGGAAATTTTTATGATGCAAGATAAGTCCATCAGTGATTTTGAAACACTGAGTGAGAAAACAGATGAAACTAATGACCAAAGAGATATGCAACTTAGTTTGTTGAATAACTTCTAGGAGTTCATCCAAAGGTGTATGGAGAATTAGATCCACTTGGGTAGAAGTATGAATTTTAAAGAATTGTTCCTCCCTAATTGGTGTCGAGTCCACAATGCCCCCCACTCTGAGATGGAATGTCATATATGTCAGACTACTATGGAAAAAGTACAAAAATGTATTAACCTAATCCCAATTGTCAGACTAAATATGCAGGGATGACCACATAATGACAAGAATAA
Organism: Sequoiadendron giganteum; assembly: GCA_007115665.2. Taxonomy (NCBI): domain Eukaryota; kingdom Viridiplantae; phylum Streptophyta; class Pinopsida; order Cupressales; family Cupressaceae; genus Sequoiadendron; species Sequoiadendron giganteum. The sequence goes on along the minus strand of VCHN02000014.1, from coordinate 81,698,846 downwards.
AATCCCATTGCTTCCTGAGAAGCCTCCTATTTGCAGTAAAATGAAAGATGATTCAAAGCAATTAGGGACTCATGGCTTTTGGATGTTAAGATTTGATGGATCCAAATCTAAACAAGGTGCTGGAGCAAGGTTTGAACTGATCAGTCCTTAAGGTAAGAGCTATTTTTCTGCTCATAGAATATAATTCAAATGTACTAATAATGTGGCTAATTATGAATCTTTGATCCATGGGTTGTTAATGGCATCAAGGTAGAAAGTTAAGATATTACAATTTTTTGGGGATTCTGAGCTGGTAGTCAGGTGGGTGAGGAAAGTAGTATTCATGTCATGACAGGAGGATGACTAATTATAGACATAGAGTGTGGGATCTTATTGAGGGATTCGATGCATTCAAAATCCAGTTGATTCCTCAAAGTAAGAACCAAGATGTAGATTCTCTAGCACAAGAATCTAGTACATTTCAACCCTTGCAACTTTTAGGATTGAAGAAGTTTACTGTGGAACTCACTCCAGTACTTTCAGTACCTGACAACATTACCAATTTCTAGGTATTTGAAGATGATAATCATATTCTAGATTTCATTACAATTTGTGATGTGTTTGCTTCTCAAGTAATTGATTAGATAAAACCCCAAGATGCATGTTGTGCACTTTTTGCACACACACCCCACCAAAAGTAGGGACCCTCTTTTGTTCTCTTTTTTCTTTCGCTCTTGGTCTTTTTGGCCCTTTGTATTTTAGGGATCTGCTTACTTGGGCATGTTATTTGATGTTTATCTTGCCTATTGGAATGGTCCATCTATGATACATATTAAAAACCTTAGGTTCTTGACTCATTCTAGGTTTTGCACTGTACTCAGGAAATCCACCCTTGTCAGATTGTCCCGAATTCCTTTCAGGTCCTATGGTTGCTGCTTTTCATTGAAAATCCAGAGATTCTGGTCCTCCTCAGAAGTCCACTAGGAGTGGATTCCTCTGAATGTCTGTCACCTTGTCGGATTCCTAGATTTTTGGTTGACCCATCTTGACTGCATTGATTGTGCAATTTCCGAAGGTGGGTATTAAGTCAACTTTTGGGGATTTTTGTGCCATTTGAATTTTTATCATTTTCTTCATCTTTCTTCTAGAGTGCTTGATCTTGAAAGTTGTTGCCGAATTGGGCATCTGGAATTGGAGTCAATTGTTGTAGCTAGATTTTCCATAGGCCATCTGCGCTCTGCTTGGTTGTCTTGCCAACTTCTACTATTTTGATTCTTTCATCTTCATGGTATGTGCATGATGCCTTGCCTTCTTTGATAATTGAATCAAATTTCTTCGTGGTGTGCACGTTTGTACTATGAGTTGAAGTGTCGGTGTGGTAGGGTTTGGTCATTTTGACTTTCTTTTCTGGTCTTGTGTCAAAAATGGGATTCAAATTCCTGTATGATTAAGTGGTTGAGTGTCTCATGTTTGGGGTTTCCCATCTCATGAAGATTTTTACCCCAAGTGAGTCCCTGGGCTGCCCTTTTGCTCCTTCATGAGATAGACTGCATGTGAGAGTCAAGTTCATGATTTTCCTATGCATTCATAGCAGAAATTTAGGGTTATGTGTCCAGGGCATCATCGCCACTCCCACTTGTTTCCCTTGGGTGAGTTTCAGGTTCATAATTCTTGTATGATGGTTAGATCACACCATTCTAGGCTCTAGATTCTCAAATTCATGATCATTTGATCGATTTGTAGGAGGTCATAGAAAATATGAACATCCAGGTTTTCAATGTCATTGTGGAATTCCTTAACTACCATAATTTCCTAACCCTTTGGTTTTTCGTCTATCTCTCGAAGTGTGCATCGATCCAGGGATTCTGGCACTTCATAGAATTTTATTAGGTCCGGATTTCCCCGGTTTGTCCATCCCATTGATGGTTTCCAGAAAATGGAGTTAAGTGGAGAAAGTTGCATTAATTTTGTTGGAGTTCATGTCTTCAGGATTTTCTCGAAGGTTCTTAGTCTCTTCATTTTCTCGGACTTTGTGAATTATTGATGTTCCCGCGGATTTCCATCCTTGGCAGATTTTTCTGAGATATTGTTAATAGGGGATAATTGAGGAATTGCATAAAGTTTTCTTAATGATTATGAATTTGATAGTTGAGGAGTCACCTGAGAAATATTCTAAAGGCTAAGCCAATGTGGGTTCTCCTTTTAAAATCAAGATTAAGGATGTTCATGCAAGGGAGGTAGGAGAAGTAGAAAAGTAGAGGAATCCAATGGCTAAGAAAAGGAAACATGTCCCTAGGAGGAAGAATGCTGAGGGAGGTGAGAAAGAAAAGGAAGATTTCAGTGTTCCCTCATCGAAGAGAAGGATAATTGTGAGATTATCATAGAATGAGGAGTTTAAAGAAAACAAGGAAGGTGAAACACTTGTGGTGGAAGTTGAGAGCTCGGGAGAGAGGACACAAGTGTATCAAAGAATCCTTCTCGCAAGGAAGCTGCACCAAAAGAAAGTGCTCCTACGACTGCTCCTACTACCGAGCATGAGGACATCCCCCCTCTTCATGAGACTAGCAATATGCCAAATGAACCAAAAGATGTTGAAGATCCTAAGGACCTTGGTGAGGAAGAATTATAGGAAGGTGATCTCTACAATGCTGGGGTAAAGATAGATAGGGTACTATAGTCTCCCTTGATAGCTGGTGGGGATTCGCCTACAAGAGGCGAGGAGGAAATAACTTCTCCAGAGAAAGAAGTGTGAACTAGGAATCCTTCACCAGCACATGAAAAGATGATTCAGCTAAGAAGACTCCCGAGGAACCAAGCATGGGGAAGAGTGCACCCAATGTTCAATAGGAATAGGATGGATGGGATAAAGTATAGTTAGAATCCACTGTTCCAAGCTGGTTAGATAAAGAATTGAAGAATAAATAGATTTTGGTGGATGACACTCCTCCCAATTGGGATGAACTATTGGAAAATATTGGAAAGGGAAAGACAAAGAAGAAGGCTAGAGTCATTTCCAGGATTGAGAGGGATGAGTCAAATAACAGGGTGGTCCACATTTCTACCCCTGCTCCTGACAAAAATAGAGATTATGTGGTCATGAAAGATTATAGTGTACAAACTATTAACCTAGGGAATTCTTACATGGAATAAGAAATTGAAGAATATAAAGGCTCCAGCAGTGTAATCCTTAGCAAGTTGAGGAATGAGGTACAAGCTAAGGCATCATTGAAAAAGGAAAATGATAAATTGAAGAAGTATTTTCAAGAGTTGATGAAACCCTTGCAATCCCTTAGTACTTCCTCATTTGTTGTAGGTTTCTTACCCCAGGAAACCATATCAGAATTGGAAAGAATGAAGAGGACCACACATGCTACTACCGGTTGGTTGTAGGGAGTGCAAACCAAGGGAGATAATGCTATCAATGATATCCTTTTGACTAGAGTGGATGCAATGAGATCCTTGGATTGGCTGAAGAATGTGTTAGCTTAGGATAAGGAGGATATAAATCTCATACTGCAAAAGACAAATACTATCATAGAGCACATTGAGGCTCAACTGGTAAAGGATGGAATTATTCCTTCCTTGAGAATTGCAGAGCCTTGGAATTGGTTTGAAATTCTATAGATGAGGCAAAAGGCCTTAAAGAAGATATATAAATAGGGAAGGAAGATTGAGGACACTTTGACTAGTATCTACCATAAGTGTGTCTCTTTCTTTGAAGTAATGATAGGGAGAAATAAATTTTCTCCAAAGTAGCTTAAACTGGAGTAGTTGAGAAAGTGGTGGCGAGATGTCTATTCTCCAATCAATGAAGGTCCTATTATCAAACACCAGCTGGATGATGTGGCAACATACATTGCAGTCATTGATCGATATCAAAAAAATAAGGTGGATTGGGATAATTTAGAGAATCAGTCAAGGGATGATATGAAGTGCCTTGAGAGGAGAGTTAGGGTTTTTCTTGTACCACCTATTGCTGACTTGGAAAGGGTATTGTTTTTGGTGCATGATAAGGTGGAGCATGCTAAAGACAAAGGGGGGAAGTAGTCAATGCAATGCTACATCAGAATTTGTGCTTCCCCATTATTTTCTCCTCTTCCTTCGCATGCATTGGATCGAGTTTTTTTGGAGAACCCAAGGCCAACTTGGATGAAATTGGTGCAAATTGCACATTTCATATTATTTTGAATATATTTTGGCCAACCTATTGTCTGGTGTTTATCATTGTAAACCCTAATTAGACCAGCATATTTTGGGGGGTTTTCTATAAGTTTGGTGTTACGCCTCATTTTGCAAGGGTAGAAGTTAGAATAATTTCACATTAGAGAGAATTGTAAGAAGCAAGAATTAGAGTTAGAGTTAGTTTATCTCTTCAAGAAAGTGCTATAATAGAAGATTGGAATTGTTTCCACTTTGGGTGATTTAATACAAGTAAAGAGATTGTGATTTGGTGCCTTTCTTGTGTTGAGTTTTATCTAGTGTGATTCTTGATGTTCTATCTTTAAAATTGCTTAATTTTAGTTGATGTTAGGTGGTTTGATGGTCTTTAGAGTTTTATGCTTGAAGTGTTTGCAACAATCTCTAGTCCATCCTTTTTGCAATTAGTTGATTGTTAGCTTCTTTGCAAAGTTAGCTTGGACTTAAACTATTCTTAGTTCAATTATGAATGTTTTTTCATTTCAATTGCAATAGGGTTGTCTTGAATGAATATGTATGATTTGAAAATATTTAACACCTTAGAAGATTGTACTATTTCTATAAGATTACAAATTTAGTTGGGTTAAACATGAATTAGTTTCTGATGGATTGGTCCATTTTGAGCATCTTATCATTTGCATTATTAATCCTAGGATTAGAATTAGTCTTAAAATTACCTCTGAAACCCCTATCTTTTGTTATTTCTTTTATTATCTGGGTTAGTTTTAGGTTTTGAAGTATCAATATATTGCTAGATCTGATAAATATGAGTCCAACATTTGCTTGTAGTAAGGTCCCTTTGTGATTACCAACATTTTCACATTATCTCTGAGTTGTTTTATTTGTATTGTCAAGACCTGACATTAGAGACCTTGGGGTTATTTCTTTTCCATAGAAATTTACCTTTCAAGAGAGATAGGATATTACATTCTATCTGAGTTGTTGTTGTGTAGAAAACAACATCAATAGATTGGCGCTACAAGGAGGGTTGAATAAGCAAGATGGAGAGATTTCTAAACGCTATCTCTCTTGAAAGGCTCAGAAGGAGAACCAGATCCACTCTAGGAGAGGAAGAATTTCAATAATTACAAGTTCCTACTAGGGCAAGAAGGGCCTGGATAGAGGAAGAATCATCATCCACCCAACCACTTCCATCATCCTCATCATCCTCATCCTCATCCGATTATGAATCCATTCGTATTCCACAACCCCAACTTGCCATAAATCAACCATTACCACCGCCACCTCCACCAATGGATTTCCTGGCCAATAACCCATCTCCCTTGATCTTCAATAATTAGAGTGTCATGACCAAGCATTGTGAACACTTCTGCTCAAAGTTCCATAGAGATGATCCCAATAGGACAATAGAGGAGCATATCAGTATTTTCCAAACCTATCTAAGAGACAGAGGAATCAACCATGGGGATGTCGGATGCAAGATTTTACCTTATTCCCTAGGGGAAGACGCATTTTACTGGTACAATCACTTAACTACTGCTTCTATCCATAATTGGATAGAACTGGAGACTACATTTTTGCAGAAGTTTAAAATTCCCATTAGTGATACTGCGCTCTGTATATAAAGTTTACTGGAGTCAAGAGGGAAATTAATGAACCTATAGGATCATTTAACAATAGATTCCATCGAGCATACAGCAGACTTCAAGCACCTTATGTTGGAAATGAGGATGCTGCCCTGGAGGTCTACTTTGAGACCCTTGATAGCCTTACATCCACCTTCCTGAAATGGGGGACTAATTCCCCAACTACCTTTCTCACTGCATACATAGAGGCTAATAAGGTCAGCACAGATCTAAGGCAACATTTTTCAGGACCTTTGCCATCCTTAGGACTAGCTACTCACCCTTGACTAATCATTCTCCCATTATGAATCCAGTACCGTCATTGCCTTTGGTCCCACAGCCTGGTCGTCCAATAAATCAAGCTCAACCAATGACCTCTTGTCCTCAATAGGGAGCCAATCAACCACTTCACCCACAACAACAAACTAGTTTTCCTACATATTTGTAGAATTGAGAAGTCCCGAATCAGGCTATTGGTTCTAGAGGATCATCTAGAGACTTGCCCAGTAATGTGAATTCAACACCACACAATGGTCTAGATAAAGAACGGTTGCATGAGTTATCTAAGCAAGTGAATAAACTAAATATGGAGGTGACCTACTTGAGAAATCAGAATAGCCAACTTTAGGCTAGACAAAAGAACATGCAGTCGAATTACAACAAAGAGAACAAAGATGCTACTAAAGGAGAAAAAATTGATACATGGCAGTATTTTGAAAGAGGACAAGGCTCTAGCCATAATTATGACAGGAGGCAACAAGGTGGATAGGGGTTTGACAGAAGGAAACCACCTGGACAGAATAGACCTTGGAATATTGGACCCAATAATGGGGGAATTCCTACTCCATTGGATCAACCTCCTACTTAGGAAAGGCCTCCAAGTGGCGTGTATCTGGTAGAAGAAGCTTTGTCTGGATTGTGCAAGCTCCATAAGACAAGCCAACATTCTTAGTTAGATTGCTCTGAGTTTCAGACTACTACTTTCGTCTTTCAGTATGAAGTTGAGAACAATTCCAATGGTTAGGAGATTGCGCCCTCAAATCCTTATAATTCCCTAATAATGGGACTTAACCATGCTCCATTCCCAAAAGGTGAGGCGAATGAACCAGAAAAAAGAGTCTAGTGACCAGGATAAAGAGACAGAGTGGGTGTTGAATGATGAAGAAATCTCTTAGTTGTTTAATTAAGAGAATGAGAATGATAATGGCCCTTTGGATGAAGAGGAAGTTAGTGTTGAATAAGTTCAAATGTTTCAGAAACCCATAAAGAAATATGATTTGAGGAGCTTGCCTAACATGAGTGCATTGTTGGTGTTTAAAATAACAACCCAGCTAAACCTTGCAACTCTCTAAGAGGTAGCCAACCTCTATTTTAAAGAACAACTAAGGCTAGTGGCCAGCTGACAAGATTCAGTCAAAGACTGACATCTCCTACACTACTGGCTCTGCAGGACCAAGGTGGGTAAACCTAAACAATGCTCAAACCTTTGTTCACTCATACACTGACATTGTTTTATAAAGCAGATAATTCCCAATGAAACAACACTAAGGGAAGCATTGGCAACTTTAAATTTGGCTAAATTCTCGGCAACTCAACCCTCTATCAGCCATTGGAAAGTAGGACACACAATAAAATAGTAAGATTAGAATGATTTTACATTTAAAATTGTTTATGAGATGCACAAACTGAAACATAGATCAGTGCCAGTTCTGGGCCATGGAGTCAAACACATAAAATGAATTCTCCAGCAAACAGTCCTCAACTAGTGGATTTAACTTGATAATGCTTTCCATTAACTATTAGTGCCTTGCACCAACAATCCATCTCTTGATATCAATAAGATTCTTCTTATTAAATCCCATCTACACACCTGAAATCACAATCACCTGCTTAAAGTATTTTAACCATTTCTTTGAAACTGAACAATGAATAGACAAAACAATCTCATGAAACTTGAGATGATAAATTCAAAGACACTTTGTATTATTGAATTTACATGACTGAAAGTGTTTAAATGTGGAGACAATCTGATGACATTCATGAAAGTGGAAGCACTTCATGATACTAAATGCATAAATTAGCTGTAATTACTCTTGAATTCATAAAATTACAGCTTACAGACTCATACAATGACATAGAAAATACAAATCTCTATCTACCCAGTCCCATACCAAAACTCAGAATGTCGTACAATGAGAAGAGAAGAGAAGAAATAGGAGAATGGAACTAGCCCTAAAATTAATCCGAAATTGCCACCTGGAAACACCTCCACCATTGAACAGTGATCTGCAAAATATCTTCTCAATTTCCTTGTAACAAACTTCAATCTGTTTTCAAAATAGCATGTGCTCAATTTGTTCTTCAACAGAAAAATGCCCAAGTGTCCATTCCCACTCATTACTTGCAGTTGAAAGAAAACTCCATTCCCGTGAATATCTATTTCTGTTTTTTACTCTTCATTTGCTGCAGCAATACTTTTTCAAATAATGACCTTTTGTTTACAAAGTGAATAAGTTCACTTTTCAGCTCAACACCGAATATTCAATCATAAAGTAAATATTAAATTCACTATGCTTATCCCCTAGGTATGAAATGAATGTAAAATTTATTTTACATTATACCCATGGTGAATATTTAAATTCACATTGTAATTACCAGGGCAAAATAAAATAAAAAAAGTACCCCCGGGCATCATTAAAATATTTCACCTTGCATATTTTACCCACATCACCATAATACTTGAAATGTTTCATCTAAAACATTTGCTCACTCCTAATTGTATTTAAAATATTTCAGTTTTGCCTCCTCGGGTGAATTATTTTACCACTAAACAATTCTTTGCCATTTAAAAAATAGCAATGGACCCACCCCATTTTTTAAAACTATGCAACCCTTTTAAATTTTTTGAAATTTATTAAAAATGGGCTCCTCCCGTTCTTGCACACCTTGTAAGAGTTTTTCTTGCATCAGCATTCCTCTTGCGAGAATTGCCCTAACCTAAACCTCGTTTGCTCTTTGCACATCTCAAACATCCTTTGTTCACTTTGCTAGCAAACTTCATTCACCTGGGTGGTATTCCCTATTTCATGGTGTGAGATTCCCCTTGCCTGGTGTGGGCTACTTCCTTGCATCGGTGCCTGGTCTCCACTCTCTGCAGGCCATGGGCTTCATCTTTTCCTATTTGGTGCGCATCTCACCTACGCACTCCCCATCACCAGGCCGTGCCTTCCCTGTTGTATATCGTGGGCTTTCTTACTTATTGGCCACGCCCCTTTGGACCCTTCCATTTCTTCCTTGCATGTGCGATCTCCATTCAATTACCGTGACCCCTGCTACTCATGCTTGGCATGGGCTCTCATGTTTCTCCCTCTCTGGCTGCAGTGGTCTTCATTGCCGACCTCTTCACATTACTGGCCTTCACCCCTCAAACAACATATTGGTCGCGCGGGCTCTTATCTTCATTGCTTTCGAGTCTTCTGTTGCTCCCTTTGTGCATGGTTCTCCTCCGGTTCTGACTTGGTGGGCACCTCACTCACCTACACCAAGCTTCCTCTTCCTCTTTGGCCACGGGTCTTTCAACATACATGCCAATTGCATTTACCTAAAAGTTCCTAAGGCCTTTCAACGAATCCATTATGCATACCTATCGTCACTGCCAGCCGCGCCCCTACACAGAATTCTCTCCTGACATACTCACCACTGGCGCTGGTTTTTTCTTTGGTATGAGCCCATCTTCAAATGCTAGTTGCATTTGTTTAAAAGTTTCAAAACCCCCAACATATCCATCTTATGTGTCCTTGTTTCTCATCCATTCGATGCAATTTTTCAGTGAGAGTTCAAGCCATTTGTAGAAGTGTCTTGGCATTTCCAATAGACATATTTTGTACTGGCTATCAATACTGGTGTCCAAAGAGATCATACTTCATTTGTTGCACCCATCTGAGAAATCTCGAACAAACTTGCATGCTTTGTCTATTTTACTCCATGGTGGACGCCCGCACCTCTTCCATTATCTGGCTTCACAAAGTATTAAGCTCCATGACAAACGCAAAACATAATTTCCTCAAATAATTTTGATACAACATACTGCAAGCTTGAATTCGCCATGAGTAGAGCCGCCTTGCAAGATTAGTTCACACATTGGCATCAAGACAAAGATACTTCCATGATGGCTTCATGATCTTACATAAAAACTCCTCTATATCTATCAAACCAACCTGTGTTTCCTTTTCCATGTTGCCAAGTGAACATAAAATGTTTGATGAGCCTTTTACCTTATGCATTTGTGCTCCATGACACTGAAGCTCTTGAATTTACAATTATTTACTTGAAGCGAACCTCACAATTATGCAAAGCATGTCGGGCCCGATGTGGGTCCGACTAAAAAAAAAATTCGTTTTCAAAAAAATTTTATGCTCAAACAATCTCAACACAACATCCAGATGAATTTGGAGTTGAAAAATGAACTAGGTCTTCATGAAAATTAGTTTTCTGACACTTTTTGGAAAACGGTCAAAATAGGCCAGGTTGACTCTAGAATCCACCTGGGAAATTGGTCAAACGACCTTCAAGAGACATCAAAAATTGCAAGAATATAGTCGTTTGATCCAAAAGTATAGTACAAAAGATGGCTCAGAGAAACAAATCATGAGGAACCAGATATTAATCGGATAAGTTGCCCAGCTGAACCTTTTCTGAAACAACAGTCATTCTGCACCAATAAAAATTGATCCAATTGCCAATTTGTAAAAATAGTGAATCAACTCCTAGAAAGCTTCCATCAAACACAGTGGAACACTAAGATACCTTGAGCACGTGTGCAAAAGGAAATTTCTTGAAACATCACTGATCAAAAGTTATTGACGGTTGAAGTTGGCCATTCAGAAAGGTTGTCAGGAATGCAGATGCAAAACATAACAAAGTGCATTTGGTTTCGATCTGCTAAAAATAGAAAATCAGATCATGAGGCTCTGAAAACTAACACCCAAGATCATTGTGATATGGGGAATATGGAACAACATTCGTTTTGACATGTCAGTGAACCGGTTGCAAAAACCAAGCTCAAACAGGAAGATGTTTGGCAAACTGACAATCTACAAACAATAGAATAGTGCAAAAACCCTCCAGCTTCACTTTTTGAAACATTGTCAAAACTTATCATGGGAAGCTAAAATTTGAGATGTCTGCTCACATATGTCTACTAAGTGTGTCTACAATTGGGTTTTGCATGAAAATCAATAGGATTTAAATTATAAGCCTCCAAAGCGGGCCAATCAGGACTGATTCTTTAGATGCACTTCTAAAAGTGCAGAAGCAAATTTTTTTGAAATAGGCATCTCAAATTTGCAAAATTTGAGAGTGGCATCAGTGGCTCCAACTGGGGATGTATGCCCCCTGTGGGCATAGCAAGATTCTAGATCTCTTTAGAGTAGACCAAATGTTGAGTCCAACAGGTGTCTTCAAACTACTCCCCTATTCAACTTTCATTTTTCAATTTCATCTGATGACCCCAGGCCACCAAATGAAAAATGGGGATCAACATTTACCTCTATCAAATACCAATCTGTAAAAAGAATTAATCTCTCTCGAGTCATGCTTGCATTTGTCAAACCATAACAACACTGGTGACTATATTTTTATAAATAAAAATACCAAACTGCCCTTATGCAAGTGAAAACTTGTTCCCTGTTCAAATCTATCATCAAGTGGCAACCAAATCAGATAAGTCATATCACTGTCCATTATTTCATTTTCTGATTTTATATCAGGCAACAACACTTGAAACTGATGATCAAGATCATATGAAAGTATGGTCTTATCACATTCACTAATCCCTTCATCATGATCAAGTTCAGAGGAGACATCATGGCTGAAAAGAAACATACAATCATCTTGTGTGTTGAGAAAAAATTTCTCATACATTTGTATCTCCTCCAACTAGAATACATCATAGGCTGGATTGTCCTCATCCAAACACCACATCCCAAACACATTATCATGTGTTTCATGATTATGAAAATCAGATTTGTCAATACTAAAAGTACTTTCATCTTCATTCAACTCATGACGGTCATCAAAAACATCAACCTCCAATGCATGAGAAGTGTTCTCTATCTCAGGTTCATACATGTTGTGAAATGCATTCTTCAAACCATCATGCAATTCCATATAGGATGCTTCAGACACAGATTCAAACCATTCAAAATTTGACCCTAAATCAAGGTCTTAACATTGATTCTTCACAACATGTTCAATGCTATCATTTTCAGGAGTAACAAGATCAGCAAAGAAACTTTGTGTGTACTTTCATCTAATAGGCATACTGACCCATGAACAAGAGACTCACTATTATTAGAAACTTTCTCATTAGCAATGAAATTAACACCTTCATTCTCGATCTCACAAATGCATTCCTTATTCAAAGGAAACACATCCATTTTCAAACTATAAAGATGAGAGAGATCATTAAATCAAGGTCCACATTCAATCCCATGCTGACTGACATCACACCCATTACTATCTGCATCATGTGGCTTCTCTACAAATTGATCAAGATATCTTACACTTTCAACACAATCCGACAGTCCACCAAATTGTTTTTCATTACCTATGGATGATAATGCTGATTCTAGGTCCATGTGATTGCCACTATGCATAACTTGATTATTCAAAACTGAATTCCTTCCATAATGACTGTGCACATTATCATAATTCTTATGTACCATTGAAATTTCCATCTTTGTTTCATACAAGCAGTCATGGACAACAAAGACATAAATAGGTTCTTCAACATCTTCATCACTTTCAGTAGTACTATACTCATGATCAGCAAATTGAACACATATATGTTCATCCTCAGATTCTTCATCATTAATTGAATCAACAGGCTTCATTGATGTCAAACTTGAACTACATTCTGAGTCTATTTTGAGTATAATTTGATCATTCACTGGTGAATAAATGACTTCATCAGTGTCCATATCACTATATTATTTGTATGAAAAACAAACCTCTCAGTCATTCTCATAAGATCTTTCACAATCATCAAAAGAGAAATCAGTTTGGCTGTCATCTGCATCCTCATCACAAGAAGACTTATCACTGTACAAACCATGCTCAAATTCCTCAAAGTAGGTTCTTGAACTTTCATCTTTAATGTCTTGATCACTAGCTTGAGAAATAGTGTCGTCATAAATTGTATCATCTTCACTGACCGAAACATGAAATGGAATGATGACCTTCATCTCTTCTATTCCTTCATCAGTCAAGGTATTACAAGAAAAAAATTCATACATATTTATCTGTTCATCATACCATGCCTCTTCCTCTTCATTACTGCTGCAAAAATCTGCACATGTGCTGATTGTAAACTGATTACAGTTAGTGTCCTCATTCATACAATATATATCTTCATTTTCTGACACACTTTTTTCATTCTTGTGTATCATGTTCTGAATTTCTTGAAACCAACAGCTACTACCTTCATTTTGAGACACTACAGTTTGATGATGTTTAACATGAAGTTCATTAGGATCTACAAATCGTGATGATGGAGGAATTGGAGCAGTAGCATCACTAACTTCTTGACAAGCACTTCTACTAGCTGATCCAAGAGTTCCTTTTTCTTGAGGTGTGTTAGGGTGACAAACACTCACAACCTTCTTTCCTTTCATCATTGAGAACCTCAAATTGTTCTCAATATCTATAGCCATCTAATATGCTTGGAGAAGGGTTGTAGGTTCTTTATCCCTCAACAAATAACTCATCTTTTTGTCAAATGCTCCTAAGTACGTGACCAAACATTCAACATCGTTTGGCCTTATGTTCTCCGGGATCTCTCTAATGATCATTGAAAATATGAGATTACAAGATGGAACTAATTCATCTTTTCCCTTTTCCATGTTCATAAACCTTTTCCTTATCAGAACAGGGTTTATCCTTTCTCCAAACTGTTCCATGAACACTGCCTTGAGCTCTTCCCATGAATAAATGGAAGAGGCTGGTAAATAAGAGAACCATTTTGTTGCATCTCCTCTCAAGGACTGAACAAATAACCTCATGATCACATCCTCATAATCAATCTCATAATCATCCATCAAATTTCTAAACTCTTGCAAATGTTTATTTGCCGATTCAGCCCTATCACCAATGAACCTTGGTAACTTATTTCTGACTTTAGCTAGAATGTCATTTGGGTAACCACTAAGGCTATTGAAATTGATGGCTCTATACCTTCCACTGCTAAAACCTCTTTAACAATCTAGCTGGGACTGATCACAAACCTTAATTCCATTTGAAACCATGCTAGGGTGCATGTATTGAGGCATCTTGATATCCCCTTTTCAAATTTTACATATCAACTCTATAGTTGATCATTCATTGCCCTACTTCTATCTATCATCACGATCTTAGAATATTACATTACATAATTCAGGTGCATCTAAACCTAAGATCCACTTAGTGGGAAAATTTAAAGCAAACATACTTCTCCAAAAAAATACATAGGCTGCAAATTACAACTCAGAAGTATATAAACTAAATATTACTGTTATTTCCCTGTTTTAGTGCTAATCACTCAATAGGGAACCAAATTTTTGTCTAAAATGTTCAAGTATGGTTTTCATATACAATTTTCTTGAAAATAAAAAATGAAGAATACCCGAAAAATTTGCAGCTGCTGCAAATTGTGTTCCTGACTGGTAATATTTGTAGATCTGGAACTTTCTTTAAATTTTCAACAGGTTCTATCAAAAAAAGTCGCCACCTCTTTTCACAAAGGACTGAACTTCAAGCAGTATGAAGTTCTTTTACAATTAAACTTCTTTCTGAGTTCCTTTCCACTAGCAGAGAACCACATATTACAAAATTGTTCAAGTTAACTGCAACACTTTCTTCTCCAGGGTTGAAATCCTTCAAACTTGAAAAAATTCAGAATGACAAACAACAATATGACTCTATAACTATCTGCAACTGGAGATTCAGAATTTCCCCAGTAGAGTCGCCATTCTGTTGGTGACTCGGATGGGAAAATAGTTCAATAATGTGCAACCTCAAGTTATAGAAATAATTCAACACTTTAATGACTCTATAACAGTACTGTCTGCAACCAAAACTTCTGATTTCATTCCCAATAGAGTCGCCATTCTTTTGGTGTTTAAAATAACAACCCAGCTAATCCTTGCAACTCTCTAAGAGGTAGCCAACCTCTATTTTAAAGAACAACTAAGGCTAGTGGCCAACTAACAAGATTCAGTCAAAGACTAACATCTCCTACACTTTTGGCTTTGCAGGACCAAGGTGGGTAAACCTAAATAGTGCTCAAAACTTAATTCACTCATACACTAAAATTATCTTATAAAGCAGATAATTCCCAATGAAAAAATACTAAGGGAAGCATTGGCAACTTTAAATTTGGCTAAATTCTTAGTAACTCAACCCTCTCTCAGCCATTGGAAAGTAGGACACACAATAACACAGTAAGATTAGAATGATTTTGCATTTAAAATTGTTTATGAGATGCACAAACTGAAACATAGATCAGTGCCAGTTCTGGACCATGGAGTCAAACACATAAAATGAATTCTCTAGCAAACACTCCTCAACCAGTGGATTTAACTTGCTAATGATTTGCATTAAATATTAGTGCTTTGCACCAATAATCCATCTCTTGATATCAATCAGATTCTTCTTATTAAATCCCATCTGCACACTTGAAATCACAATCACCTGCTCAAAGAATTTTAACCATTTCTTTGAAACAGAACAATGAACAGACAAAACAATCTCATGAAACTTGAGATGATAAATTCAAATATACTTTGTATTATTGAATTTACATGACTGAAAGTGTACAAATGTGGAGACAATCTGATGAAATTCATGAAAGTGGAAGCACTTCATGATACTAAATGCATAAACTGGCTGTATTTACTCTTGAATTCATAAAATTACAGCTTACAGACTCATACAATGACTCTGAAACTACAAATCTCTATCTACCCAATCCCATACCAAAACTCACAACGCTGTACAATGAGAAGAGAAGAGAAGAAATAGGTGAATGGAAGAAGCCCTAAAATTGATCTGAAATTGCCACCTGGAAACACCTCCACTGTTGAAGAGTGATCTGCAAAATATCTTCTCCATTTCCTTGTAACAAACTTCAATCTGTTTTCAAAATAGCATGTGCTCAATTTGTTCTTCAACAGAAAAATGCCCAAGTGTCCATTCCCACTCATTACTTGCAGGTGAAAGAAAACTCCATTCTTGTGCACATCTATTTCTATTTTTTACACTTCATTTGCTGCAACAATACTTCTTCAAATAATGACCTTTTGTTTACAAAGTGAATAAATTCACTTTTCAACCCAACATAGAATATTCAATCATAAAGTAAATATTAAATTCACTTTGCCTATCCTCCAAGTATGAAATGAATGTAAAATTTATTTTACATGATACCCATGGTGAATATTTAAATTCACATTGTAATTACCTGGGCAAAATAAAATTAAAAAATACCCTCGGGCATCATTAAAATATTTCACCTTGCATATTTTACTTACATCCCCGTAATACTTGAAATGTTTCATCTAAAACATTTGCTCACTCCAAATTGTATTTAAAATATTTCACTTTTGTCTCCTCGAGTGAATTATTTTACCACTAAATAATTCTTTGCCATTTAAAAAATAGCAATGGGCCCACCTGATTTTTTAAAACTATGCAACCCTTTTAATTCTTTTGAAATTTATTAAAAATGGGCTCCTCCCATTCTCGCACACCTCGCAAGAGTTTTTCTTGCGTCAACATTCCTCTTGTGAGGCTTGTGAGAATTGCCCTAACCTCAACCTCATTTTCTCTCTACACATCTTGAGCATCCTCTGTTCATTTTGCTAGCCAACTTCATTCACCTGCCTGGTAGTCCCCATTTCATGGCGCAGGATTCCCCTTACGTGGCATGGGCCACTTCCTTGCATCGCTGCCTGGTCTCCACTCTTTGTAGGCCACGGGCTTCATCTTTTCCTATTTGGTGCGCATCTCACCTGCGCACTCCTCATCACTAGGCTGCACCTTCCCTGCTGTAGGTTGTGGGCTTCTTACTTATTGGCCGCGCCCCTCTGGAACCCTCCATTTCTTCCTTGCATGCGCGCTATCCATTCACTTACCGTGATCCCTGCTCTGCATGCTTGGCATGGGCTCTCATGTTTCTCCCTCTCTGGATGCAGTGGTCTTCAATGTCAGCCTCTTCACATTATTGGCCTTCACCCCTCAAACAACATATTGTTCACGCAGGCTCTTATCTTCATTGCTTGCGAGTCTTCTGTTGCTCCCTTTGTGCATGGGTCTCCTCCAGTTTTGACTTTGTCTGCACCTCACTCACCTACACCAAGTTGCCTCTTCCACTTTGGTCGGAGGTCTTCCACCATACATGCCAATTGCATTTACCTAAAAGTTCCTGAGGCCTTTCAACGAATCCATTCTGTATACCCGTCCTCATTGCCAGTCGCACCCCTACATAGAATTCTCTCTTGACATACTCACCACTAGCGTTGGTTTTTTCTTTGGTACGAGCCCATCTTCAAATGCTGGTTGCATTTGTTTAAAAGTTTCAAAACCCCCAACATAGCCATCTTATGCGTCCTTGTTTCACATTCATTCGTTGCAATTTTTCAGTGTGAGTTCAAGCCATTTACAAAAGTGTCTTGGCATTTCTTGTAATAGTAGATTAAAAGTAGATGTATCTTCGAATGATGATGAATAATCTACAACTAGAATAACAAAGTTAATCCTAATCTAAATAATAATCTAAAATCAAACAACAAAGAATGAGGAAATAAACTAAACAAACTAAACAATTTAATGGAAAGCTCTCACCGAATATGCGTTCACCCCTTTGAATTATCTTGATTGTTCTCCATTTTGCCTTTTCAGTATTCTTGCCCTCATATTTCTATGTTTGAATACAAATATAGCTTCGTCAAGTGTCTAAGAAAAATATCGAATATGGGTCTCTTCTCAAAAGTGTATGATTTCGGGAGGAGGAATAATGATAATGATAGGCCATTTTATAGATTTTGGGTTTTCAAATGATTAGCTCAAATTGAAAGAGAGATCGACGAATGAGATTGATGAATGCCATGTGATATGAGTTTTGTGTAAGATAAAACATGATTCAGAACACGAGTTCAGGAGAGACTGAAGATAGAGACTAAGTTAGAACGTGAGTTAGAACACACGTTCAAGATCTTAATCTCCAAAAATAGAAAAAATAGACTTTGTATGCAAAAGACAAACTTAGAACACGAAGACTAATGCATTCGAATGAAAACATGAGTTAATTAATTAAATAAAGATATTTAATTAATAAAATAGATCATGCATATGAGTTGGAACTAGTTAATTGACTATTTGTGACAAAGAGTCTTCTCGCAGAGATAACCAAATGTTAAATCCAAAGATAACTGGAGAACTAAAAGTAGATCTTGAGTCAGAAGGTGAGTGAATGATTAGTCAGTTGATTGAAAAAAGAATGTGACATAAATAAATAAATATTAATTAAATATTAATTTAATTCAACGTTCGAAAAATGAAAGATTTAATTAAATAAATAAAGATCATTTATTTAATTTGACTGTTGTAAAGGTAGAATTGAATAAATTAAATAATAAATATTTAATTATAGATAAAGGGGGTTAAATGAATAATTGAATAATAAATATTTAATTATAGTTGAAATATGACAAAGCGGGTAATTAAATAATAAATTATTTAATTAAGAAGGAAGAATTAATTAGTTAGCGACATAATTAAACAAATATGATTTATTTAATTAATCAAGCTGAATAAAGGTTATTAATGAAAGGGATATTTAATTAATATAAGAAATATGTGTTAGAAAAGTACTTAAATAATAAACATTATTTAATCATGACCATGGATAATAGAAAATTATGTCAAAAGTGGTGTTTGCAGGCCTAGACTAATTTTTGGTGTCTACATTTGTAATAGACATATTTTGTATTGGCTGTCAATAGTGGTGTCGAAAGAGATCATACTTCATTCATTGCACCCATCTGAGAAATCTCGAACAAACTCGCATGCTTTGTCTATTTTACTCCATGGTGGACACCCGCACCTCTTCCATTATCTGGCTTCACAAAGTATTCAAGCTCCATGACAAACGCAAGACAAAATTTCCTCAAATAATTTTGATACAACATACTGCAAGCTTGAATTGGCCATGAGTAGAGTCGCCTTGCATGATTAGTTCACACATTGGCATCAAGACAAAGATACTTCCATGGTGGCTTCATGATTTTACATAAAAACTCCTCTATATCTGTCAAACCGACCCGTGTTTCCTTTTCCATGTTGCCAAGTGAACATAAAATGTTTGATGAGCCTTTTACCTTATGCATTTGTGCTCCATGACATTGAAGTTCTTGAATTTACAATCATTTACTTGAAGCGAACCTCAAAATTATGCAAAGCATGTCGGGCCCCATGTGGGTTTGGCTAAAAAAAAGAAAATCATTTTCAAACAAATTTTATGCTCAAACGATATCAACACAACATCCAGATGAATTTGGAGTTGAAAAATGAACTGGATCTTCATCAAAATCAATTTTCTAACACTTTTTGGAAAACAGTCAAAATAGGCCAGGTTGACTCTAGAATTGGCCTAGGAAACTGGTCAAACAACCTTCAGGAGACATCAAAACTTGCAAGCATATAGTCATTTGATCCAAAAGTAAAGTGAAAAAGATGGCTCAGAGAAAAAAATCATGAGGAACCAGATATTAATTGACAAAGTTTCCCAACCAAACCTTTTCTAAAACAACCGTTTGGCACCAATACAAATTGATCCAATTGCCAATTTGTAAAAAAAGTGAATCAACTCTTGGCAAGCTTCCATCAGACACAGTGGAACATTAAGATACCCTGAGCATGTGTGCAAAAGGAACTTTCTTGAAACATCACTGATCAAAAGTTATTGACGGTTTAAGTTGGCCATTTAGAAAGGTTGTCAGGAATGTAGATGCAAAACAGAACAAACTGCATTTGGTTTTGATTTGCTAATAATATCAAATCAGATCATGAGGCTCTAAAAAATGACACCCAAGATCATTGTGATATGGGGAATATGGAACAAAATTATTTTTGACATGTCAGTGAACCGGTTCCGAAAACCAAGCTCAAACAAGAAGCTATTTCGCAAACTGACAATCTACAAATAGCAGAATAGTGCAAAAACCCTCTAGCTTCACTTTTTGAAACACTGTCAAAACTTATTATGGGAAGCTAAAACTTGACGTGCCTGCTCACATATGTCTACTGAGTATTTTTGCAAATGGGTTTTGCATGAAAATCGACATGCTTTAAATTATAAGCCTCCAAAGCGGGCCAGTCAGGACTGATTCTTGAGGTGCACTTCTGAAAGTCCAGAAGCAATTTTTTTTTAAATAGGCATCTCAAATTTGCAAAACTTTAGAGTGCCATCATGCACAATCTGGAGGTCCTTTCACCACTTCTATTCTTCCAAATAATTTCACTACTCCACTAGACCCGCAAGCCAGTAATAACCCATCTTACCCTCATGTGCCAACACAATACTTGTCAAAGGGAAGCAATGCTGAAGTATCAAAAGACAAATAGATTAGTTGTTGCAAGGAAGCTCATGCTGATATAAACATGGAGAAATTGGGTGAATATGTGACTGAAGAATTCAAGAAAGTAAAGGAAGTTTTTCTGCTTTTGAGCTACTAAGAGTCCTTGCTATTATGGATACTTTCTTGGGATCTTTTAATTCAAACACAACACCACAACTTGGAGTAACTTCTAGTGAGGCAGTTGTCAGATCCTTTAATTCATAGGCACCTAAAGGATAGGTCCCACCTACAAACAAAGGGAAAGATAAAGATAAGAGTAAGGTTATACAAGCTGAAACCTAGTTGAGCCTATTCTAGGGCAAGATGGAAACCCCCCCCTTTCTGATTTTTGTTTGTATCTTTGGAAAAAATCTGCATAATTGTCTATTGGATTCAGGAGAATCTACAAATGTTATTACTTTTGTTGTTTGTAAAGTGTTAGGTATTACTCCTAATGCTTCTCAAAATAAGGTCACTCAATTGGATAAGATGAAGGTGAGTGTAGTAGGAGAATTGAACATGATCCCCATGCAGGTGGTGTTAGATCCAAGGGTGCAACAGGTGATCAACATTCAGGTTGCTGACATTCCCAACACCTATGGTTTGATTTTGGGTTGGTATTTCACTAAGTAATTGAATGGGTATACATCTACAGACCACTCTCACATATGGCTACCATGGAAAGGAGTCCCAAACTGGATCATGATTGAAAGAGAGATCATAATGAAGTATGTAATCAATGAGTACCAAAATAATTCAAATGAGATATTAATATCAAAGGTGAGCATGGGAAACTATGTGTTGGATGGATCAGTCTTAGATAATGAAGAGGTCTTTATGTTGTAGGGCCCCTGTTATGAACCTATATAAGAATCTAGAAGGTCTGAGGAAATATTCCTGATGCAAGATAAGTTCATCAGTGACTCTAAAACACTCAGTGAGTAAATGAATGAAACTAATGACCAAGAGGACATGTAGCTCAATTTGTTGGATAACTTTCAGGAATTCATCCAGAGATGTATGGAGAATCAGATCTAGATGGGTAGAAGTATGGAGTTTGAAGAATTGTTGCTCCAAAATTGGTGTCGAGTCGACGATGCCCCCCACTCTGAGTTGGAATGTCATGTATGTCAGACTACTATGGAGCAGGTACAAAAATGTATCAACCCAATCCCAATTGTCAAATTGAATATATAGGGAGAACCACATAATGACAAAGGTAAAATCCCAATGCTTCCTGAGAAGCCTCCTATTTGCAGTAAAATGAAAGATGAATCAAAGCAATCAGAGCCTAATGGTTGTTAGACATTAAGATTCGATGGATTCAAATCTAGGCAAGGTGTTGGAGCGGGTTTTGAACTGATCAGTCCTAAAGGTAAGAGTTATTTTGTTGCTCATAGGCTATGATTCCAATGCACTAATAATGTGGTTGAATATGAAGCTTTAATCCATGGGTTGTTAATGGCATCAAGGCAGAAAGTTCAGATTGGTTGTCGTCCACAAAAGGATATAAAAGTCACAAAAAATATTAACCTGGTAATTGGACATTCTAGTAGGTGATTAACATCTTCTTATGGTCGTTCATTTACTTTGTCAAACCAGGGAACATATACTTGAAATGGAGCGGCACTGTATGTGCACTAAGAACCAATTTTAGCCACAACCTACTAGAAATAAATGCGTGAAAGGAATTCTACTTCTAATGCAGGAACGTAAGGAAAAGTCTTATAAACTTAAGCATGATTTAATTAAAGTAGAAATCGTAACAACTATTACTGAGAAACAAACCATGAACTAGTCTTATGCTGCAGGAATATACACAGGGATGGATTCCTTATGCTGCAGGAATAATATAAGATTGAGTTTGTGCTGAAACTTCTTGGAATGAAATTCTAACTGATAAACAATAGGAAATAAACAACTAATTACAAATACTTACTAAGCGGGCCCCCTTAACAAGCATCAACCAATTTATGCAAGAATTGATCTCAAAAATTCATCAGCTTTAATTCATAAACTTTGAATCATATACATGGTTGTTCTGCTTGTAAGAAAACTAACTCAAAAATTTGTTCATCATTAAAATACCAACTCGAACATACTCTATTTTGTTCTCTTATTTGTAATCTAGTCTCTTTCTCTTTTCTACTTGCTCACTCACGTAGGAGGAACATTTATTTATAGAAAAACAACTAACTAACTAACTTAATAGAGAAAGATATGGATATAAATGCTTCCTGAGGCCGAGGAATAGACTTGTCATAAATGAGAGTATATCTATTCAACTGATTCAGAGAGAATCTAGCATTCCACTCTTCTTAGATTGATAACCATTTAGATCTCCTCCCAACGACCCAGATAGAGATTCCTTGCTAAAAAAACTTCCTTGATGTCATGATGGAAATGAACTTCACTGCAGGACCGAGATCCGCTGCACATTGACTCATTCATGCTAACTTCAACAACCTCTGAAACACATGCGACAGAGGTGAAAGAAAGCATGCGTATAATAGCACGATACTCATCATTAATCACACACATTAAATTCATCTCATTTATCTAAAAACCACATGCATCGTATCAGTCAATTGGGAGGTCAAAATAGGCGATGAATATAGACATACAGAGATATAAAGCTGCAGGAATATGGGAATGCATTGCCATAGGATACTACCTATTTTTAGATAAAAGTTTATAATCAAAGAGTTTAAAACAACCATTAACAAAAGAGTAAAGTTTTTTAAAAGTACATCATGACATTCAAATTATGAGCATATTTTGGGTTCATCATTTCCCCCCTACTCATTCTAATGCTGGTCCTCTAGCATTAATCTTCCTGGTTGTTTCTCTGAAATCATTTGGGGTAGCATGGCCTTGCATTGAAGTTCCAAACTTGTAGTAGAAGCCTCTGTAATTCTACCACCTTTCATACCTGCGAGCTTCTATGTCTTAATTAACATTTGTGGCCAAATAAGGGTACAGGGGCCACATCAAAATAGGAGGTCGAAATGTCAATGGTAACCATAATTCAAATCTTTCCTGGAGACCTAGTTGTATATACGTTTCTGATCTTCTAATGGCTGCTCTGAAATGCAAAGGACTATGAGGCTCATATTTTCTTAGACCAATAGTCGGACTCTCCCATCTTGTTTTATTTATGGAATTTGAAAGCTTCCAAAATAAATATGGTTGGTTTTTAAATTCATCATATACCTGTTTTCTGAGATCAAATATTTTTATTCTTGCTGCAGGATCATAAAATCCATATGCAGTAGCAAACCAAGTTCTTAGAACTATTTGAGGATCTGAGCTTTCTAGTCGCAGGGGAATTGATTCTTTCCTTTCAGCTTCCTCATAATCCTCTAATTTCTTCCCATAATTAATCCCATTAGCCATCCAAGACATAAATGACCTCAAATGAATGTCACCAATGTAAAAAAGCGGATTCCACTTTGTTTCAAAAGGTATTAACAAACCATGCAAATAAAATTCACACAAAGAATTTCTTAACCAATTAGGTGTTGTCTGATAGGCATCATAAAACTCTTTAGCAAAATGAATGAAAGGGTCCATATTTTTGGAAATTCTAATTAATTGGAACTACAAAAACTACTCCTTAAGGCACATTGCATACACCTTTCGAGGTGGTCTACATTCCATGATTTTTCCAGCTACTTTCATCATTTCATTCATTTTCTCCTTTATTTCTTGGATTTCCTCTCTTTGGTTTTCAATTTCCTTCTTTAATTTCTTCTTCTCCTCTTCCCATAGAATTTGTTGCATTTCAATTTTAGCCAAATGATAGGAACTCAAAGTTGGAAGTGTCATAGGCCTCCAAGCAATTTTAAGATATTCTAAATACTCAATCGATAATGTTCTTTTGTACACAACCAATGCACGACAAGGTTTAGAGGGCAATAGTGTTTCGTTGAATATCTCAGTTTGTTTAGGTTCTTCTTCTTGCTTTTTAGGAGGGTATTGTGCTTCTCCTGAAATTCTCTCAACTGCATCAGCCAAATAATTAAGGCTTGACATCCTCCTTTCATCACTACAACCTTGTTGACTTCCCCAACTTCCTCTGTTTCAATTTGTAACTCCCTAGGAATAACAGAGGAGCTATGTGGAACATTCTCAAATACACTATGAGAATCCTCATGAATAAGCTCCTCAGATTCCTCTGAAATTACTATAATTTCTAGTTGGACAGAGGTTGAGATAGTTTTACCGAGTTTTCTTGTTGATGCTCTTCTAGGCAATGTAGCAGACGCAGGAGGTTCTTTTGCAGCTTTCCTCTTTCTAACTTGCTTAGGGGATTCAGACTTAGCAGAAGAGGATGGTGATGAAACTATGGTGAAAATAGGTGTTGTTGTAGGAAAAAGCTGGTAAGCACATTTTCGCTTTTGTGTTTGAGGGTTTGCTTCTAGGGTATGCTTAGCATTGGATGGCTCGCCTCCTTTTTTTTTCCCCTTTTCTTGTCTTGTAGCAGACCTAATTTTTATCTGGGTAAAAGGCTCAGGTGTGGATGTTGTAGGATTAGGTACTATAGGAGTAGATGATTCTTGCTCAACTTCCCTACTCGTAGACTCTACTCTCTTTCTCTTTTTCTTTTTCTTGGGCTAAGTAGGGAGTGTTCTAGGAGGTTCTGGAGGTTGTAGTCCTTTCTGGGAAGCAAATGCTTGTCAAGAAATGGGTGATACATCCCTCAAAGAATGCTCAATCAACAATTTAATAAGGGCATGATGGGTGATGGAATTATCTTTACCCTTCTGAGTTTCATAGGCACTATGCTCCAAAAGATTTAACAAGAAATTTGGGACATTGACAGCTAACCCGTGCCTCATATGACTTAACAGTTTAAAATGGTAGGAATACAAATAAGAAAAATGTCCTTCAGAAGTCAAATACCTGATTATGAAGGAGGTATATTTTGTATATGAATAAGGTAGTGAGACCCATTTGCATCCTTGCTTTGAAACTTCTAAGGGTCCATCAGTTGGCAATGCAAATTCTATCCTGGAAGAGACAACATCCCTTCTTGAAGGGAAGTTCTCTCCTACTGCAGGAAGCCAGTCACTTCAACAATTTGTTCCTCTGTTACGGTTATTGTTAAACCCCATACTGTAGCCTCTCCCTCCGAAAGAGTTATTAAAAATTCACCTGAAGCTTCCTCGTTGAAGGAATCTATCCTTAGAAAATAGTTCAACCATCCGAAAATACTGAATGCGTGAACCACCTAAGGATCTTGTGTTAAGGCCTCATGAGTTGTTGGCTCATGTCTTACTAGCTGACCATCCATATTCAAAAACTGACTCTGCTAAAATCCCTGAAACTTAACCTCTTCTTGAGAATTTGAACAACACTTTTTCTTTGCTTTGTTTCTTTTCTTTTCGGCCTGTTTACCTATCTTTTCTTTCCAAAAATGATATAAAAGACAATTGCATGCAATTATTTTTAGAAACTACTTAATTAAGCAGTTAACTTGTTGATCAGGGAAAAAGAACACATTCATTCTTGGAAAGTATAATTAAAAAAAAAATTGAACACACGTGGCATTGGAAATAATAAGAAATTTGAAACAAATTATCCCCGCCCCTACTTAAGATTTGACATGTGTCCTCATATGTGTGAAAGGATAGGTGAAGAACGAGTAGTAATGACTAATAGACACTTGTAATAAATGAATAAATAAAATAAATGAATGATGTGACAAAGAAAAAGAATATCGTGTGCCTTGTATTAAATGCTCGCGGATGTTGGGAGATTTCACAGCATAGCCTAGAATGAATGCTTGAAAAATAAATCATAAATAGAGGTAGTATGGTAGGATGGGTGACATGGAAAAGAAAAATGAAATGAATGATGGTGATGGAGAAAATGGTTTTCGTTAAAAAGAAAACCTTTATTATGGACATACAACATAGTTTTTAAAGAGATGCTGCAGGAAAAAGACCAAAACCTTTCACTGTATGAAGATCAGTGGCTACATTTGAAACAAACTACTTCACAAATTGGTCTTTTAATGCAGCCTTATGATACAACCAAATTCGGTGTCCATTAACTACCAGTTTGAAGCAAACTGGATCTATTGTAGCCAATTGAACTGAACCATTATCAAATACATTTTCTATTTCATATAGACCAATCCATCTTGTTGTAAGTTTACCTTGATTCTCTTTATACCTAGAGTCATAGAGTAGTGCCCAATCACCAACGAAGAAATGCTTAGTTCGTATATTGTGGTCATGCCATTTCTTCCTTTACTGCTAGATGGCTTCAGTGTGCTACAGGGCAACTTTCCTTATCTCATCCAATGCATTTAGCTATAAGAGGCGTTCCTTTTGGGCTTCTGAAAGATCAATTTTAAGCTGAAGAGATTTCCTTAAGGTCTTATGCTCAAACTCTATTGGCAACATGACAGTTTTTTCATAAAGTAACTCAAAAGGGGTAAACCCTGTAGTTATTTTCCATGTTGTCCTATAGGCCCAGACTACTTCTGAAAGATGACTGCTCCAATATTTCTTATGTAATTGTACTTTTCTTGTAAGGATTACCTCCAATTCTCTATTAGTAACCTCTGTCTGACCATTGGTTTGAGGGTGATATGGGCTTGACTTCCTGTGCCTGATTTTGTAGTCATTCATCAATGCAGTGATCAGGTTTGATGTAAACTGAGCTCCTTGATCAGAAACAAGCTATCTTGGGATTCCAAACCGGGTGAAAATATTCTCATAGAGGAACTCCACAACTTTATTGTCATGGGCATGTGTCATTGCTTTCACTTCCACCCACTTAGTTACATAATCAGTGCAAACTAGAATGTAGGATTTCCCATTGGATGGAGGATCAATAGGCCCAACAGAATCCATTCCCCACTTATCAAAGGGAATAACTACCACTTGTGGATATAGGGGCATTTCATCAGACCTTGTTGGTCTCCCCATTCGTTGACATCTGTCACATTTTTTGGTGTAGGCGACAACATCCTTGTGTAGTGTGGGCAAATAGTACCCTGTATTAAGCACTTCCATTGATGTTCTTTTGGATGCAAAGTGCCCACCACATGGCTCATCATGACAAGCATGAAAAATGTCATAGGTATCACCTTCTCTAACACACCTTCGCATGACTTGGTCAGGTCTTGTGTAAAACAAATAGTCTGTAATCCATGAAAAGTTAAAATTTTTCTCAATCAACAACTTCCTATCCTTTGGTGAGAAGTGAGCTGGAATTTTGTTGGCTGCTAAATAATTTGCAATATCTGCATACCATGGAGTTTGAGCAACAATAGAAAAAAAATGTTCATCAGAAAAGCTATCATCAATTACCTTAGATGTGGCAGGTGTATTTGTTTGAAGTCTTGATAGGAAATCAGCCACCACATTTGCCCTGCCTATCTTATCAATAACTGTGATATCAAATTCCTGCAACAATAGAAGCCGCCTTGGTAATCTACCAAATACGGCAGGCTTATTCATGAGGTACCTTATTGCTTCATGATTTGTATGAACAAATATTTGGTAGCCAGTGACATAATGCTGAAACTTGTTTAGAGCATACACAACTGCTAGCAATTCTTTCTCTGTGATAGTATAGTTTAATTCTGGGCCTTGAAGGTTTTTGCTAATGAAATAGATAGCATGTTCTATGGAATTATCCTTCTGTCCTAACACTACCCCTATGAAATAATCAGAAGCATCTGTGTGTATATGAAATTGTAGACTCCACTTGGGTCCTTGAAGAACAGGTGCTTTAGTAAGTAAGTTCTTAAGCTGCAAGAAACATTTGTCACAGGCCTCAGTCCAGTTAAATTCACAATCTTTAGTCAGTAAAGCATACAAAGGACTGGCTATTTTGCTGAAATCTTTAATAAATCTTCTATAATATACAACATTTCCTAAGAAGCTTCTAGCATCCTTTTGTTTCATAGGTGTTTGCAAAGTTAGAATGACTTCTATTTTTGCAGGATCAACTTGAATTCCTGCTGGAGAGATATGATGGCCTAAAAAAATTCCTTCTTGCATCATCATAAAACACTTCTCACTATTTAAAGACAAATTGTGCTCTTGGCATCTTTTCAACACTTTTCTCCAAATTTGCTAATGCTTCTTCATAAGTAACTCCATAAGTGGTGAAGTCATCCATATAGATCTCCATAGAATCATGAGAAATGTAAGCAAAAATACTAATTACTGCCCTTTGAAATGTTGCAGGTGCATTACACAGGCCAAAAGGTAGGACAGAGTAAGCAAAAGTCCCCCATGGACAGGTAAAGGTTGTTTTGTCTTGATCCCTAGGGGAAATTTTAATTTGATTATACCCACTATATCCATCCAAAAATGAGAAATAATTTTTTCCAGACAATGAGTCTAGTACTTGATTAACAAATGGTAATGGAAAGCGATCCTTTTTAGTTGCAGTATTCATATCTCTGTATTTTACACAAACTCTCCATTTTTCATATTTTTT
Organism: Sequoiadendron giganteum; assembly: GCA_007115665.2. Classification (NCBI taxonomy): domain Eukaryota; kingdom Viridiplantae; phylum Streptophyta; class Pinopsida; order Cupressales; family Cupressaceae; genus Sequoiadendron; species Sequoiadendron giganteum. The sequence continues at coordinate 81,669,967 of VCHN02000014.1, read as the reverse complement.
AGGAACGATCACCAGTGGAGATACCCATTGACTGTATGAAATGGGGTAGATGAAACCAGTATCAAACAATTTTTGGAGCTCATTTTTAACTATTTCCCTGAATGTTGGGTTTATCCTTCTTTGAGGCTGCCTAATAGGTGAACAATCTTCCTTAATGTAGATCTTATGGGTACAGAGTTGAGGATCTATTCCCTTCATATCCCCATAGTCCTATGCAAAAGCTGTGTTGATTTTGTAGCATTGTGACTAGGGTAGTTTGTTGAGATTGAGGCAACTTATTATTGATATTCAGATAGTGTCCTCGGGATAGCTCAATTTTCTTGGTAAGATCATTCATGGAGTCTACTAATAAAGGTGGTGTCTGTATTTCTTGTGGAAGAACATGTTGATAGACTACAGGAATTTTAAATGGCAGACTCTCAGGATTTATTTGCTACAGGAAGCACTGCTGAGGACAGTTATCTAAAATAGATGGGCTACTCATATCAAAGTTGGACTACAAAATTTGTAACAATAGGTCATCCTCACTCTAAAGTTGGGAAAATGGATTAGTTTGTAACATCATTAAGTGAGCCAATGAACTGACTTCTTCAGTTTCCTCACCTAAATCTGGCCAAATTGGCTGAGACAAGTCTGGCTGAGGCTGGGCAGGTGGGTATAAGGCTGATTTATTTGTTGACTGATCATCAGAAATTTTCATGTCTCCTGAATGACATCCTATAAAAGCATCAGTTACGGTTAACCATGGTCTACCTAGGATGATAGGATATCCTCCCAAAGTTTCCTTTGTGGATAATATCGTGAAATCTGTTGGGTATTCCCAAGACTCAAGGTTGACAATTATATCTTCTACCATACCATCAGGTGTTACTGTGGAACTATCAACAAGCTATAGGATGGTAGGTGTAGACCTAATGGTTAGGATATTCAAATACTCCATAGTATTCTTGGTCATTATATTAATGGCTGCACCAAGATTGACCAAAACATTCTTTACTATCTGACCATTAATATTTATTTGTACCACAGGACTCCCAAGGTTAGCATATTTTGGCATGACTACCTTCCCTAACATAATATCTACCAAATTTCCTAGAACATGGATAGTTTGGGGATCATTTTTCTTCCTTCCAGGTTTCTTCAAACAAGCCTCCTTAATGGCTTGAAAGAGAGGGATTTGAATGTGTACATTTTTTAGTTGATCCAAAATATCAAAGGTAGGTTCTTCTATAGACTTGGGTGTATTGACGTGCAATCTCTAAGGAAAAGGTGGTTTTGCTTGATGCTACAGGACAAGCTCCTTAGAGACAATATCTGATATAGGTTTTTGTTCTATAGGACCAGTCAGTTGTTCAGAGGCAGGGTCTGGAATCTCAGTAATTACTGGCGATTGTGGAGTAGGTAGAGTGGTTCCAGACCTGAGATGAATATCATTAATATTCAGGGCAAAGGCTGGATACTGGTTGGATTCTGCAAAATACATAGGTTGTTGTTGCTGCTGCTTATTATTAGGATTTGGCAATGGTTGGGTAGGCATAGGTTTTTGTTTTGGAGGGCCAGTATTTATTGCAGGTGCCGTAGGAGGTGGCATGAGGATCGGAGTTTATGGTTGCTGAAGCTACAAAAAGCCAGGGGATTGGCTCTGCCATTATTGAGAACCTCTCCATTAAGGATTCTGCTGCCACTTACCTTGGGGTGGAGTCCATTGTCCTTGTTGCTGCTGCCAACCTCCTTGAGCAAATTACCATTGTGGAATTTGATAGTTAGGCCATTGTGGTTGAGTGGTATTCCATGGTGGTGATGGGCCATATGTAGGCTACCATTGGTTACTCTAATTAGAGTAAGGATTACCAAATTTCAAAGGGTCTTGAGGCATACCTTGTCTTTGAGCCCATGGGCACCTTACAATGTAGAATATTTGGTCATCATCACTTTCTACTACTTTAAAGTCAATAGGTAATTGCTTAACCTCCAGGTTAGCCACCATCTTACATTTGTAGTCACGCTTCTTCTGTCGGCAATGTGGACAAAACTAGGCCAAGATTGCTTCAGCTTCCTCATGCTTCTTTTGAGCTTGCATAGTATCCAATTGTGTAACCATATTGTTTATGATATCTTGCTTGAAATCAGCCAGCAAATTTGAAATATCCATTCGTGAAACTCCATTAGTAGAAGAATTTCCCACTATGGTCTGATGACCTCTTCCCTTCTTGATATTTGCTTGAGAGTAGTTGTGACATGGAATTAATATCATCCCAAGGCACTTGGGTTATATCTCCTCCTCCCATCAGATCCAAAGCATGAATATAGGAATCATTGATTCCTCTCAGAAAAAGTAATTTATGAGATTCTTCATTAAGAGTATGGTCTGAATTATTTTTCAAGGAAAACAAAAACCTTGAGATATAGTCTTCCAGGCTTTCATCCTCCTTCTCCTAAATTTGGAATATATCATCACCCTTACTACCACTCTTGCAATATTCCTTATATTTCTCAAGAAACTTTGTTTGCATGACTGCCCAACTATCGAAAACATTCCTCCCCAAACTCGTGAACCATCTTAGAGCTCCCTCCTTCAAAGTAGCAGGAAACAATTTCATATTGTGAGCATCTATAGTGTAATCATAGCTTCGACAGAGGATGTCGAACTCAAACAAGAAAATGTCTGGGTCCTCTGTAACTAGTCCATAGAACTTGAGAAGTAATGAAGAAGGAATATTTTTGAGGTTATCATTATCATGCTGGGGTATGATAGGGAATTAAAAAGTAGGTCGATTAGGTGGATTTTGTGCCATATCTGCTTGATGAAGTATTGAAGCAAATGGATTTTCCTGAGGTTCTTCGTCAGCTAGGTCAAAGGGAAATTTAGAAAGTGGGTCTTCAACAAATGGATTGATATCTTGGTTTCCTCCTTACTCAAATAGATTATATGCTAGTTCAAAATTGTTATCAGTGAAGGAAGGGTTTGGGAGGAATCTTCCTAGAGTGTCTCTTCTTCTACGCATGTAATAGACTTAATTGAAAATTGAAGGATTTGAAAATTATTAAATAATCACACTAAATTACTGCTAACAATGACTATGACAGGTTCTTAGCTTGACACCATCCCCGGAAACGGTGCCAAAAATGGTTTTCATCCACAAAAGGATATAAAAGTCACAACAAATCTTAACCTAGGAATTGGACATTCCAACAGGTGACTTACATCTTCTTATGGTCATTCATTTACTTTGTCAAACCAAGGAACGTATACTTGAAATGGAGCGGCACTGTATGTGCACTAAGAACCAATTTTAGCCGCAACCTACTAGAAATAAATGCGTGAAAGGAATTCTACTTTTGATGTAGGAATGTAAGGCAAAGTCTTATAAACTTAAGCATAAATTAATTAAAGAAGAAATCGTAACAACTATTACTGAGAAACAAACCATGAATTGGTCTTATGTTGCAGGAACAGACACAGGGATGGATTCCTTATATTGCAGGAAAAATATAAGACTGAGTTTGCGCTGAAACTTCCTGGAATGATATTCTAACTGATAAACAACAGGAAATAAACAACTAACTACAAATACTTACTAAGTGGGCCCCCTTAGCAAGCATCAACCAATTTATGCAAGAATTGAACTCAAAACTTCATAAGCTTTTATTCATAAACTTAGAATCATATACATGGTTGTTCTGCTTGTAAGAAAACTAACTCAAAACCCTGTTCATCATTATAATACTAACTCAAACATACTTTGTTCTGTTCTCTTATTTCTAATCTAGTCTTTTTCTCTTTTCTACTTGCTCACTCATGTAGGAGGAACATTTATTTATAGAAAAACAACTAATTAACTAACTTAACAGAGAAAGATGCCGATATAAATGCTTCCTGAGGCCGAGGAATAGACTTCTCATAAATGAGAGTATATCTATTCAACTGATTTAGAGAGAATATAGCATTCCACTCTTCCTATATTGATGACCATTTAGATCTCCTCCCAATGACCCGGATAGAGAGTCCTTGCTGAAACAACTTCCTCGATGCCATTCTGGAAATGGACTTCACTGTAGGACTGAGATCCACTGCACGTTGACTCGTTTATACTAACTTCAACAACCTATGAAACACATGGCAACAGAGGTGAAAGAAAGCATGCATTTAATAGCACAATAATCATCATTAATCACACACATTAAATTCATCTCATTTATCCAAAAACCACATGGATTGTATCAGTCAATTGGGAGGTCAAACAGGGCGATGAATATAGACATACGGAGATATAAAGCTACAGGAATATAGGAATGCATTGCCATAGGATACTACCCATTTTTAGATAAAAGTTTATAATCAAATAATTTAAAATAACCATTAACAAAAGAGTAAAGGTTTTTTAAATTACGTCATGACATTCAAATTATGAGCATATTTTTGGCTCATCGAAGATATTACAAGTTTTTGGGGATTTTGAGGTGGTAGTCAGGCAGGTGAGGAAATAGTATTCATGTTGTGACAAAAGGATGACTTATTATAGACATAGAGTGTGGGATCTTATCAATGGATTCGATTCTTTCAACATCCCAACTGATTCCTTGCAATAGGAACCAAGTCATAGATTCTTTGGTACAGGTGGCTAGTACATTGCAACCCTTGCAACTTTCAGGATTGAATATTTTTTTGTGGAACTCACTCTAGTACCTTCGGTACCTAATAACTTCACCAATTTATAAGTATTTGAAGATGATAAGCATATTCTGGATTTCGTTACAAGTTGTGATGTCTTTTCTTCTCAATTAATTGATGAGATAGAGCCTCAAGAAGTAGAAATGTACTTAGAAAGGGTCATCAACCTTAAGACCAACACTATCCCAAGAGGTATGGTGCAATTGGAACAAATTTTTGATTTGGATAAGATAAAAGATTAGGAACAACAAGTCAAAAGGGAATATTGTAGTAGTCAATGTGAAACATACAACATGGGAACACAAAATGACATAAAGAATATTTTTATTGGTAAAGTATGCACTCCTGAACAAAGGAGAGGAATTATTGATGTTATATGTACATTTTGAGTTATGAAGATTTGAAAACATATGATAATTTAATCATTATGCACACCATTCCACTGAAGTCAAATTTCAAACCATTCAAGTAAAGACAAAGAACAATTAATTCTCTACTAGAACCCATCATTCAGAAGGAAGTGCAAAAGCTACTTTCAACATGAATTATATTTCCAGTGAGTCATTCAACCTAGGTTGTGAATCTTGTTTCTATAAGGAAAAAGAATTAAGAAATCAGATTGTGTCTGGACTTTAGAAACCTTAATAAAGCATTAGAAAAAGATAACTATCCAGTTCCTTCATTGGATGAGGTGCTTCAAATTGTCAATGGATATCAGATGATGTCCTTTTTGGATGGGTATTATGAATATAATCAATTCACGGTACAATATGAAGATAGGCACAAAACTGTATTTAATACGAAATGGGGAACTTTTTCCTATAGAAGGATGCCTTTCAGTTTGATCAATGTTGGAGCTATATTATAGAGAGCTATGGATATTGCTTTTAAACACATAATTGGTAAGTGCATCATTATTTATATGGATGATTTGATGGTCTTCTCTAAGAAGTGAGGTAATCATATAGCAGATGTATGTAGGGTCTTCCAAAGGTGCATAGAGTTTGGCATCTCACTTAACCCAAAGAAGTGCATTTTTGGAGTTACAAAAGGAAAATTGTTAGAACATGTTATTTCAGAGCAAGGCATCGTCATTGATCCTGAACGAATAGAGGTTATATTGAAAATTCATCCTCCTGCAAGCAAGAAGGAAATGAAGTCTTTCTTTGGGAAGATCAAATTCGTCAGAGAATTCATCACTGGATTTGCAGAGATAGTGAAGCCCTTGAACGCTATGCTAAAACAAGAGGCCAAAGTGGAATGGAGTGCAAAAGCTAAGGAGTCATTTATAGATATTAAGAAATCTATTGTTGAGGCTCCAATGTTGGTGAGTCCAGATTATGCTAAGCCTTTTTACATATATTCATTTGCTTTTGATCACTCTTGTGTTGGAATGTTGACTCAAAATTCTAATCAAGGTGATGAGAATCCTATAGCCTTCATGAGTAATCCTTTAAAGGATGCAGAGTTGAGATATCACAATGTAGAAAAATAGGCCTATGCTTTGGTCAGAGTAGTGAAAAAGTTCAGACACTATATTTTGAGGAATAAGGTTTTTTCCATAGTACCTAATCCTACGGTGAAGTTGTTGCTAATGTAGAATGAGTTAGGTGAATGAAGAGCTAAATGGGTGACTATGTTGCAGGAATATGACATTGAGATTCAACCCATGAAATTGGTGAGAGGACAGGGATTGACGAAGACGATGGCTAAGATATGTCCTAATCTCACAGCTCAACATTATCATCTCCAAGAGGTATCTCCAGGTGACTAGTATGATGAAATAATCTATTATTTATTGAACCAATGGTGTCTTGATCACCTTAATACAGTCCAAAGATAGGCCTTATGCTTGAAGAGTGGTAGTTTTATGATGAAAAGAGGTGTCCTGTATAAGAAAAATTATGAGGGTGTGTATTTAAGATGTCTTGGGAAGGAAGAAGCTATCAGAGTGATGATTGAATTCCATGAAAGATATGGCACATGCCATGGTTCTACATCATTTACTACCAATCAGATCTTGAGGGCAGGATATTATTGGCCCACCCTATTCAAGGATGTACAAAACCATGTGAGGAGATTTCATGTATGCCAAATGACAACTAGTAAGGAAAAATAAGCAGCCCTTCCACTTCAGCCAGTTATAGAGGTGAAACCATTTGCATAGTGGGGAATGGATTTTATAGGTCCAATTAACCCACCTTCTTCTGCAGGCCTCCGATATATTCGAACCATAACTAATTATTTTACTAGATGGACTAAGGCTCTTACATGTAAGCAATTTACTTTTGATGTGGTCATCAATTTCCTTGAGTCAAGTATTATTAATCATTTTGGTTGTCCATTGTCTTTGGTTTGTGATAATGGTCCTACATTTGCATCACTCAAACTTTCCAATTCAGATTTTGATCATGGAATCATTATCATGTATGCATCCAATTACTACTCTCAAGGTAATGGTCTAGATGAGTCTTCCAATAAGAATATTTTGATGGTCATTTGTAAGTTACTAGAACAGAATCCTAAGGATTGGCACACCTAGCTTTGATTTTCTCTCTTGGTCGACTGTACTAGACAAAAGGCATCCATAAGAACCTCTCCTTATCACTTAGTGTATGGTTTGGAACCTGTCTTCCCCATTCAATTGAAGATCCCTATCTTACAGTTTATTAATGAATACTATAACAAGGAGGATAAGCGTGAAGCTCGTTTGGCTGAGTTATTACACCTTGAAGAAAAGAGAGATGAAGCCCTAGAAAAATTTTCCAAACACTAGGGCATAGTGAAGTGATGGTTTGAGAGGAGAGCTAAGGTAAAATCCTTTTGAATATTTGACTTATTTCTCTACTGGGATAAAGACCATGACCGTAAGGGAGAGCATGGTAAATTTTGACAAACTTTGGCTTGGCCCTTACAAGATTTCAGAAATTCTAGGAGATAATGCTTTTCACCTAAAAACCCTCACTAGTGAGGATATCCTGCTACCTGTCAATGGGCAGTTTTTGAAGCATTACTTCCAATCTTGAGTTGTTTTGCAACTCTTCCCTATACATAGTTAGAGTAGGTTTTCTTTCTCCTTTGCTTTTCTTTTCTATTTTTTTTCTTTGGTTAGTTTAGGTTTCTTTTCTTTTGTTTTGCATTGGTTTGCATCGGTTGGTTTTTTCTTTCCACTTCAATTTTTTCTTATGGTTCCTAGCTTTCTTGAGGGCTATTGCATCTGCATGATGGGCTACTTTCCTAGGGTTGTTCTAGATATTTATTTTACAAACTCTGTTCAGTTTTTCAGAGTCAAGTGGTGGAATTCCTTTATCTAATGTCCCTTGTACTTAGAATTAGATTCACTTGGTTTGGATGAACTTTGGAATATATTTGGGTCTCACATTTTCACATAAAATTTAAGGATTCTAGAATTGCATACGGTTCCTGTGTAATTTGCCCTGGTGAAAAATATTATAGTCTTCTTTAGTTCCACTGTGTTCCTCATCCCTAAGTGTGAGTATCATTACCCACGAGGTGAAAGAAAGGATTGAAAAATGTTTAAAAAGAAAGAAAGAAAAGAGAAAGTATTCAAAATCAAAATAAATCTTCACCTTATCAGGGGTATCCTAGTATCTCTATCGGGGCTATAGACACCTAGCTAGTAGTAGAGCTATGCTTGGGAGGGTCACAATGATAACCTCGTCGAGGCTATGGACACTTGACTAGCAGTGAGGCTCTATCCAAGTTTCTTTTGAAATTAGAACTTTTATGTAGCCCAATCAGACTTTCCCTAGTTCCTAGTGCATCCAAGAAATGTGAAATGAATGAAAATACACTCACTTGGACCCTGGTATAGGAAAAGGTCTTCTTGCTTGTGATTTATGAAACTTTGTTCATAGGTGTCTTGATTTAAGGAATGAAACTAGATATTTTGGGTTCTTGATTCCAGTTTGTTCTTGAAATGCTCTGGAGCATTTCCCCACTGGAGTCGCCATTTGTTGTGCACTTTTTGCACACACGCCCCACTGAAAGTAGGGACCCTCTTTTGCTCTCTTTTTACTTTCACTCTTGCTATTTTTTGCCCTTTTTATTTTGGGGATCTTCTTGCTCGGGAATGTGCTTTGATGTTTATCCTGCCTATTGGAATGGTCCATCTATGATACATATTGAAAACCTTGGGTTTTGGACTCATTCCGAGTTTTTCACTGTACTCAGGAAAATCCACCCCTACCAGGTTGTCTCAAATTCCTTTTGGGTCCGATGGTTGCTGATTTTCATTGAAAATCTAGAGATTCTAGTCCTTCACAAAATTCCATTGGGACCAGATTCCTCTAAATGTCCATCACCTTGTCAGATTCTCGGATTTCGGGTTGACCTATCTTGACTGCATTGATTGTTGGATTTCCGAAGGTGGGTATTAAGTTAACTTTTGGGGAGTTTTGTACCATTTTAATTTTGTCATTTTCTTCCTCTTTCTTCTAGAGTGCTTGAGGTTGAATGTTTCTATTGAATTGGGCATCTAGAATTGGAGTCGATTGTTGCAGCCAAATTTTTCGAAGGCTATCTGCACTCTGCATGGTTGTCATGTCGAATTCTACTATTTTGATTCTTCTATCTTCATGGTATGTGCATGATGCCTTCCATTCTTTGATAAATGAATTGAATTTATTTGTGGTGTGCACGTTTGTACTATGAGTCAAAGTTTTGGTGTGGTAGGGTTTGGTCATTTTGACTTGCTTTTCTAGTCTTGTGTCATTTCTAGTATTCAAATTCCTGTATGATTACGTGGTTGAGTCTCTCATGTTTGGGGTTTCCCATCTCATCAAGATTTTTACCCCAAGTGAGTCCCTAGGCTTGGCCTTTGACTCCTTCATGAGATATACTGCTTGTGAGAGTCGAGTTCATGATTGTGTTATGCATTCATAGCGAAAATTTAGTGTTTTGTGTCTAGGGCATCATCGCCACTCCTTGTTTCCCTTGGGTGAGTTTTGGGTTCATAATTTTTGTATGATGGTCAGATCACACCATTCTAGGCTCTGTATTCTCAAATTCATGATCATTTGATCAATTTGCAGGAGGTCACGAAAAAGGTTAACATTTGGGTTTTCAATGTCATCGCGAAATTCCTTAACTACCAGAATTTCCTGATCCTTCAGTTTTCCATCTATCCTAAAGTGTGCATCAATCTAGGGATTTTGGCCCTTCATAAAATTCCATTGGGTCAGAATTTCCCCTGTTTGTCCGTCCCCTTGTTGGTTTCCCAAAAATGGATTTAAGTGGAGAAAGTTGCATTAATTTCATTGGAATTCGTGTCTTCGAGATTTTCCCGAAGGTTCTTGGTCTCTTCATTTCCCTGAACTTTGTGAATTATTACTATTCCCACAGATTTCTGTCCCTGGCGGATGTTTTTGAGATATTGTTAATAGGGGAGAATTGAGGAATTGCATGAAGTTTTATTAATGATTATGCATTTGATAGTTGACGTAGCCTTGTTTTAAGATGCTTCATTGTGCTTCATAGTTGATAACAGTTGATTGAGTGATTGTCAAATGCTTGTGTACTTGCTTTGCTGGAATCTGCATGGCTGGGAATTTCTTGAAATTCCTCTCTGGCCTGGATTCCTTGGAAGGGCTGAAAACCCGAACTTTGAAATGACTAACTTTTATGAAGTTTTTAGGCATTTGGCATATTTTGAAATTTAAATTAAGGATGAAATTATCTTTGTAATGGATTAACTTGCGTTCCATGTGTCTTTACTTTGGTTTTTTGTCAAATGCAGGCTGAATCAGGTAAAGCAATGATAAGTGGAGCCAAGGGTAAGGTAGTGGAGTCAGGTGCAGAGGGGTCTTCTATTTCTGAGGCAGAAAGAATCAAGTTGGATAACAAGAGTAAAATTTTAGAGAGCAAGCTCTTCTCTATCTAGTTAGGGGTGACTAACACCAATGTTGGACTATGGGAATATGAGGAGTTGAAGACTAGGATGGCAACATAGGATTATCCTTTGCTGGCTAAGAGAATAGTGGAATCAAGATTGGCCCATGTGGTCGGATTTCCCCCTATAGTGTAGTGCTATGAACCAATACTTGAATGTGCAAGGCACTATGACAAAGCTACACATAAGATAATTGGTCCCCAAGGTAGATTGTAGAAAATTTGGATGATGTGTCCATAGCCCAGACCTTTGGCATGCCTGATAGGTCTCATGTGGTGGCATTTGACATGGATGTGGCAAATAAGTTCTATGAGGAAGATGCTATCAAATCCCAACATGTTATCAATTCCTGTTTGGAGAAACCTAAGTCGCATTTCTCCAAGTTTCCCAAGAAGTTGGTCAAACTCAACTTCAAGAAGGAATATTATGATGCTATTACCCTTGCCAGTAGGGTGGTAGGATTGAAGAGTCTAGGAATGTTCGAGAATTGGATGCTCCATGTTATTGCTAGGATAGAACATGGTATAGACTACCACTGGGTAGGCATTGTGAGCACCAGGATTCATGACTAGATATGTAATGTCTTGCATACCAAGAGTTTCACAATGACCTCTTCCCTATTCTATTCTTTGGCTAGATTCCACCCCTATAAGGGATTGAGCACAAAGGGTGTAATTTCACAAGATGTAATTTATGAAGTTTACCCACAACTACACCTATGTAACTCAAGCTATAGGATGGTGAATGATGCATTCACCATGTATATCACCAGGCTGCTCCAAGGTGTAGAACATGTCCAAATTTTAGACAAAGCCAAAGAATTGATCAAAAGGTTTGGAGCTTGGTTTATCTCATTCCCCACCTTTTCATACATAAGGATTGATGGTTGTCAGAGGGCTCCATACAGGCTCCCTAGGTACCCTACTGATTATGTTGTGCTCCTGGAAGTCACATGGAAGATTTGTGACTTTGATGTAATTGTGAAGAAGGAGAAGCACAAGACCAGGTTTGGTAATGACTTCCCTTTGAGGATAGGAACTAATGAAGTATTCCCTTCTATCAACTCGACCTATGCTTCTGAGGAAGAGATGAGCACTCTGGGTCTCTCCTTCCACTCCAAGAGATCTAGGTTTGATATAATAGGTGAATCCCAAAAGAAGGAAAATGGAGAGTACAACCACAAGGATAACATAGAGGATTACTGGGCCAACCTTGGTGATGAATTTGAAGTCAAAAAAAAGTTCTCTAGATTACCAGTCAGCTTGGTGCAGTTTTACAACATAAGTGTTGTTCTTGACCAGGTTGAGGAAGATGGGAATCTAATCCAAGGCCATGAATTTGAGGCTGTGAAGGCTAAGCCAATTAAAGAGGTTGATTGGTTGGAGGAAGAGAAGATAGAGCTAGAACAGTTCATGACTCTAGTAATCAATTATACCAAGCTTTGGGTCAAACATAAAATGTTGGAGTTGGAAAGTGAGGGTGCGTAATGCACCTATAATCTCATGGGAAACTTTGAGTCTCACTCTGCATCTAAGGAGTCACCTGAGAAAGATTCTAAATGCAAAGCCAAGGTGGGCTCTCATTTTAAAATCAAGATTAAGGATGTTCATGAAGGAGAGGTAGGAGAAGCAAAAAAGCAGAGTAAGCCAATGACTAAGAAAAGAAAACATGTCCCTAGGAGGAAGAATGTTGAGGGATGTGAGAAAGAAAAGGAAGAGGCCAGTGTTCCCTCACTAAAGAGAAGGAGAATTGTGAGATTATCACAGAAGGAGGCTTCTCAAGAAAACAAGGAAAGTGACACACCTGTCGTGGAAGTTGAGAGCTTGGCAGAGAGGACACAAGTGTACACCAGGAGATCAAGGACTCCATTTCCTAAGAAGCTACACCAAAATAAAGTGCTCCTATGAGTGCTCCTACTACCGAGCATGAGGACATCCCCCCTATTCATGAGACTGACAATATGCCATATGAACTGAAATATGTTGAAGATCCTAAGGACCTTGGTGAGGAAGAATTCCAAGAAGGTGATCTCTACAATGCTGGGGTAGAGATAGATAGGGTACTACAGTTTCCCTTGATAGTTGGTGGGGATTCACTTGCAGGAGGTGAGGAGGAAAGACCTCTAGAGAAAGAAGTGCCAACTAGGACTCCTTCACTAGTACATGAGAAGGAAGAGCACAATATAGGAAAAGATGATTCAACTAAGAAGACTCCTGAGGAGCCAAGCATGGGGAAGAGTGCACCCAATTTTCAAAAAGAATAGGATGAACGGGATAAAGTATAGTCAGAATCCACTGTTCCAAGCTAGTTAGATAAAGAACTGAAGAATTAACAGATTGTGGTGGATGACACTCCTCCCAATTGGGATGAACTCCTAGAAAATATTGGAAAGAAAAAGACAAAGAAGAAGGCCAGAGTCATTTCTAGGATTGAGAGGGATGAGTCAAATAATAGGGTAGTCCATATTGCTACCCATGCTCCTAACAAAAATAGAGATGATGTTGGTAGGAAGGATTATAGTCTACAAACTATTAACCTAGGGCATGCTTCCATGGAACAAGACATTGAAGAATATGAAGGCTTCAACGTTGTAATTCTCAATAGGTTGAGGAATGAGGTACAAGCTAAGGTAGAATTGAAAAAGGAAAATGATAAATTGAAGTATTTTCAAGTGTTGATGAAACCCTTGCAATCCCTTAGCACTTCCTCTTTTGTTGTAGGTTTCTTTCCCCAAGAAAACAAATCAGAACTGGAAAGAATGAAGAGCACCACACATGCTACTATTGGTTGGTTGCAGGGAGTGCATACCAAGGGAGATAATTCTATAAAGGATATTCTTTCTACTGGAGGGGATTCAATGAGATCCCTAGTTTGGCTGAAGAATGTGTTAGCTCAGGATAAGGAGGATACAAATCTCCTGCTGCAAAAGACAAAGACTATCATGGAGCACATTGAGGATCAATTGGTAAAGGATTAAATTATTCATTCCTCAATAATTGTAGAGCCTTGAGAATGGTTTGAAATTATACAGATGAGGTAAAAGGAATTGGAGAAGATATACAAATAGGGAAGGTAGATTGAGGACACTTTGACTGCTATCTACGATAAGTGTGTCTCTTTCTTTGAAGTAATGACAGGGAGAAATAAATTCTCTCCAAAGCACCTTAACCTGGAGCAGTTGAGAAAGTGGTGGAAAGATGTCTATTCTACAATCAATGAGGGTATTATTACTGAACACCAGGTAGATGATGCTACAATTTACATTGCAGTCATTGATTGGTATCAAACAAATAAGGTGGATTGGGATAATATAGTGAATCAGTCAAGGTATGATATCAAGTTCCTTGAGAGGAGAGTTAGGGTTTTGCTTGTTCCAACTATTTTCAACATGGATAGGGTATTGTTGTTGGTGCATGATAAGGTGGAGCATGCTATATACTAAGGGGGGAAGTAGTTAATGCAATGCTACATTATAATTTTTGCTTCCCCATTATTTTCTCCTCTTCCTTGGCATGCATTGGATCAAGTTTTTTTGGAGACCTCGGGGCCAACTTGGATTAAATTGGTGCGAATTGTACATTTCATATTATTTCGAATATCTTTTGGCTGACTTTTTGTGTGGCATTTATCATTGTAAACCCTAATTAGGCCGACATATTTTGGGGGGCTTTCTATAATTTTGGCGTTATTCCTCATTTGTAAGGGTAGAAGTTAGAATAATTTTACACTAGAGAAAATTGTAAGAAGCAAGAATTAGAGTTAGATTTAGGTTATCTCTTCAAGAAAGTGTTGTAAAAGAAGACTGAAATTGTTGCCACTTTGGGTGATTTAATACAAGCAAAGACATTGTGATTTGGTGCCTTTCTTGTGTTGAGTTTTATCTAGCATGGTTCTTGATGTTCTATCTTCAAAATTGCTTAAGTTTAGTTTATGTTAGATGGTTTGATGATGTTTAGGGTTTTATGCTTGAAGTGTTTGCAATAATCTCTAGTCCATACTTTTTGCACTTAGTTGATTGTTAGCTGCTTTGCAAAGTTAGCCTGGACTTAAACTGTGCTTAGTTCAATTATGAATGTTTGATCATTTCAATTTTAATAGGGTTGTCTTGAATGAATATGAATGATTTGAAAATCTTTAACACCTTAGAAGATTACAATATTTTTGTAAGATTGCAGATTTATCTGGGTTAAACAAGAATTAGTTTTTGAGGGATTGGTCCATTTTGAGCATCTTATCATTTTCATTATTAATCCTAGGATTAGAATTAGTCTTAAAATTACCTCTAAAACCCTTATCTTTTGTTATTTATTTTATTATCTCGGTTAGTTTTAGGTTTTGAAGTATCAATATATTGCTAGATCTGATAAATATGAGCCCAACATTTGCTTATAGTAAGGAAACTTTGTGATTACCAACATTTTCACATTATCTCTGAGTTGGTTTATTTTCATTGTAAAGACCTGACATTAGAGACCTTGGTGTTATCTCTTTTCCATAGAGATTTACCTTTCAAGAGAGATAGAATATCACATTCTGTCTAAGTTGTTGTTGTGCAGAAAACACCATCAACAAGGTAGAAATGAACTTGGGAGGAGTCATCAACCTGAAGACCAACACTATTCCATGAGGTATGGTGCAATTGGAATTAATTTTTGATTTGGATAAGATAAAAGATCAGGAACAACAAGTCAAAAAGGAATCTCTTAATAGTCCATGTGAAACATACAACATGGGAACACAGAATGACATAAAAAATATTTTTATTGGTAAAGTATGTACTCCTAAAGAAAGGAGAGGGATTATTGATGCTATACATACATATCGAGATGTGATAGATTGAAGTTACAAAGATTTGAAAATATATGATACTTCAATCATTACGCACACCATTCCCTTGAAGTCAAACGTCAAACCATTCAGACACAAACAGAGACCAATTAATGCTCTTTTAGAACCCATCATTTAGAAAGAAGTGCAAAAGCTAATTTTAGCATAGATTATATTTCCAGTTAGGCATTCAACCTGGGTTGCAAATCTATTTCCTATGAGGAAAAGGAATGGAAAGATCAGACTATGTGTGGAATTTTAGAATCTGAATAGAGAATCAGAAAAGGATAATTATCCAATTCCTTCACTGAATGAGGTACTTCATATTGTCAATGGTTGCTACATGATGTCTTTTCTAGATGGGTATTTTGGATACAACCAAGTCATGGTACAATATGAGGATAGGCATAAAACTTCCTTCACTATGAAATGGGGAACTTTTTCCTACAAAAGAATGCCTTTTTGGTTGATCAATGTTGGAGCTACTACAACATATCATTTCAGAGTAGGGTATCGCCATTGATCCTGAACAAATAGAGTCTATCTTGAAGATTTAGCCTCCTGCAAGGAAAAAAGAAATGAAGTCATTCTTTGGGAAGATCAACTTCATCAAAAAGTTCATTACTAGATTTGCAGAGATAGTAAAGCCCTTGAATGCTATGTCAAAACAAGAGGCCAAAGTGGAATGGAGTGCAGAATCCAAGGAGGCATTTACATAAATTAAGAAATCTATTGTTGAGGCTCTAGTGTTCGTGAGTCTAGATTACGCTAAACCTTTTTATATATATTCATTTTCTTCTGATCACTCTTGTGCTGGAATGTTGGCTCAAAATTCTGATCAAGGCGATGAGCATCCTATAGCCTTCATGAGTACCCCTTTGAAAGATGGATAATTGAGATATCACAATGTAGAAAATTAGACTTATGCTTTGGTCAGAGCAGTAAAAAATTTCAAACACTATATTTTGAGGAATAAGGTTTTTTCCATAGTCCTTGATCCTGCGGTAAAGTTGTTGCTAATGCAAAATGAGCTAGGTGAACGAAGAGCTAAATGGGTAACTATGTTGCAGGAATATGATATTGAGATTCAACCTATGAAGCTTGTGAGAGGGTAGGGACTAACAAAGAAAATGGCTGAGATAGGTCCTGATCTCATAGCTCAACATTACCATCTCCAAGAGGTATCTCCAAGTGATTGGTATGATGAAATAATTTATTATTTATTGAACTAGCAGTGTCTTGATCACCTTAATATAGTTTAGAGGTGGGACTTACGCCTGAAGACTGGTATTTTTATGATGAAAGGGGGTGTCCTGTATAAGAAAAATCATGAGGGTGTGTATTTAAGATGTCTGGGGAAAGAAGAAGCTACTAGAGTGATGATTGAATTCCATGAAAGATATGGCACATGCCATGGTTCTGTATCATCTACTACCAATTAGATCCTAAGGGCAGGTTATTATTTTCCTACCTTATTTAACGATGCACACAACCATGTGAGGACTTGTCATGTATGTCAGACGGCATCAAATAAGTAAAAACATGTAGCCCTTCCACTTCAGTCGGCCATAGAGGTGAAACCATTTGCATAGTGGGGAATGGACTTTATAGGTCCAGTTAACCCACCTTCTTTTGTAGGCCACTAGTATATTCTTACTGTAGACACCAAAAATTGGTCTAGGCCTATGAGCACCACTTTCAACATAATTTTCTATGATCCATGGTCATGATTAAATAATTTTTATTATTTAATTATCTTTCTAGCACATATTTCATTCTATTAATTAAATACACCCTTTTTAATTAATTCACTAATTCATTTATTCATTAATTCATTTATTCAACCTTTATTAATTAAATAAATCATATTTATTTAATTAGGTTGCTAGCTAATTAATTCTTCTTTCTAAATTAAATATTTATTATCTAATTAAATCCCCTTTATCTATAATTAAATAATTTATTATTTAATTACCACTTTTGTCACATTTTAACTATAATTAAATATTTATTACTTAATTATTCATTTAATCCTTTTCAACAGTCAATTAAATAAATTACATTATTTATTTAATTTATTCATTTCAATTTTTGAATTTTGAATTAAATTAATGTTTAATTCATTTATTAATTCTTTATGTCACATTCTTCTACCATTAAGTTGACTAATCATTCACTCACCTTCTGACTCAAGATCTATTTTAAATCCACCAGTTATCTTCGGGTTCGATATCTAATCATCTCTACGAGAGGACTCTCTGTCACAATTAGTCAGTTAACTAGTTCTAACTCATATGCATGAAAGTTTTTATTAATTCAGTATCTTTATTTAATTAATTAATTCATGTGTCCATTCAAATTCTTTATTCTTCGACTTCTAACTTTGTCTTTGACATTCAAAGTCTATTTCTTCTATTTTCAAAGACTCTTAACTGAAGATTAAATTGTTTATTTAATCTGGAACTCTTGTTCTTTCTATTTTCAAATAGTCTTGACACAAGATTAAGTTATCTTTCTAATTTAATCTTTATCTTGTAGAATTTTCTAACTCACATTCTATTTGACACATAACTCACATTTCATGACATTCATCAATCTCATCCATCGATCTCTCTTTTAATAAGAGCTGATCGTTTGAAAACCCAAAATCTATAAAATGGCCTATCATTATCATTATTCCTCCTCCCGAAATCAATACTTTTGAAAAGAAACTTAATCTTTGATGTCTTGCTTAGATATTCAACAAGGTTATGCTTGCATCAATACTGAAAATCTGAGGGCAAGAATACTGATACAAAAAAAAGGAGAAGGACAATCGAGATAATTTGAAGGAGTGGACATATATTCGGTGAGATATTTTCAGTAATTTTTTTGATTGTTTATGTTTATTTAATCATTCTTTGTTGTTTTTATTTAGATTATTTGTTAGATTTGATCATCTTAATTAGTTTGCAGAATAACTTCCAGAAAATCTATGTTACACTAACCATAACTAATTATTTTACTAGATGGACTGAGGCTCTTGCATGTAAGCAATGTACTTCAAATGTGGTAATCAATTTCCTTTTGTCAGGTATTATTAATCATTTTGGTTTTCCATTGTCTTTGGTTTGTGATAATTGTCTTGCATTTGCATCACGAAAACTTTCTAATTGGGATTTTGACCATGGAATCGTCATAAAATTTGCATCCAATTACTACCCTCAGGGTAATGGTCTAGCTGAGTCTTGCAATATGAATCTTGTGACAATCATTCATAAGTTACTAGAGCAGAATCCTAAGGATTGGCACACCCAACCTAGATTTTCTCTTTGGGTAGATCGTACTAGATAGAAGGCATCCATAGGAACCTCTCATTTTCACCTTGTGTATGGTTTGGAACATGCATTTCCCATCCAATTGAAGATCCCTACCTTGCAGTTCATTAATGAATAATATAATGAGGAGGATAAGCATGAAGCTCATCTGACTGAGTTGTTACACCTTGAAGAGAAGAGAGATGAGGCCCTAGAATTTTTTCCAAACACGAGGGCATAGTTAAAAAATGGTTTGACATAAGAGCTAAGGTGAAATCCTTTAGAATCTCTGACTTAGTTCTCTACTGGGATAAAGCCCATGACCATAAGGGAGAGCATGGTAAATTTGACAAAATTTGGCTTGGCCCTTACCAGATTTCAGAAATTCTGGGAGATAATGATTTTCGCTTGAAAACCCTCATTGGTGAGGATATCCTGCTGCCTGTGAATGGGCAGTATCTGCAGCATTACTTCCAATCTTGAGTTTTTTTGCAGCAATTCCTTGTAAATAATTAGAGTAGGTTTTATTTCTTCTTTGCTTTGCTTGTCTATTGGTTTTCTTTGGTTAGTGTAGGTTCCTTTTCTTTTTTTTCTCTTTGTTTTGGCTAGCATAGGTTTTCTTCAGTTGGTTTTTCTTTCCGTTTTTTTTTCTTTTTCTTTTGGTTTTTGGATTTCTTGGGGTTGTTGCATCTATATAACAATCTGCTTGCCTAGGGTTGTTCTAGAAATTTATTTTACAAACTCTAGTAAGGTTTTTGGAGTCGAGTGGTGGAATTCCTTTATCTAAATTTCCCTTGCACTTAGAATTGGAGTCACTTGTTTTGGATGAACTTTGGAATATATTTGGGTCTCACATTTTCACATAAAATTTAAAGATTCTGGAATTGCATACGGTTCCTGTGTAATTTGGCCTAGTGAAAAATCCTATATTTTGCTTTAGTGCCACTGTGTTCCCCATCCCTAAGTGTAAGTTTTATTACTTATGAGGTGAAAGGAAGGTTTATGAAAAATGTTTAAAAAATAAAAAAGAAAGAAAGAAAAGAGAAATTATTGAAAATCAAAATGAATCTTCACCTTATTAGGGGTATCCTAGTATCTTTATAGGGGCTATAGACACCTGGATGGTAGTAGAGATATTCTTGGGAGGGTCACAATGATAACCTCATCAGGGCTATGGATGCCTCACTAGCAACGAGGCTCTATCCAGGTTGCTTTTAAAGTTAGAACTTTTATGTAGCATGGTCAGACTTTCTCTGGTTCCTGTTGCACCTAAGGAATGGGAAATCAATGCAAATACACACACTTGAACCTTGGTATAGGAAGAGGTATTCTTGCTTGTGGATTCTGAATTTTTTTTCATAGGTGTCTTGATGTAGGGGCTAAAACCAAAGATTTTGGGTTCTTGATTCCAATTTGTTCTTGAAATGATCTGGAGCATTTCCCCAGCGGAGTCACCATTTTTTGTGCACTTTATGCACACATGCCCCACTAAAAGTAGGGGCCCTCTTTTGCTCTCTTTTTGCTTTCACTCTTGGTTTTTTGGCTCTTTTTATTTTAAGGTTTTTCTTGCTTGGGCATGTGCTTTGATGTGTCTCTTGTCTGCTGGAATATTCCATCTATGATACATATTAAAAACCTTAAGTTTTGAAATCATTCCGGGTTTTTCACTGTTCTCGAGAAAATCCACTCCTGATGGAATTTCTAGGTTTCCTTTCAAAACTCAGTAAAAACTTCTTAAATCATTGAAAATCCAGAGATTCTAGACCTTCACGGAATTCCATCGGGACCGTATTTCTTAGAATGTCCGTCACCATGTCGAATTCCCAGATTTTGGTTTGACTCGTCTTGACTGCATTAATTGTGTGATTTTTGTGGTGGGTATTAAGTCGACTTTTGGAAGTTTTGTGTCATTAGGGTTTTAGCTTTTGCTTCCTTTTGATCTAGAGTGCTTGGACCTGGGTGATATTACTGGATTGTGTGATTGGAATTGTGCTCAATTTTTGCAATTGGATTTTGAGTGAATCCGTTTACATTCAGCTCGCACCTTGAGGTTTCTTGCTAGCTTATGATGTTTCATTTTCTCCTACCCTCATGGTATGTACATGGAGCTTTCCATCTTTTGATGATTGAAATGAATCACTTCATGATTTGTGCGTACATGCTTTGAGTCAAAATGTTGGTATGGTCGGGTTTTGTGTTTTATGCTCGGGTTTCTGGTTTTCATTTGGTGCCCTTTCGCATTGTTCGTAATGCCTTATTTTTTCTTGATTGAATGCACATGCTTCTTTGCCATTTTGGGTATGCCTGGGGTTTGTGTTCCTACCTGTTTTGGAATTGTATTTCAAGGCTTAGGGTTTTCCCATTTTTTTTGAATGCCGATTGTAAATAAGTTGAGTCTGAGCTTTTCCTACGCGTTCATGGTAGAATTTAGGGTTATGTGCCTACGACATCACCATTCCTTCTCGATTTATATTGGTGTGAGTTTCAAGCTTAGAGATGGTATGTTGGATGTTTAAATCGAGTTGGTTTCAAGTTACAGTTCCTCAAATTTGTGATCGTTTGATCAATTTGAGTGAGGTCGAGAGAAAACAAGGATATTCAGGTTTTCAAAGTCTTCGCAGAATTCCTTAACTGTCAGAATTCCCCAACATTTTCTTTTCTTTTTGTCTTCCAAGGATGTTCCATGATCTGGATTTCTTCCTACCTTGCGGATTTCCGCTACCTCTGCATTTCCCCGGTTTGTCCGCCACCTTGTCATTTTCTTGAAACTGGGCTAAAATTGTGAAAATTGCGTTAGCCTCGCTAAAATCCGTGCCTTTGGGATTTTCCTGAAAGTTATTGGTTCCCTCATTTTCTCGGAGTTTCTGAATTATTGCTATTCTTGCGGATTTCCATCCCTGATGGATTTTCCCGAGATTTTGTTGAATGTGGAGATCTTAGGAATTGCATGAAGTTTTCTTAATGATTATGCATTTGATGAGCGAATTTGACTTATTTTAATATGTTTCATGTTATTTCTTATTTGATTAAATGATTGTTCGATGCTTGTGTGCTTGTTTTGCTGGAATTTGCTTGACTGGGAATTTCCCAAAAATCCTCTTTGGCTTGGATTCTGCGGAAGGGCTAAAAACCAGAACTTTGGAATGGTTATTTTTTATGAGGATTTTGATCATTTTGATCATCATGGGACTTGTATTGAAGGTGAAATTATCTCTATGGTTGATTAATTTGTGTTCCATGTGATCTTTACTATGTTTTTTTTTTGAATGTAGGCCGAATCAGGTAAGGCAATGACAAGTGGAACTAAGGGTAAGGTGGTGGATCCAGGTGCAAAGGGGTCTTCCATGTCTGAGGCATAAAGGATCAAGATGGATATCAAGAGAAGAATTCTAGAGAGAAATCTTACTTTCATCTGGTTAGGGGTAACCGATTCCAATGTTGGATTGTGGGAGTATGAAGAGTTCAAGAAAAGAATAGCAACATAGAATCCCTCTTTGCTGGCCAAGAGAACATTGGAATTAGGATTGGCACATGTAGTTGGATTTCCTCCTATAGTGCAATGTTTTGAACTGGTGCTATAATGTGCATGACACTATGACAGAGGTACACAAAGGATAGTGGGTCCCCAAGGGAGGATAGTGGAAAATTTGAATCCTGTGTCTATAGCCCAAACCTTTGACATGCCTGACAGGTCTCTTATGGTGGATTTTGACATGGATGTGGCAAGGAAGTTCTATGAGGAGGATACCATCAAATCCCAATAGGTCATTAATTCTTGGTTGTAAAAACCTAAGTCCCACTTCTCCAAGTTACCCAAGCAGTTGGTCAGACTCAAATTTAAGGAGTATTATGATGTTCTCACCCTTCTCAGTAGGGTGGTAGGATTGAAGAGTGTAGGAATGTTCGAGAATTGGATGATCCATGTTATTGCTAGGCTAGAATAGGGTATAGACTACCAATGGGCATGCATTATAAGTGCCATGATTAATGAATAGATGTGTAATGTCCTTCAGACTAAGAGTTTCACAATGACCTCTTACCTATTCTATGCTCTAGCTAGGTTCCACCCATACATGGGATTGAGCACAAGGGGTGCGTTTTCACAAGATTTAATTTATGAGGTTTACCCACAACTACACCAACGTAACTTGAACTACATAAGGGTGAATGATTCATTCACCATATACATCACTAGGCTGCTCCAAGGTATAGAGCATGTCCGAATTTCAGATAAAGCCAAAGAATTGATCAAAAGGTTTGGATCTTGGTTTATCCAGTTCCCTACCTTTTCATACATAAGAATTGATGGTTGTCAGAGGGATCCATACCAACTCCCAAGGTTCCCTATAGATCATGTTGTACTCCTAGACGTCACAAGATAGATTTGTGACTTTAATATAATTGTGAAGGGGGAGAAGCACAATACTGGATTTGCTAATGACTTCCATTTGATGATAGGCACTAGTGAAGTATGGCCTTCTATCAACTCAGACCATGCCTCTAAATAATAAATGACCACTCTTGGTCTGTCCTTCCATTTCAAGAGATCTAGATTTGACATAACCGATGAAGCACATAAGAAGGCTAGTAGGGAATATAGTCACAAGGATGACTTAGTTAACTACTAGGCCAACACTGCTGATGAATTTGAGGTTAGAAAGAAGAAGTTCTCCAGGTTACGTATCAGCTTGGTACGATTATACAACATAAGGTTTGTCCCTGATCAGGTTGAGGAGGATGGGAATTTAATTCGAGGCCATAAATTTGAGGCTGTGAAGGATAAACCAATTAAAGAGGCTGATTGGCTAGAGGAAAAGAAGATAGAGCTGGAAAAATTTATGACTCTTGTAATCAAGTATACCAGGCTCTGGCTCAAGCATAATATTTTGGAATTGGAAAGTGAGGGTGTGCAATTCACCTATGATCTCATGGGAGACTTGGAGTCTCACTATGCATCTAGGGAGTCACCTGAACATGATCCTAAAGGAAAAACCAAGGTGGGATCTCCTTTCAAAATTAAGGTTAAGGATGTTCGTGCAGGATAAGGACAAAGGGGGAAGTAGTTAATGCAATGCTACATCAAAATTTGTGCTTCCCCATTATTTTCTCCTCTTCCTTTGCATGCATTGGACAAAGTTTTGTTGGAGACCCCAGGCTGACTTGGATGAAATTGGTGCGTATTGCACATTTCATAATTTTCGAATTCTCTTGGCCGACTTGTTGTGTAGTCGTTTATTATTGTAAACCCTAATTGAGCCGACATATCTTGGGGGGGTTTCTATAAGTTTGGCATTATGCCTCATTTCTAAGGAGTTAGAAGAAGTTAGACGAATTTTAAATTAAAGCAAATTGTAAGAGCAAGAATTAGAGTTAGATTTTAGTTTATCTTTTCAAGCAAGTGTTGTAACAAAAGACTAGAATTGTTGCCACTTTGGATGATTTAATACAAAGAAAGACATTGTGATTTGATGCCTTTCTTGTGTTGAGTTTTATCTGACATGGTTCTTGATGTTCTATCATTAAAATTGCTTAAGTTTATTTGATTTTAGATGATTTGATGATGTTTAGGGTTTTATACTTGAAGTGTTTGCAACAATCTCTAGTCCATAATTTTTGCAATTGGTTGATTGTTAGCTTCTTTACAAAGTTATCCTAGACTTAAAATCGTTCTTAGTTCAATCATGAATGTTTGTTAATTTCAATTGCAATAGGGTTGTTTTGAATGAATATGCATGATCTAAAAATCTTTAACACCTTAGAAGATTGCACTATTTTTGTAAGATTGTAGATTTATCTGGGTTAAATAGGAATTAGTTTTTGAGGGATTGGTCCATTTCGAGCATCTTATCATCTGCATTGTCAATCTTAGGGTTAGAATTAGTCTTAGAATTATCTCTGAAACCTTTATCTTTTGTTATTTCTTTTATTATCTGGGTTAGTTTTAGGTTTTTAAGTATCAATATATTGCTAGATCTAATAAATTTGAGTTCAATATTTGCTTGTAGTAAGGTCCCTTTGTGATTACTAGCATTTCAAAATTATCTCTGAGTTGTTTTATTTGCATTTTCAAGACCTTACATTAGAGACCTTGGGGTTATCTCTTTTCCCATAGAGATCAACCTTTCAAGAGACATAGGATAAATTTTATTCTATCTGAGTTGTTGTCGTGCAGAAAACACCATCAACACTACTGCATTGAAATTTCAAATTTTCACCAAATAGATTTTATATTTTTTTAAATAAACCTAAGTTTTTAGAAACTAAATTCATTTTTCTACATATTCTATTGTTACATATTTTTGCAATAATATAGATAACTCATTCAAATTTTTACATCAAGTTGCCTAGCTCTAATTTTTATGAATTTTATCGCCACTTAAGGGCCTATTTTTTCCATGATGATCCTGCACATACCCTAATACTGTTTTGTGTTTTTGAAATGGAAGAGATCTACAACTCTATAGAAATTGTTATATGATAATGGTCAAATTATTAGACTATTTAGATCATTTTAATTGACTACTATATAATAGTTTATGTGTTGAAATAATTGTTTCCATTCTTTGTAGTTTTTACATTGGAATACAAATCATATTTAATTTCATGCCAATATACTTCTTTCATAAAGACATTTGTTTGATTTTTCCTTGTTATTTTCATCTTAAAATTTAAATAAATGTATTCTATAATATAGAATTATTTTCAAATTGGGAAAAAAAGGATTTTGAGATATATATTTAATCATAAATTTTACAATGATAAATATCATTTAATTTATATGTTGTAACTTCAATACTTTTAGTTAAAATAAAAATAACTTAAAGTTATATATACATATAGTTAAATTGGCAAAGTTGTTTGTCTATTTTTTTTTACATTTGTTAACTGAACATATTCTAATATTACACATACACTTTATTAGGATTATATTTGTTCACTATAATATTTCCATTATGAATAGATTGTTGTAAAAAAAATAGATCACTTAAGTCTGCTCAGTTCACAAAGGTAGACCCACCTAGGTTTGGCAACACCTGAAGAGAAGAAGGTTCAAATAATTTGGCCTTTTTCGTTACCCTAAAATGTATCAAGAGATTGGAAACCTTTTGAGGTATTCTTACCTGCATTTTTGAGAGCTAACATCCTCCAAACCTTCAAATCCACAAAAAGATTCCACTTGTACGACCAAATTCTTGCCAACCCCAAAAACCCTTGTTTTAGACTAAAATCATGAGGGTTTATTGAGTCTCCTACTTACACAACCTCCCAGACCTCAAAAAACAACTCAGAAAAAACCCATTAGGTCTGTACATGGGTAAAAATTCATAAAATCAGATCACCCATACATATTTTGTCGAGACCTAGGCTTGAACCTCTCATTTCACATGCTTTTCTTCACAAAACTCTTGAGGACATCAACTATACCTTCTTTTTTTCTCATCCTACTCCCTATTCATGCATCCTAAAATTACAAAAATATCCATGGGGCCTCTTGCACAAGCTACAACAATCACAAAAAGTGTAAGTGCCCCTTTATATCATGTTTTGACTACAAAACCCTCAAAAATAGGGTGACCAAGGTTGTATGCAAAGAAATGAATCTTTCTAACTCAAATCAATGCCTTAAGCCCTCAAATCAGATTAAAATCAAAGATAACACATATCTTCATGACATGGAATTCATTTCACATCAAAATATGGCTGTATGTGACCATACACGGCTACAAAATAGGAAAAATACAGAAATTTTGAAGAAAAACATAGATTTTGGAATGTCAAGAGCTTGTCTTTTAAATCCTCAACCATGAACAACCTTTACAATGATCACTTTATGAGGTATAGGTTCTCCTGCACCACTACCCCATCCAAAATTTTCTCACATTACACAAAGCCAAAATGTTTGTCCAAGATAAGCCAATCAAATCCTACCTTATGTGTCCTAGTAATCAAATTGGAGATGATCCTAAAAATGACATTGTGAAGGGTGATTGGTCTAAAAAATCTAAATGACTTTGCAATTATTTCACTACTATGATCAATGCGTCATATTTCATGAAATTACCCAAAACACTATCCATTTTGATCATATGGAAATTTATAGGAGATCTACAATAGTTGTAACATCATGAATTAAAATTAAACATTAAAAAGTACATCATGAATTAATTATGTAATGGCATAAAAATTAAAAACATCATGAATTAATTATGTAACCACATAATTCAAATATAATTCTATCAAGAAATTAATATTGTTAGAATCAAACATGCTCCGATACCATGTTAGAATTGGATATGGATGCCAAGATCTATGGACCAAATGGAAAGCACAAAGAAGAGAGAAAATAATGTGACAAGAATAAACTATATTCAATGTCAATATTAGGATATGAATTGATTTAAAATGAGAGACCCCTTGGTTATATAGCCAAGGTGAGGACATAGGAGTGCATAATATTATGATAAGTGTCGTAATCTTATGACATGAGACAAATATGAAATGCTATCACTCCATCTAAAGTGGAAAGGTGATAATGTGATAACCACCACAAAAGGTGGATCTACCAAAAAAGGTGGAAACCTAATCACATGATATGTCCATGAAAGGTGGGAGTGATAGAGTGATAACATGATAAGTCCACTAAAGGTGGAAAATCTCCAACAACTCCTATGTGGTTCCTAAGTAAACTTAAATGAGGTGTAATTATGACCTAGAACAAGGTACAAGATATTTAATTACACCAGCATCCCCCCTTAAGTGCAACTTAGGGAGAATGTACACAAAATCAAACAATGCAAGATGGGTCCCAACAACTATGCCATGTTAGATACCCATGTACAAATGCAATGGAATCTCTCACAAATGGAGAAAAGGAGAAAACCCAATGGGACAAAACTCCTCCCCAAAAGAGAGATGAAATACAATAATGGAAATACTCTCAATGATGCATGAGAAGGTAAAAACCCCATGTGAGGAAAAAGACCCCCCCAGAAGAGAGAAGTAGAAGAGAGACAAGGCAGCCCCCCCTTAATGTTGAGTCTCCTACAATGATGGTAGAAGGTCGACATTGAATGCTGAAGATGATCCAATCTTGCCGAACAATGTTCCTCCCCTTAGGAAGAAACAAAACCAAGAATGTATGTAGGATGCCAAAATGATGGATGATGTATGATGTCTCTGAAGCATGCTCAAGTGTCTCCATGTCGATGTCGAAAGCTGACACACTCCAGAGAGGTGTTCTAGGCCACACTACTGAAGAGTACAATCCAACATATAGTAGAGATGAATGTTGAACACAATCGAAAGACAAGGATATCCCCTCTAAAGACAAATAAGCCTCCTCCAAATGTTATCCAAAAGTATCCACACTCATGTCAAACTATAAAGAATGATCATGTAGAGAATGAACAAGAGGTTCAAAGTGTTCTGTCACAACAACTGAAGAAGGAGCATCTTCATCAAAGAGAAGATGGATGTCATCAATGGTGTCCCCCAAATTTTCAAGATGAGACTCCATAAACAAGTCAAAAATACCTATCAAGAAGCCATCCAAAGTGGCCATATCTAAAATACTATGTATATCTTGTTACACTGAATCACAAGGAACCCAAACTATGGAATCACAAGCATCCTCAAGTACAAAAATAGATGATTCTACCAATGCTAGATCACAAGACTCCTCAGCCTCAAGATGTTGACTCATAGATGAAGAAGATGAACCCTCTAAATCTAGATTAGGAGCCATAGAAACTAAAGTCTCAATAGATGTCTCTATAGGAGGAGAAGGAGAAGGTTTTGTGTCATCAAAAATACCATACCTTTCCCAATGAGCAAGTGTTTCAGTTGTTTTATCATCAATATGTCAAAACTCTGCAAGTGGAACAAGACAATCCACAATAGGATCCTCTAGAAATGGAGGTTCATTCGAGTCTCCATACATCTCCCAAAGTTTGGTCATAAGGTCATGAGGGATCTAAATACCATCAATGGCCATTAGTGCATCAATATCACAATGACAACCAATTAATCCCAAGATATGTTCTATTTTAATGTCCCACACAACTCTCTTCCATTGTGATGAAGGTTTAGGAACTAGTCCATAGAGATATGGCAAAAGATTAAGCCACCTACAATGTGTTAGGATTCCATCTCTCCAAGACTTAAAGTTCCATTGATTTAACCTTATTACAACATGATGTATTTTGATGCCCATATTAAACTCCTCAACTTAGTCACACAATAGACCAATCAAGAGACATAAACAAACAAAAGTAAAAGATTACCCCCCAAAATCACTCAATAAAGAAACCCCCCAAGCAATATATGATTTGGCACTTTATGCTTAGTGCATTTACAATTGCCACTACCAAAAACAACAAAGTGGAATTTGATCTTGGTACATGCAAATTGCCAAAATAGGCCACAAATTCAAGTATAATTTTTGGTAAAAATGAGATCAATCTAATCATTCCACTGAGAATTACATGAAAAATTATGCACTTTAAAAAAAAATGGCACTCAAAAATGTTATCGTAGGAGCAAGATATGAGCTCCCGAAGTGCCCAAAATGAGGATGAAGCAGCAACACCTGTGAGAATCTAAAATTTATGGTAAAACCAAAAGTCAAAACCAAAAAATTATTGCACCACAATGAATAGCACAAAAAATTATCCCAAATAAAAAAAAATTGCTCGAATAAAGGAGCCAAAATGAGCAAGTTATGGAGCTTCAAATTGAGACTGCAAATTCAAAACTGCAAACTGTGAGGGGGCCAAAAAATTCAAATGAGTGCTAACGTTTTGCTCACGCAATTCTGACATCAGAAAAAAAGAGCTTAAAATTGATGGTTTCCTACCCATCACTGGAAAAACACCAGCCAAAAAATGTCTTCGGAATATTCTTTATCGGCTCGGAATATGCTTTTGTCAATGGAATATTCGCCATCGGTTTTTTTTGTGGTTGCCATATTTTCATTGCCACCAGAGATGATGGGAGCTAGGGGGGTGTGGGGACTGGGGGCCCGCATGGCCCACTACCATGTGGCCACGTGGCCTACGCAGAGGGGCCCGCGGATACCTTGTACCTGCACTCGTGCAGAGGTACTCTACGGAAATTTGACCGTAGAAAAACTTTCTTCTTTTTTTTTGTTTTTAAAAAAAATTACAATAAAATTTGATAACCGAAAATCAAATTTTTCCAAAAAAAAATTCAGAATTTTTTAATATTTTATTTTTCAAAATCGTATGCGACTGTAATTATGGCGACCTGGGGGGCCGTACGGCTCTCTAGGCAATAATATTTTGCCTCACCGGATGACTTGCTCCAATTTGGATGATTGGACAGTCAATCTTAGGCTTTTTGGCCCTTGTATACACGATGGTAGGGTCATATTTGACCAAAAATGCTTCAAAAATGTAGCTACCTTCTGGATCTGGCAACCATAATGCAGCTTCAAACCCTCATAGATTTTCCCTCATATGTCCGATTTGGATGAAAAAAAAGGCAAAATCGACTTTCTCAAACCTTCCAAACACAATGGTGAGCTTATATTTGCACCAGCAAGCTCCGATATAAACCTGCAATAAAGAGCCAAAAATGGAACCTCTCCAAATCTAGTACCTCTCTTCAAAAAAAGACTCTCCAATGGCACCCAAACCACTATGATACCATGTTAGAATTGGCTATGGATGCCAATATCTATGGACCAAATGGAAAGGACAAAGAAGACAGAAAATAATGTGACAAGAATAAACTATATTCATTGTCAATGATATGATATGAATTTTTTTACAATGAGAGACCCCTTGGTTATATAGCCAAGGTGACAACATAGGAGTGCATAAGATTATGAAAAGTGTCGTAATATTATGACATGAAACAAATATGAAATGTTATCACTCCACCTAAAGTGGAAAGGTGATAATGTGATAACCACCACAAAAGGTGGATCTACCACAAAATGTGGAAACCTAATCACATGATATGTCCATGAAAGGTGGGAGTGATAGAGTGATAACATGATAAGTCCACCAAAGGTGGAAAATATCAAACAAATCCTATGTGGTCCCTAAGTAAACTTAACTAAGGTGTAATTATGACCTAGGACAAGGTACAAGATATTTAATTACATCAACAAATATCAAATAGATAATAAAATCGCATAACTCATACATTTCAATGTCATTGATCTTCTTCTTCATCCAACTCTTTGCCTATATCATCTAATCCAGATTCAACATTGTAAGGATTGGTCATATCATCACCATCGTCATTGATATCAGTTTCAATAATGTCATCATCCATACAGATATCTTCTTCATGAACATTAACTCCTATATCATCATGATCTCATTCCTCCTCTTAAACATCTTCGTTAGGCACATCATCAACTAACTGTTGATCCTGATCATCATCTACATCATCTTCTAGTTCTTTGGTATCTTCTTCTTCCACCACATTAAACTTTACCGGCCTTCCTCTTGGATCATGTCTAACAACATATGACCAACCCGGTCTACCAGGAACCTTTGAGTAAAATACCTGCTCATATTGGCTTGGAAGAACATAGGGCTCATTTCCAGCTCACTCAAAATACCTTTTATTAATCATGGTAAATCCATCACCATGTTCCATAACAGTTCTCTTAGGATCATTTTCATTCAATCATAGCTTATACCATAGGATGACGAACATAACTAATTTGAAGGACTTAAAGTCACACTCAAGTATATCATCCAAAATCCCATAGTATTGATTTTCTGAGACTTTTGGATGTATGCTGCTTCTAGATGAAACATTAGTCACTTGAAAGACTTTAGTTATCCCAAAATCAAAAAAATTCTTCATGTCATCCAACTTTTTGATTCAAAATTTACGACCATTGCACAACATAACTCTGTGGTGTTTCACCTGTGATATGTAAAACATGCAAAAATTATTGCAATATCGTCATTTGATAAACATATTTATTCTTGGCTGAATGTATGCAAAGAAAAAATCTCAACTTATATATACATCAATATAATTGAAAATAATTAAATAATATGGGTGATTAATATATTTATATGTACCTATTTATCTCTTAAACCATATGCTAAATCAATTTCCCTTTGTATAACATTGAAATCTCCATTACAATGAGCTTCTTTAACCAATGAAGCCAAACCTTCCCATGTTAATGTGTGTCCGGATTGTTGACATCGTTCAATCCATACCGTCATCCAATCAACATTGTTTGCGACGTACAAATGTAGTGCATCCCATTCTTAACAAACTCTATCAAAAAATTTGAAATTCATAAACAACATATAATTAGTTAATTACCACGGTATACGACCTTAATTTATAATTGATGTATATTGAAGATTAATAATTAAATAAGTAAAATATACATAAAAACCAAATGTAAAATATATTCTAATTAATCTCCATGACCATCTTATAATCACCTGTCACTTTCCTCAATCTACCTTTCCCCATCAGGTACTCCCCTTCAAATTTGTTAATGGAGTTGGGATCCCAAATGTGATCTACATGGATCTTTGCTGCAAACTTAGGAAGATATTCAGTAATGTACACCATGGTTTGGTATACCATATATCCCTCCACCATAGAACCCTCAGGATGCGATCTTTGTCTAACCAAAGCCTTCAAAAATTTCAAGTGCCTCTCAACCATCCACATTGACCTTGTGTGTACAGGTCCACACAATTAAATCTCCTCAACTTGGGGTATGAGGTAGTGTTCTTGTGCATTGAAAATTTTCAAAGGTAGACACTTTTCCATTTCACACATTAGATGAGAAAATTTTCTCTTTTAATAATTTATATCTTCTTTATGGATTTATTTAGATGACAACCATATACAAGTGATTCAAGGCACAAATATATTAATGCGATTTAACAAAAATATACAATGAATTGAACAAATATCACTACTTACCTCATGTATTTTCCAAGATCATCTATAACTTTCTTGACATTGTTGTCGAAGTTGTCTGGGAGAGATAGAGGTAGAACATACTGCAACAATTATAAAATGATCTTTTTATTATTTTTCCAAAAGTAGTAAACATAATACACTAAAAAGTACATGTAGTATACAAATATATATATAATATACCAGAATAATTACCTTAATGAAGGTATTCCAATCATGAGTTTTCATCCTTGACCCAAATTCACCTTTCTTTGTTATGATATTGTTTATGTTTGCAACAAATCCTATGGGAAATCAATTTTTTCGTATGACTTCTTTTATAGCATTGCTTTGTTGCTTCGTTAATAACCAAGGAAGGAAAATTATATTAATTTGGTCTCCATCACTATTTAATTGAATGACATTTTTCATTGCATGATTGGCTTCTTGAATGTCACTACAATTTTTGACAATTTTTTCTTTGTCATGCCTTCCATCCAATATTTTCCATAACATTTCTGTCATATTCTTTTTGATATGCATTGTATCAAACAAATGCACAATTTGTATCTACTCATAGTAGGGAAACCTACTAAATTGTCTAGGATAACTTTTCAGTCCCTATGGAAACCGACCATTAATTCCTTGACGACCTTCATGAAGCATATAAGTTAAACAAATTAACAATGAAAAGCATTGTCAATTACAACATGAGTAAACACAACACAATATAAAAATATAAATTCAAAACATATCATATATGATAGATAAACAATTTGATTTTATGTATAACCTTGACGATTAATTCTATTATATTCCAACTTCCATAGGCGAGGTGTCATTCTTTGTTGTTTTGATGTAGTCTCTTCTTTCCCATTGAAAATATTTTTTTCAGTAGTTCGATACTTATGATTTATGTGGAGGAAGTGCCTAAACTCATCAAACACCTGCTTTCCTAAACTTGTTGAACAATGAGATTCCATCTTTGGACCATAAATTGGACATGCAAAATTTTCCTTTGTTTGAAGACTAGCAAATCATATATAACTGGATTAAATATGTCAATTTTTATAGTTATATATAATGAATAGATTATTTAAAAAATATGCATGATATCTACTTCATAAAATTAAATATCATTAAAATCATGTAGTTGAATGTTATAACATACCACAAAAATGTGTTAGCCCTAGGGCATCATGAATTGTCCATACAAGAATTGCATGGAATTGAAATTTTCTTTGTCCTATTGGTCTAGATACGTCATACATAGTGACGCCATTCCATAACTTTAGTAACTCATCGATAAGAGGCTCGATATATACATTCATATCTTTAACTTGGTACTTACCTAGTTGAATGAACATAAACATTACATAATTCTTATAACCATTTTACTGGAATTTATATAAATTAATGTACATGACTATTAAATGAAAAAAAATATGTCATTATGCAACAAATAAGAAAAATGAGATGCTAATACGTTAAAGAAAATTGATGTAAACAAATACCTAGAACAATCATTTCCAACTTTATGTGCTCCCTCTTTATTGACATCCATGGAGGAATTTTATTGTTGATAACAAAAATAGGCCACATCGAGTAAATAGATCTCAGCTCTCCAAATGGATTGACACCATCTGCTGCCAATGTAAGCCTGAGATTACGAGGTTCTTCTTTAAAGTATGGCCATTTTTCCTCCATGTCCCTAAATGCAGAACTATATGTAGGCATTCAAAGAATGTCATCTCCACTTCTATTTTGTGCATGATAATCCATAAATTGCGCTAAGATTTTGCACCTAAATAATTGTTGCATACGTGGAATAATGGGAATATAATGAAGAACCTTGTGAGGCACCTTTTTTGTTAGTTGATTTGTTCAATATCTATTGATATGACATTCCGGGAATTTTGTTCCAAATTCATGTTGTTTATGATATATAATATGATAATTGGGACATGCATCTATTGCTTGATACTCCATTCGAATATCTTTCATAATGCTAGATAAATCTCGGTATGAGCGAGGTAAAATATTTGATGGTGGTAACAAAAATTCACCAATCAATCTACAACAAAAAATAATTTGTTAATATAAATAATATTAATAGTACATATTTCATCCTTTATTTACTGGTGATGAACTAACAAAAATTAAAATAGATGAAAAGAGATGACATATATGACATACCTTAACATCTGTGAGATTGCTATATTGGATAAACCATTCATAACCTTCAAGTTCACCAACAACAATACAACAAAGAGAAGATTTTTTTGGGAGCCTTCATAAAGGGGCTCGTATGCCTTCTCAAGTATAGGTATATCATGAACATCATCAAAGTCATCTCGATCAACATGATCAGTTGTGCCACTAAATGTGTCATGGATCAATGTATTTGTACCATCATTTAAAATTGTGTTTTCTGGTGCATGATCATATTCCTCCATAGGATCATTAACTTCATCTTTGATATTCATAGCTTCATGTTCCTCCGCTTGCAAAACCAATTTTCTAAGTTGTGATAATCCATATAATGTGCCCTAGGGCACCCCACCTTTATAATAATGATAGAAATAAATGAACCATGATCATGATCAAGTTATTATATATATATATATATATATATATATATATATATATATAAAATGTTAAAACAATATAAATATTTACAAATTCAATCAATATAGACACATATAATGAACAAATTACCAATGGATGATAATCATTCCCCCCCTTCAACGTGACCATGCTTCCTACAATGTTTCTCAACTATTGTGATTAAAAGTCTTCTCATCTTTAAACCCTTGCAATTATTGTAGGGACAATAACATTTCCCATCACCTTTTCTTTTCAATCTAGCCCACAATCTATCAAGTGACTCTTCATTTTTTTCTGGACTAATATTATCTGACATGATTTTTCTTTACGAAGCTTGAATATTTTGATCTTCAAAAAATATCAAACTCACACTCCAATAATTTTTAATCATAGACAAGTAACAAAATCTAATAATTCTAATATTTTACACCAAAAAACTTTGGCATGCAACCACCCCTGCAAAAGAGAAGATAGTTTGAAGTTAATGACCCCCAAAAAAAATTTAAAATGCTAATTCCAGAAATTATTTTAGATTATAATTTTACTATGATTTCCAACTATTAGACTCCTAAAATCAGAATATTGAACTTGCACAAGTCTAAAAATGAAATTTGATGAGATGTTGCTTTAAAATATGATTTTCAAACCTGGAAGCACAAATGTAACTTCACAAATGAATTTTGGAAATAAAATAGTATGGCATAATAAAGAGTTTCCTTTTAAGTGGACCACCCTATTATATGCCTTGATAAAGTTAAAAGATCTATGAATTTTATCTACAATATAGCCTACATAGTCATCAATCTTATTCACATCTCTACTTTGGATATCAATAGGCAACGCCATTAGATGGCCTCCTTGAAAGTTCAATCCATTAAGGGAATAATGAAAGGGTCTTCCTTAATGATTACATCCATCTGACAAAAAATAGTGTATGGCTAAAAAAGGATGATATCATTTTTAAAGACTAAAATGATTTTTGAGACCGATCCTAAAATATTTATGTTAAATACAATACATACAAACAATCTTGTATAGACCTTCACTTTCACACTCTCGACAATTTTTTTTTGTAAGGACAACACTTCATTTTACTTATTTTGTAGGTTAAGCTAAATCTTGTCCTCACAAGAAACTTCAAATGTCTCGTACACTTCCATCTACTTATGAAGCAATCCTCTATCTAAATTGACTTCACCATTACAATAGTGCTTCAAAATATCATAAGGCCATCCTCTGGTTTTATATGTCAAATCTATTGCCATTTTTATTGAAGTTTCTTCCATCCATGTAATTCATGTCTTTGGTTACTGTTAGAAATGTAAAATTTTGAAAATTTTATGGTTGTCTATACTCATAAGTTTCCTAAGAAGCCCATACCATATGTATAAGAATCTGCTTTGCATAACATATTTGCCCATGTTCTAGTCAATTTTTATCATGTGGTCCTATAAAATTCACCTGACCCTGAGCATTTGATTGTATAAATTATATAGGAATAAGATGATGTGAGTCTCTTTGATCCATAAATCATTTTATACTAACACATATTTTTTCAATATATTGGCAAGAGGTTGGGAATGTTATACCGATAAAATCTCATTTGAGGATACACATCGAGAAAATGTAGTTCACAGTCTCAAATGACAAATAGATCCTATCGGCTAGATAATAATCATCGAGGTGATAGTGTGAAGTCATATCGAGCTTATATATGTCTTACCACTCGAAGCACAAGGAAATATGTTAGCAAGATTAGAGTCATTGGAGTAAAGTTCCTAAAGTCAGCCCAAGACATTCATCTAGTCTTGCTGATGAAGCAAAGGAGGATTATGTCAGTAGGATAATGTTACTAAGATGAGTTTGAGGAGTCATTCTACCCCTCCATGATGCACCGACATAATTGTATTGGTAAGGGACTTGGTGATATTTTTGGAGGGAATGATTATCAGAAAGACATGATTCATGGTCTCACTAATGAATAAATTCATTGGTGAGATAGACTTCAGTGGAGAGAGGTAAGAAGGTCACATCGAGTGTAGTTCCATCAGAAAAAAATAAAAATCATTATGTCTTAGCGGTCAGAATTGACGAAGGAAATATCTTGGAAAGATACATATCTTCGGAGTAAGATGAGGAGTGTCTTCCTGACTTACTAAGTCACAGTGATAGGTTTGCATTGCTGGGAGTCATAGCGATATACTTAATACCGAAAGGATAACTCTAGAGGAGACTCATAACGGCGGTGAACGTACAAGAAATCTTAGTGATATATGATCTATTGATAGAAAAGATACAAAATAGTTGTTGTGGATACTCAAAGTGTTGGGGAAAATACAAGATGTCTTAGTGGGTGTTTAATGAACGTTGGTAAAAGCACGAATAAAAGGATCGCCCAAGATTTAAAAATATCTTGCCAAGAAGATTACTTGATGTGACAGTGAGAGTTAAAAAAAAAACTTCTACACTCGTGTTTTAGCTAAAACATTAATGGTGCCACGGAGCATAAGTAATTTCATGAATCAAGGCGAATTCAATTGAAAACATTATTGTGGAATTGACAGCAAAGGAAGCAGAGGGGCGAGAAAAGGACCAAGGCATTCTTTTAGTTCAAAGTTTTGAGAAAAATACAGTAAGTTCTTCATACCTTAATTTTGCAATTTTGAAGAATGGAAGCCACTGGTTCGGGAAAATCAAGGGGTAGAAAAAATGGGGAAATTAGTTAGTCTAAAGGGAAAATACAAAAAACTGAAATTCAACCAGAGGGCACTAAGCAAAAGCTAAGTCAAGATCTTATCGACAAATTGCCTGGCTTTGGACCTAAAGCCAAACAAACTGCACAACTTAGGGAAAAAGTGGATAAATTTGATGACAAATGTAAGCTCATAGGAGATATTTGGTCTCCAATAAGAGGTTATGAACTATTTATCTTTCATTACTATCCGAGGAATCATTTTGAACCAGTGTGTAAACCATGGAAGCTTAATCTGGGAAAGTTGGTTTTCTCTAATGTATTTGTCAATGTTGAATTGGTGAAATTGTTGGCCACTCATTATAATTCAAAACTCAAAGCCATCTATGACCCATCCAAGAACCCATTGATACACATATCAGAGGATGCAGTAAGCGAATTTTTTAAACTGGAAGGGGTATGCAACGAAAAGATCATATATGAAGATTTAGAAAAGGAATTCAGGAGGATGGACACAATTTATAAAGGTTGGAGATTACCCTTGCACATTATTAGACATGGCGGCAAACCAATTCCACTAGAAGATAGTGAAGGACCCCCATTCCATGTTGATCTTTTTGAGGCCTATATGAAATACACTTATTTCTTGGTAGGTCAAGTGTTGGGAATTGAAGTCCCTGAGTATATGACAATTGTGCCCATGGTAATTTCAGTAGATATTCAGTATCACAACTCTAGACCTTTTGATTATGCCTCATACATTTTTAAGGAGCTCAATTCTGGTTTGATGGCAATAAAAGGTGGAGCCTCTATCTTACATCTTAGGCATTATTCACTATTGATGCATATATTTTTGTATTTTGGATAGGATTTAGGGTTGTGGCCTTAGGAAATGAAAATTTCACAATTTGAAAAGGAAGGCATGTCATTACCTATTCAATTATGGACTGTTGTTTGGGACAACAGGTTTGCTAATTCTAGTTTTGTACACTTTGAGGAATATTTTGTAAAACCGTTGTACAAATTTTATAGTCATCCATGTGCTTATTCTTTGTTTGATGAGATAAAGAGGTTTCTCAGGCCTAAGCACTTCAATGGGCCAATTAGCCACAATTGGGGGGATTGGTACTATTTGGAGGATGCTACCATGATTAGGGTTTATGGATTTGAAGATGCCCCATTTAGTTTGCCTAAAATAGTTTCAGACAAGATGGCATACTTGGAAATTGTTAGGAAAATGGACTTTTCTGGTATTATGAATTTGAATTCTTTTGGAAAGTAGGATTTTATGCCCAATACACTATGCTTCGGTGATTTTATTGTATTGGAAAAAGAAGGGTATGATTTGATTCTTGATAAAGTACTGCAATATAATATGAAAAGAGGACCACCGAGAAAGAATTTTGATCCAGAAGAGTATATCAATTCTACTAAACAAAAGATAAACTTTGGGGTATCAACATGTGCCTTGTCAATTTGATTATATGATTAAAAAATTGGAGGCAGAAGAAGTAGAAATGGTGGTTGAAGAATATAATCAAGGGTTTCAAGATACAAAGTTTTTGTCTTCTAGGGAAGAGACATATGGGACTAATGTACCACAAGATCTACCTAACAAGATGTCAAGGTTGAGAACTCGGGATTACGCCTGCCCTGCCAGGGAATTAAGTGTTGAAGAGATTATAGATATAGATACAAGGCATGCAGAGTATAAGTCATTTGTAGTAGATAATGAATTTATAAATTCTCCATAATTTAAGGCATTCCTATATAAACAAAAATGAAAAGAGATAAGATAAATAGTTGACAATGTGACACCAGGTAATGAAGAACAATTACTGAATGATCTAAAGATGAGTGTGGATAGAGAGATGGCATGTATGACACTTGAAAAGGGAAGGAAAATGTTAGGAAGTGCTGGTGTTATGATTTTTCTAGGGTTGGATCTCAATTCTGCATTAGTCTTTGACAGTATCCTGAAAAACAGTAATGCTACACACAAGCTCAACCCAGAAAAGGTGACAAAAGTCTATGTAGGGTCAAAGTACAATCCAGATGAAGGATCATTAATGATTTAGGCCTTGTATCCAACTCACATGAAATCGGTTTTCATTGATACCGAGAAGGCATTCAGGAATGTTATGACCCTAAAGGTTGGGGAGGTTGATCTTGTGGCAACAACAAATATTGGGATCAATGTAGAAAAACTGAACAAAGCTCAAATATAGACATTGATCAAGGAAAAAAAATGTACAAAATGATTAATGAGAGAATGTTGAGAGAAAATGACTGCCTGAAAGATTTATTAGGAGTTACAATGGGGTCAACCAAGCTGCTCATCCATGATGAAATTTCACAAGCAAAAGGTCATTGGGAAGGGTCAAATGCATATTCTCAAGGAAAGTATGATGCACTGGTAGCAGTAATTAAGAAAAGACAAGCAAGTCTAACAACT
The DNA here is from genome assembly GCA_007115665.2 of Sequoiadendron giganteum. NCBI lineage: Eukaryota > Viridiplantae > Streptophyta > Pinopsida > Cupressales > Cupressaceae > Sequoiadendron > Sequoiadendron giganteum. The sequence goes on along the minus strand of VCHN02000014.1, from coordinate 81,629,590 downwards.
TGGTTGAATAAGCTCTGGGGAATACACTCACATGATTTTTTTGCATTACAAGAACATGAGAGAATGGATGGTAGGATCCTAGAGAAGCTCCATGAAATAAACTACATGGATGCTCTTGATAATGTGGCAATTGAGGTTGGAAATCATCTTATGAATAAGCATAAAGATTTTTTTGAAGAATTGTGAGGGGATGCATAGGGATTAATTGATGCCACCAAAAAGGTATTGACTGCATTCTTCGATGATGGAGGAATATTAAAAGAAATGACTAGTTGGAAAGGTGATAGTTAGTCAATATTGCAAGAAATTATGAAGACAACTACTGTGAAAGATATAACACTGGATGAAGCATGCAAACATAATGAAAAGATGGTAAAAATGGAGATCACGATCCAAAATGCATTGGGAGATGTAGATATGCATGAGCGTTGAGACTACTTAGACCACTTTTCAAAGATTCACTTATGGATTAATAGAGCCTAATTACCTTTTTTAATTTATTGTTGTTTTAGCATAAGACATTTCTGAAAGGACGTGTCCTTTCAAGCGGTTGATGTATAAATATCGATTTTGGTAGCAAAAATAAAGGGAGGAGACTAGAAGGAGAATAGGCTGTTAGAATGGATAATTTCCAGAATACTTACATTTAAAAGGACCATGATGCATGTATGGAATTTTGAGGAATCAGTGAAAGGTCTCTAATTTTAATGGCACCATTTTGGTATCAATTGTTTGTTGAGTTAATTGAAAATATTATTAAGTTGTCTAGAGAGCCAAGGTCTGTGTTTCTTTGTTATTTAAATTGATATATCAAGAATATGTTCAATTTATCGATGCATATTTGTTGTATTCGTGTGGTATGATTAATTGGTTCTTTCAAGTAAAGATTAAATCCTTTTAGTCATTCATAGTAACTTGGAAGCATCATCTAGAACATTAAGAAGAACTTGATAATTACATTCCTGCATGTTTATACAAGTTATAGACAAATATTTGTATGCCAAACAATTAGAATTTCTGCCAGATAGAAGCCATTCCTCATAGAATTGCCATTTTGGATAGAGTGGTCAAGTAGGAAACATAATTCAAATCTGCATCATTCACATAGGTACACCCGCCTAGGTTTAGCAGAGCCTAAAGAGTAGAAGGTCCAAGTTCATTATTTGGCCTTGTACATTAGCCAAAAATGTTGTAAGAGCTTGGCAACCTCTTCTAGTTCAAACTTGCATTTTTGAGACCTAATAGTTACAATGTTTATTCTAGAATCCATATACAAATTCCTCCCTCCTATTGACATAGAATAAGTATTGAATACTATCTTGACTTTTAAGCTAAATATTAAAAATTGGTTAGATCTTATACTATGTAAAGGAGAATAAGAATAACCCGTAACCTTATCAGAAATTGAAAAAGATAAGGGGTCACTCTATTCCACACATATTCACATAGACAATGAACATGATATTTGGGGTTCCTACTCTTACCATTTTTCTATTTATTTATATAATAATAAGGTTACACTACAATATTTTTGTTCTCTTTTTATCTACTCTAACTCCTAGTTCCTCTGATACATTCAATCACAATAGTATTGTTCTTCTTGTAAGAACATTATATCATGGCTGAATGAAAACAATGTTCAATGCCATGAGGCCCAAATGATATTCATGCATTGGTCTTGAAATGTCATCAAAACTGAGACTAGTCATTGTTATATAGTATCAAAGTTACATTGATACTATTGGTCAGTATGATTTCACATGTGAATTGATTAAAGATTGATAACCTATATATTCATAGGGTCTAATCATTATGTTTGACAGTGTATTGGCCAGTTTACTGTCCAATGCTATTTGCAAAATAAAATATAGTAAAATATAAAACAATGATCTTTTCTATCTACTCCACTATAAATAATAAAGATTGTAGAAATTTCCTTCCAATTTGACTGTTGGAAGTCTTTATTATTTACAGTGGAGTAGATAGAAAATATCAATGTTTTATATATTAATATATTTTATTTTTCATTGTATTTGATCAACAAATATAGTTTGATGATGATTCTTTGACTAGTGCTACAATATTAGTATCTGAGGTATTATATATGCAAATATAAACTATTTTGTATGATGCTTCCCATGCCCACTAGTTATCACCATAATTTTTATTATTATGTATATGCAATATAGGGATACTATAGAGGTAAGGAGCAACGAGCAAAGAGAAAAGATTTAAGGAAATGGACTTCAAAGAAAGGCATGAAACTTTACTATAGATTCCCAAAAGGAGATCACAGTCATGACTATTCAAATAAACAATGATTAGTCCATGTCATAACCATGAAGGGGGCATTGAAATTAATAATAAAAGTTATAGGGTAGTATGATGAACTTTAAAAGATACATAAATAAAAGTAACTGAGAAGTCAATAGGGCTTTTAAAACATCATAAATCTTGTCAAGGGTTCATTTTCTTCATAGCAATATGGTAAATAATAAATATTTCTATCTCACAAAGTTTCAAAAGAGGACAACCTACAAGTGTATTAAGGAGTGCATGGACAATATCTCAAGGAGCTACCATAATTATTTTCTTCAAGTGTAATGCAAAGCCTTTGAAATCAAATGAATAAACTCATGCATAACCTAAAAGAAAAAGGATAGTCAATTTGCTAGAGGGCAAGTATCACAAAGGATATGGGATCACTTTCAATAGAGATGTGATGCACTTTTACATTTTTTGCTTTATTTTTCCTAATAAGGTCAAATACTTTCTTTTAGTATCTGAATCTACCACATAGAGATTACATATGCTTACTCTCAAATAAATTTGAATTATATAAACAATAGTCAGATGCCTCCCTTAACTTAAAGGACAATCTAAAGTACTAAGAAATTTTATATCCTTTATAAGAGATTTCTTTTAACCAGTTAAAAACTTGAGAGGGTAATAAATAGGTTGCAAGGAAAGTTAATTTGTTATCATAAGTAGCTCAATCCAAAAGGAAAAAATTAAGCATGGAAAAGCATGAGTAGGTTGACTAGCTTCACTAAAAGCACAAGTTATTTTTTGTAACATCTTACCTAGATATTACTTGATAAGGTAAGGAGTTCTCTTTTCCACTCAGTTTCCTATGGTGGCATATCTACACACAAATCACCAAATTGTCAAATACTTAATCAAGTTGTTACAACATGACATTCATATCAAAATTAACTCTTCTTAACACAAAAATTTTGGTTTCTAATTTGACAGGTTCATCTTTTGATTCCTATACCAACTTCTGAAGGAATTTGGCAGCTTATACTTCTACATGAGGAGACAATTTCATCTTGTAAACTGTTCCAAAGTACAAAACAAATAGAAATCATATAATATGCATGATATTTATAGCTTGCTAGATGTTTGGCAACATATAAAAATTTTAAGTGAACTGAGAAAAATAGAGAGGCCTTGACCTTCATTTTTTAATTTTTTAGTTTGTTGCTCTAAATATCTCACAATATTTACAAATTGGTTGCTTTCTTTTTTTCTTGTTCAAATAAAAAATAGATACATTTGTATAGAGTCAAGATGAATTCAAGAACTTCAGGTAACAAATATACCATAACTACTTTTATAGGCCACTGGCATCTAATGTCTAAAATCTATTTCTGAAACTTGGCAAAGGGAAAAATACATCTTTATGAAGTAGTCTTCAAAAATATCATAGCTAAATGGCTCTAACTATCCACTATCAAACATTCCCAATTCTTTGTTCCACCCTCTTGGCCTGAATCTTGACATCTATTTCACTCTATAGCTATCCCTATGGCTTTGATATTATCTAGTTATGGCTCCCAAATCTATTAAAAATTGATCATTAGGGTTAAAATTGACACCTTAAAAATATAATCTTTGTCGAAATCCATCAAGAATTTTCCATCAGTTATAAACAATTCCCTTATAAAGAATTTGTGAAGTCAGGTCTCAAATCTGGAAACGAAATTCCGAAAAATGCACAAGACTAAAAATGAAATCTGATGAGATGTTGCTTTAAAATATGATTTTCAAACCTAGAAGTACAAATGAATTCTAGAAAAGGACAATGACTACCCTCAACCTGGTGATATCTTTTTGAGTTTTTTCTGATTTTTCCCAAGAAAATTGTCGAGAAAAACACTGCCGCAATAAATAGAAAACATTGTCACAATAAATAGTCGAGCTCATTTTTATTTATGTCAGCCACAATTTAACTTTGCAATTCCATCAAAATTTTGGTGAAAGATCTTTGTCGAAACTTCAACGAAAAATAAGGTTCGTCAAAATTTCGATGAACGTTGGGGATAAAAAATTTTAAAAAAGAAAATTTCGCACAAGTGCCCAACAATACATTTGGTTATATAGCTTTCATCAGAAAGTTTCATCATATTTTGCAATCAAATGAGTTTGTGGGAGAATCCATTCCCAAAATATAGATGAATCCAGAATCCAATTTGAAATGATGCATTCCTCTAGAAACTACTCAAATTTCTACATACATTAGAATGAAATGATTTCAATCCATGATCCTGTGAATAATGATGTAAAAAATCCTCCAAAGATGATTAAGATTATGGGCCAATAATGATGATATGGCTGTTAACAATGAGGAGATGAATTTCCTCAAAGTAATCCTCCAAATCTATAATTTGAGACTCCATAAACAAGGATGATATATCTACAAGATATGAATCCCAAGTAGATGTGTTTGGAAGAAGACGAATTTCTTGCTACATTAAACCAATAGGGGACAAAGATGTATACATTCCAAGATGATCATGAACAATAGAAGAGAGATTGGGTCTCGATTTGAAAATTTGAAACATGAAGACAAGTCTTTAAACCATTGAAACATGCAAGACCTATGATATAATCAGGATCCTCTAATGTATCATCTTTAAAGGTATACAATCTACATATTCAAGAAGAATGAAACACTCTATAGTAGGATACTCTAGGAAAGAAGAGATACAAGGGTTTCCAAGGATATCCAAAATTTAAGTCCAAAGTGTGTGGGGACAATCAATATTTACATCACACATAGTGACATGATCAACAATAGAATAAATAACTCCTACAACATGATCATTTATAATACCCCATACTGATATTCTCCCTCATGTGTCTAGTGTAGGTATGAGTGATTAAAGATAAGTCAAAATACCAAGACTCCTAAGATATATTTCATTTTTCAAGAATCATAATCATCTTTCTTAAAGATGACCATAGAAGGATGAACAAAAAAACCCATGATACTTCCTCAAATGAGAAAATTAGAGGCTGATAAACTTAATACATGTAAAAAAATTAAATGAATTCATCTCACACAAACATATCCTTTCTAAGTGCCAAGACATCCAAGCAATTGATAGAAATGTGAAATAAATAAAAAATGAATAAAATGTACTTGGAGTAGTGTATAGGAGTGAATTTGCACCCGTCTTGCAAATTCCCCTTTCACATCCTCCACCTTAGAAAAATCAAATTTGACTAAGTAATTCCATGTCATCATTCTGTACTATTTCCACTTTTTTTTAGTGTCGATGGGGGAATCTTTGTCAGGGACGTGCATGTGGTGTGTGGACATCTGTATAGCGTGTTGTCATCCTAACAAGATTCCTACCTTTGGAATCTGTAGAGGCATTATGTTCTCCATTAGAGATGAAATGTAATGCCCCCATGCCTTCTTCTCAACCTTTGAACAACTCTTTCCCTCCTAGTTGGTCTTCAAATGGCTATCTTTCAATTCCATTCCATCTTTTTAGAAATTCTTGATCTTCTACGCATAAATTCGATCTTCTAGCTTTACATTTTTGCTCCATAATATTGCTACTTGCTACACTATTAGCTTCATGACTCCAACAATCACAACATCCTACACATCTGCCACAAAATTTACAACCTAGTGTCTTGTGAGGCTGCTTTTGGTATTGTTGTGGCTATGTCGACTCTACTATAGTTGTGGACTTGCATTCCTCTCTCATTGGCCTTGAGTACCTTTGATCGATGGTGGTAACACTTTTGTATTACTAGTTTTTTATTGGATTTTAGTAGCATAGTGTCACTTGTAGTGTTTGGTTTCATTTTCGTTTTACCATCATTTTCTTTATATTTTTTTCTATCTCTCTATCTATTTGGTAGTTTGTGGAGGTGGAAACACCAAAGTAATGGATTGACTGAGGCAAACCCCTATATAGCCCCAAATTTTTTCCTATCTTGGCTATGTGTAGGTATGCATTCATGTCGAGCTTGCTGGTGAATTGGACCCTTCATGAGTTTATTTCTACCACCTTTGTTTTTTTCACTTCTATATCGTCTTTCTATTTTTTTTTATTATTCTGTCAGTTATCATTTTAGTTAGCACTTCAAACCTCAATTGATAAGATGTTAGTGGGTTTTTGACACACTTTACTATGCTTTTACACCTTTTTCCATAACAAACACCAATGCACATGAGATATGCTAGCGTGTTACATTGTCACCCCTGATCTACATTATTGTCCTCTAACAAAGAGTTGTTTGAGGTATGTTTTGGGTTCCAGAAACCTGCTCATTTAGCCCCATAAAAATGTCAGGTTAGTAGAAGTGAGAGAAGTACTAAGAGTGCTCTTCATTCTGTATCCTTGACCTTAAAAACTTTTCCAACTTGAGGTATATCAGGGCAGCCTTCTACTCTTGTCTCTTCGTGACTTGGAGCCTCGGTGTGTTTGGTCCCCCTCCTCTACATTTTCGTGAACATGACATGAACCATTTTGGTTATGTTTAGCAATGCTAAAAGACCCTTTCCTTTTATCCTAGGCATGTTGTGGGTGTGAGTGTTGTGAGGCACTTAGCCTTGCTACCCAACCTATGATTCCTAGTGGCATAGATGGAAGGTTCCATAAGCATCACAAAATAAAACCTTAAGTGGGTCATTGTCTAGTTGGGAAACCCCTTGGGGGCATTTGTGAAAGTCTTGTTTAGTGTATGAAGAAATGGCCTCCTTTTTACATCTACCCATCCCATCTACAACACCTATGACTAGATCTCCTACCATAAATTTCACCTCACAAGACTTGTCGATGAATACCAATAGAGAACTGGGTATGTGTGTTAGAGTAAAGGTCTTAACTTAATTATGTTGATTAAGTTACCTTTATTCCCTTCTTAAGATTTCACGTTAGTTTGCATAAAGTGACATTTAATAATTATATTAATTATTAAATGTTATCCTATTAGGGCTTCTATTAGGGTTTTTCCTATTAGAGTTTTATTAGGGTTTGCATGATCTCCTTTTTATAAGGATTGATCCCATTGTATTTCATATCAATTCATTCTCTCATTCTCTCTGATATATACATTTCCAGTTTTTAGAGAACCCTTGCTTGTTTGTCTCCGTCTCTTCTTTTATGATAGGTTATTTGCATCCAGGTGATCTTTGGGGTTCGTGGTGTTGTATTTTCTCAACTCCTACATGGTATCAGAGCTCCACACCTGCTGCTTCCTATTCTTGTTTTGAAGATTTTTGGAGCTTCAAGGGTTTGGGGTTTGTTCTGTTGATCCAGGGCATACTTGAAATTTTGAAGCATTTTCAGCTCAAACGGACATTGCCATTGCGTTCGCAGTGGTCCAAAACCCCTAAATCGACTGTTCATTCGTCCATTTTGGACAAAGTCGAAATTTGGGGCAAACAATTTTAAGTTACAGCAGTACAACCGTCGTCTGTGTGCGGATCCATGAAAAATCCCTGGTAAAAAAACATTTTTTCAGAAATTCAATTTTCGTCCGTTTTTATTGAATTTTGTTTTGTTTTTTTCAAATAGTGAAAAAAAATCCCTTTTTTCGGGCATGGTTGTTTTTTTTTTGAAAAAAAAAGACTTTTTTGGCAGGCCCGGGACCTTGCACAGGCTGGCAAAGCACCTGTGCAGTCCCCTGCACAGTGTACCCTGCACAGACCTATGCAGTACCCTACGCAGTGTATGCATGGGCTGTGGTGGGGTTGGGCCCACGTGCCTCCCCCACACAATTTTTTTTTGAAATTTTTTTTTATAAATTTTTTTTTATTGTAATATTTTATTTACTTTTATTGGTTTTTTATATAAAAAACAATTCTTTTCTAAATAAGCCCTATCGCACTTTTATAGTGATGGTCGTTTTTCCATCAAATTTAACCCAATATTTTTGCTGCGACGGCTGTATGACCGTCAAATTTAACCCAGCATTGGTTTTTTCTCTCATTGGAGCTATTTTATTCCAGGGGCCGTAACTTGGGCATACGATATCATTTTTTGGCAAATGAGATATCGTCGAAAAGCTAGTTTTCTCATCTTTCAAGTAGTGTGGGTCTCATCACTTCATTTTTCCATTGGTGCATTCTACAATCAGTTGAAGACAAAGGGGCTATTTTCAGTCTCAAGCTCATAACTTTTGATCAATTTCTCCGTTTTTCGTAATCTCAGCGGTGTTCAAACCGTATTTCAGAGCTCTTCTGTTTCTTCTATGCAATTTTTCCAGATTTCACTCCAAGTATATTTTATTCAATTATTTGTGTTTTCACACTCTGGTGGATTACCTGAACATTTTTTCTCTTGAAAACTTTTTGTTTGCATGGGATGCTTTGTTTTTGGTTGTTCTTCATGTATTTCCAGCTTTTTGTCCTTTTTGGACATTTTGAGCATCATTTGTAAGCTATCTTTTATGTAAACGCACTGAGATAAAGTGTCACACTATTGTACATGCATCTTTTGGGGATTTTGCACATAAAGTTGTGCCATATTTTGTACTCACACTGATATTATAAAGTGTCATGAGGGGTTGTATAGTTTTCCTTTGTTTTTCCATCAAATCTTTGTCCGCTGAGTGTCCCTCCGTGATGACAATGGATCTTATGATTCCAGCCTCATGCATGTGTGATTTATCTTGCACACCACTTTTTCAGTTGCAGGTGCTATCTTGTGCACTTTCAGATGTTGTTTCTTCTTCCTCATGCACTATAGGGCGTTTCACATCATTTCAGTGGATCTGTCTGGCTTTCCCAGTTTAGCATTATGGGGGGGTTATTATATTGTTCATGCTAATTCTTCCTTGGTTTCTCCTTGGAAGGAATCTTCCATTCTTAGTTGATCAATGTTTCAGACTATTGGTTGTTGTGCCATCTGTATGTTCATTCCAAGTGTTTGCCTTTGTTTTCCATCTGATTCAAGTAGTGTCATATGGGAACTTATGCAGATTATTGTCTTCTTGCTCCTTATCATCCTATCTTCAGCGGAGGTTCTTCAGCACCATAGTAGTCATCTTTCGACAATTCTTTATAGCTTCTTCTGCTTCAGTGATGTTTCTTTTTGGCCTTCTGCATCTCTTTTTGGAGTAGAGCTTTTTCCCATGAGGTTTTCTCTATTTCTCCATTTTTTTTGGGTACCTGATCTAGCCTAGTTGTTGGGACCCATGTTTTCCTTCTTGCATTGTAGTTACCTTTGCTTTCTTGCATTTTTTTGTAGTTGCACTATTGCTCATCTTAAGGGGGGGTGTTAGAGTAAAGGCCTTAACTTAATTATGTTGATTAAGTTACTTTTATTCCCTTCTTAAGATTTCATGTTAGTTTGCATAAAGTGACATTTAATAATTATATTAATTATTAAATGTTATCCTATTAGGGTTTTATTAGGGTTTGCATGATCTCCTTTTTATAAGGATTGATCCCATTGTATTTCATATCAATTCATTCTCTCATTCTCTCTGATATATACATTTTCAATTTTTAGAGAACCCTTGCTTGTTTGTCTCCATCTCTTCTTTTGTGACAAGTTATTTGCATGCAGGTGAACTTCAGGGTTTGTGGTGTTGTATTTTCTCAACTCCTACAATGTGCAGGATCATGGTGGGCCAAAAAGTGGTGATATGTAAGTGATATGATGGCCCAGGTAGCTGACGACTTTTTTTTACCCAAAATTGATGAAATGAAAAGGTTTTTTAAAGGAGATTCTTAGCTTTCCTCTAATATAAATTATGCTTTACATTGAATTTAATAAATAATTATTATTCATTTTCTGTTTGAATTATGACTAAAGTCCTGATTGATAGGCTGATTGAAAAACATCTATAGCTTTCAAAGGGTATCACATTTGTTGAATCTAAAACATACATCACATTCTATGCTTAACATACTATAGAATTTAAAAAAAAGAATTGAATTTCATGAAGTTTTGATCAAGTTAAGGTGGTTAGACGTATGAGTTTTTATATTTTTTAAAACTTGTAATAAAAAAATAATAATTAATTATTTACTTGGAAAAAAATTACAAAAAAATATGCATCACATTAGGACATGAGCCTTCTATTTATATCTAAAATATTATAAAAAATAACCATCATTTTATTGTGATTAGGGTGGTCAGACAGACACCTACTTCTTATTTTTTCTCTGAAATTTAAGTACTACTGCATTGAAATTTCAAATTTTCACCAAATAGATTTTTTTAAAATAAAAATAAACCTATTAGTTTAGAAACTACTTTCAATTTACAACAGATTCTATTATTATATATTTTTTAAATAATATAGTTAACTTATTCAAATTTTTATGTCAAGTTGCCTAACTTTGATTTTTCTGAATTTTCTTGCCACTTAAGGGCCTGTTTTTTCCATGATGATCCTGCACATGCCCAACTATCTCCCTTATACATCCCTGCACGAATCAATGGAAACACCATAAAGGGTGTCCTCATTGACCCTACATGCTAGGTGAATGTCATTACTGAAATAATTATGCTAATTAATTTAATACACAAGGATGGATATGATGAATCTAGGATCACTATTTGTACACATGATGGAATTTTTGTCCCTCCCATCGTTTGCATCACCTTGTTAGTCCTATTTGGACCTAGATCTATAAATGAACTTTTTGACATTATCCTGGGGTCTGAGCTCTTTAGAGTGAAACTAGGTATCCCTTGGTTGGTCACTATGAATGAAGTTCCATCAGTAGATCATAAGTGTCTTAAGTATCCCCATTAGGGTTCAGTGCATGTAGTCCATGAAACCAACTATAAGCCATCGATTATGTGTGGGGGCTACTCATTGAATCACTTTTGGCCTACCCTTTTTGGTCCAGTTCCTTCTAGGATGGACCTCTTGTACTAGACCTATGTAAAGTACAAGAGTGGGGGCATAACACCTAAAGTGAGATACCACTATCTCCTTATGCCATTTCAATTAGATTTGTAATTTCAAAATGTAAGATAATTTTTTATGAAATACCCTTAAAACATTCAATATAAGTGGCCTAATTGAATATAAAAGATAAAATGTGCAAGCCTTATTTATGTATAAGGCATGTTACTTGAATGAAAAAATAATTAACTATTAATATAGGAAAATTTATGAATTCTTTAGGGTTTACGGTTTAGATTTTATGATTTAGGTTTTAGGGTAATAGGATGGCTTAAGGGGATCTATGTATTAAGGTCCTAGTACAAAATGGCATGGCTTAAGTGAATAAAATTTGGTGAAGATGCCCAAGAAAACAAAATTTCATTAAGGTATAAGGCAACTTCACCAGATTTTATTCACTTGAGTCATGTCATTGTTTCCTAGGACCTTACTAGACATAGATCCCCTTAATCCATCCTATCACCCTAAACCATAAATCTATCAACCTAGATCATGAAATCTCATTAATATTTTAATCTTGCATGATCTTATATTATTTTTAAATTTTCTTGCCTTTGGCAACTTCACCAAATTTTTGAAACTTATTTGATCCCCCTTAAGACATCCTGAAGAATGGCTTAAGGGGGTCTATGTAGTAAGTTCCTAGTATAAAATGACATGGCTTAAGTGAGTAAAATTTGGTAAAGATTCCCAAGGCAACAAAATTTTATTAAAGTCCTAGGAAACTTCACCAAATTTTATTCACTTGAGCCATGTAATTATGTCCTAGGACCTTACTAGACATAGATCCCCTAAAGCCATCCTATCACCCTAAACTATAAATCGATCAACCTAGATCATGATTTATCTCATTCATATTATAATATTGCACGATCTTATTAAATTGTTAAATTTGGTTGCCTTGGGAAACTTCACCAAATTTTTAGAACTTATTTGATCCCCTTAAGAAATGTCATATTAGGACCCCTTAAGACATTGGTTTATTGTTTAGGGTGATAGGATGGCTTAAGGGGATCTATGTATAGTGAGGTCCTAGGACAAAATGACATGGATCAAGTGAAGTTGTACAAGGCAACTAAATTTCAATAAGGGCCTAGGAAAAATGGTGGCTTTAGGGTTTAGGGTTTAGAGTTTAGAGTTTAGGGCTTATGGTAATAGTATGGCTTAAGGGGATCTATGTAGTAAGGTCCTAGGACAAAAGGACATGGCTTAAGGGAATGAAATTTGGTGGAGTTTCCTAACACAAAAAAATTTGATTTTAAGGTCCTAGGATAAAATGAATGCTTTAGTGTTTAGGGTTTAGATTTTAGAGTTCATGGTTTAGGGTTTAGGGAACTTAGGGTCAAGTTTGGGCAGGCCTTCGAATAATGGACTTGCAATTTAGTGAAAAATATTTTCTTGTGGAATAGTTGATTGAGATAGCTCTTGTTTCGATTGAAAAACCTAGATCATGAAATCTCATTCATATTATAATCTTGCACGATCTTATTAAATTGTTAAATTTGGTTGCCTTGGGCAACTTCACCAAATTTTCAGAACTTATTTGATCCCCTTAAGAAATGCCATATTAGGAACCCTTAAGATATCAGACTTAAGGAGATCTATGTCTATTGAGGTCCTAGGAAAAAATGACATGGATTAAGTCAATAAAATTTGATGAAGTTGCCCAAGGCAACCAAAATTCATTAAGGGCCTAGGAAAAAATGATGGCTTTAGGGTTTAGAGTTTAGAGTTTTGGGTAATAGGATGGATTAAGGGGATCTATGTAGTAAGGTCCTATGAAAAAATGACATGGCTTAAGGGAATAAAATTTGGTGGAGTTGCATAAGGAAACCAAATTTCATTTTAAGGTCCTAAGATAAAATGAATGCTTTAGGGTTTAGGGTTTAGAGTTTACAGTTCAGGGTTTAGGGTTTAAGGAACTTAGGGTGAAGTTTGGTTGGCCCTTCTAATAATGGACTTGCAAGTTAGTGAATTTTTTTTCTTGTGGAACAGTTGATTGAGATATCTCTTGTTTCGACTGACCAACCTAGATCATGAAATATCATTCATATTGTAATCTTGCATGATCTTATTAAATTGTTAAATTTGGCTGCCTTCGACAAATTCACCAAATTTTGTGAACTTAATTGATCCCCTTAAGAAATTTCATATTACCTGACCCCTTAAGACATCGGTTTATGGTTTAGGGTAATAGACTAACTAGTTTATGAATATTTTTTATTTTATGAATAGATTGGCTATTTTTTCGTAATAGAAACACATAATTATGTATTGTTAAGATTGATTTTGATGTATATTTTAACTTGATATTTTCTCAATTGAATATAAGATTATATTATTTAATATTTTTCTCATTAATATTTCCCACTTAAATGAATTTAATGATATAAAATGTATAATAAAATTAGTTAATGTTGAATTATCTCATTTTATTTTTGATTATTTGGAATTGAAAGAACCTAGAAAAATATTTAGATTCTTTTAGTATCTAGTTGACTAGTGAAAATTGAGATTTTAGACTAAACACTAGAAGCCTAATTAACAATTAATTGACTAGAATGAGAGTTAAGATTGTCGAAAGACAAGAGACAAAACATGCAAACAAGAAATGGAAACAAGGCATGACTAAGATAGATTAAAACATAAAATAGAAATGAATGCAAATATTATCTAATTAAGTGACAATTGAAAATGGATTGAGTTTGGATTTATGAATTTTCTAACTAAATTTGCAAACAAACATTGATAATTTATAAATTGTAACTATTATTCAACATATTCTTTTCTAATCTAATTATAATTTAACATTGAAAGTTAAGTTTAACAAATTGTAAATTCTCCATACAATGCAAATGAAATTTAAAACATTTAAGCAATGCAAATTATTTCTTTCCATTATCAAATATTCTTTAGCTCGAAATGAGGGTTTTCAAATGAAAAATGATTTCTTTGATTTCAATTTAGGGTTTTAGCAATTTTTTGTGTTTGAATTCAATATAGGGTTTCAATCTAAGAAATTAGGGTTTTTAATGCAATTTTTTTGTTTCATTTGAAACTAGGGTTTTCAAATCTGATTTTTTTTGTTTGATTTGAACTTAGGGTTTCAAAAAACAATTAGGATTAAATTCAAATGCAATTTATTTATTTCATTTCAATTTAGGGTTTTTTCAATGCAATTTTTTTTTCCAAGTTCAATTAGGGTTTTCTATAGCAAATGTTTTCGTTTCATTGAACAATTTAGGTTTCAAAAGAATTTTTTTGTTCATAACATACAATTTAAGGTTGATTTTTTCATTTTATTCAATTTCTTCAGGGTTTCATTGCATTTTTTTATCTAATTCTACAAATAATCATTTCTACTTTACAGGGAAATAAAATGCATAAAATGGTAAATAAATTGAATAAAAATAGGATAACACACATTATTGTATTAATTTTTTTTAAAAAACTGGAAAAAACAATAAAATTTGGGATGGTGGCATACCTGGAGCTCGCTTCACTATTGGTGTTGTCCACCAAACGAATTCGGGATCCAGTGTATAATGTAATGAGTTTTGTTTTTTAAAAATAAATACTATCTCAAAACGGGATCCCAATTATTAAAAAATGGGATCCCACTTTTCATGAATTGGGATTCCATTTTGTAATAATCGGGATCCCATTTCGCGTCTATCGATTCGGGACCCTCTTACAAACGGGATCTCATTTTGAATTTAGGCTCGAGATCCTGAACGTAAATGGGATCCCGTTATTTTAAAATCGAGATCACATTTTTGCAATGTCAATTTCATTGTTTTGACTATAGAAGAAACTTCCACATTTCGTGGACTCAACTTGTTGCACTTACCTCACTCTTTATTGTAGTTTTACACTTTATGTCCATACAAAATTTAGCGCACCTATGAGACGCCAGCGTGTTGTTCTATCATCCTTGACCTATGTTGCTTTCCTCTAGTAGAGAGTTATTTGAGGTATAGTTTGGGTTCCAGAATCCTGCTCGTTTAGCCCCATCAAAAATCTTAGGTTAGTAGAAGTGACATAAGCACTAAGAGTGCTCTTCTTTCTCTATCCTTGACCTTAAACACTTGTCCACCTTGAGGTAGATAAGGGAATCCTTTTGCTCTCGACTCTCCATGACCTAAAGCCTTGGTGTGATTGGCCCCCCTCCTCTACAGGTAGATTATGGAAAAGGTACATAAGTAAATTTGAAGATCTCTGAAATACCTTTCCAATGATAGAAAAATCATAATAGTTGTAGATAAAAGGAAAATTTTATGAGCATGGAAGTAGAAAGTGATGATCTAAATTTGATTAAGAGTAAAGTGTATCAAAAAAAAAATATAAGGATGAGTCTAAGTTTTCACCACTAAAAAGTATGTAGAACCAATTTTTTGATGATATTTTGTTTTCCCAATTTTGACAATGTATTCCCAAGTTATGAAAAAAAAAAAAATCTCCTTTAGGCCAAATGGAGACAAATAAGGGGGAATGGTACCTCTTGTATAGGTTGACATCAACATGAAATCATGCTAACATTAGAAAATATGTTATGGAATATTCCCTCTAATGGAGAAAAAATTGGTTGCTTAAAAATAAAGATTCATTGATATACTCTTGATTCATTGTTGAAATACTCTATGAATTTTGAAATATTCTTTGAGAATCTTCATGCTCTTAGGGTTTCCTACCAAAGAACTATTGTAAAAAATTTTGGCACTAGAAAAAATTGTGTAGGTGTTGGAGTACGTGAGACACTGAGAGGGGGAGTGAATCAGTGTCTAGACAAATTCATTCAATTTTCACTTTGTAAATGCTTTTTCAATTTTGACTTAAGTAAATAATATGAAGTAATAGAATAGGAAATATTATAAACAAAACATACACGAGAATATGATACAATGATTTATCTTGAGTGGAAACCCTCCTGGGGAATAAGACCATTCGAAAAATGCCTCATTGGCTTATCTGAAATATTCTCTTTTAGAATGCCTCACTAGTTGTTTGTATGTATCACTGACAATGCTATCTCATTGATAGACTTTTCAATGCCTCACTAGCAAAGAAATGTGCCTCACTGTAAATGTGTCTCATTGACAATGTGCCTCACTAGCTTATACATTATCACTTTTCAAATACTTTTGAATTCACATACAAAGTATCATCTCTATTTCTCTAATCAACATCTCTTGATCTCATATCACTTGAGATTCAGAAGAAAAGTACAATTTATTTCACATACAATATATCATTGTATATATTTTTATTATAAACAATGATACATCATACAATAAAATCAATGCTTGGCATATGCTTTACAGATTCATCTCAATGTATCAGATATACAAATAAAATAATCATAAAATTTGAATGAATGTAAGTCAATAACTCTCATATCAAGAATGATGTCTTTTTTCGGATGCAATAATACTCTCCTTTTTTATAAAAAAATTCAATCTAAGGTTTTGAAAGAAATCATCTTTGTATTCTCAACCATATTCAAAAATATCTAAGCATAGAGAACTCTCTTCTCTTCAGATTTTTCTCAACATTTCAATTTTCTAACAGTATACCAAGCTTGAATTGACATATAAATAATGCAATAATTAATCTTGTGAAGCTTGACACATCCATACCTGTCTTTCAAACAACAAAGAAAACGTAAAGAATAACTTTCAGATCAAAACCACACAAATGACAAAAACTTCCAACTGTTTCACAAGCTACAATCATCTGTCAAATATTTCGATAGAATTTTCTCCTATCCAAGAAGCCCTAATTTCTCCATCATATACACCAAACTCTCAATATTATAATATTCCCGATGCAGAAAAATAATCCACCTTTTTTTTGCCTTTCCCTTCTGTCCTCGTAACCCTAAATGGGGCCAATTTAAACAATGAACTCGCTGCCCTTTCAAAGTTTTCTTTTAGCCACTATTACCTTCAATTACAAGTTACCACTTGCAGAATCCTTTTTCATTGATGTATAAAGCTTTACAAGCTTTCATTCAAATGACCATGTTGCTTAAAAAAAAATACAATGCCACTATCATAATAAAGTAGAATTCCTTATATAATAACTTATAATGCCTTGTATGCAATATGTGCTTAGTAAACCAAAGTAAATATACATACCAACACCAAAGAAAATGTATCACTATAATGCCAATGCCACTTACCAAGTATATAGAATATCAAGTGCAATAAACCAATCTGCCATAATCACCAACCGACCATCAAGGAATCTAATTTATTTGTGTGTCTTTGACATCAAGGGAAACAACTATGAGGGCCAACAAGCTCCCCCTATGGCCTTGATGGGAAAACACCAAATCTCTCTCCCCATTTTTGCATCAAGAAACAAAGATCCATGATATATAGTAGCAAAGACAATACATAAGTGATCCTGATATCCATCATGAAGGGAAACAACACAGACTGCCTCATTAAAATCTAATCAACACAAAGTAAGTATCAAGAGAATCAAACATAATGTGCATGAAGAGTTGTCCTTACTATCTCTAATGAGGATTTGTGTGATCACTGAACAGGAAAGCATCAGTATAAAGTATAATCATCTCTTAAAATAGGGATGAAATATGAACTAAGAAGCCCCCCCTAGATCAAAGACTTCAAACCTGTTCATTTACTACATGTAATGTCTTATATGTGATTCTTGTAGTATTCCTGATGATGCCATCTAAATGATCACTTCAATATTTGCCCAAACAAAAGATGAAAGAGTCTTTGAATACCAAACTGAGTAAATCAAATACATTTGTCCACTTTGCATGTGATAATATATTGAATATCAAATTTCTTGTCACAAAAATAACCATCCAAGCTGTCCTGAAAATAATATTGAAGATAAAAAAAAGCATTTATTTGTCAAAGTGAATTGAACTATACCAAAATTCAACAACACAAACGAGTAAGAAAAAAAAACTAATCGGGGTTAGTAATGTAAAACCAATGATTAACTCCCCATTTGTTTGCAATATTACTTATGCATTTTGAAATGATGCTTGTGCAATATGCAAAGGATTAGAGCCTTCTTTGTGACCTCTCCAATCTTTCAAGGATTCCTGAGATTGTTTCTCCAAATGACTTTCCAAACCAACATTTATTCTTTCTTCATAAAGATTCTAGATATTTCCAGTTGTCTTGAAACCAACTGAAATAGTGTCGTCAGATTTTTGCCAATCTCACAACCTAGTGCAGTGAAGTTTAACATAATGACCATTTCCAAAGATTTGACCCACACTAATAAAATTATGAGATAATCCTTTTATGTAATACACGTCATGCACCTGAATGTTATTTTTAAGCAAAACAATACCTTTACCTCTGATTTGGTGCACTTATTGTTACCAAGTCTAACTAATCCTCCTAAAATATCGTCATAGTAAATAAACTTGCTTTTGTCATAAATCATATGGTGAGAACAACCTCTATCAAAAATACAAGAATTATTCCTAATAGATTTCAAATTTGGTTCAACAATCAAAGTTATTGCCTTTTGATTACTTCTCTTTGGTTTCCACACATACGTGAAATTATTATATTTGTTTGTCTTGCCTATTTGTTTTAGTGAACTTGACTTGTAGAAAGTTTCTATATGACCCAGTTCATTGCATTTATAACACTTGATATTATGCAAGAATGTATAAATATTTCCATTAACAAAGTTAGTTTTTCTTGTAGACATAACTTTGCATTCAGTTGCTTTATGTCTAAATTGGCCATAAGAAATGAAATAACCAAAAAAATGAGAGTTATATTTTGAAAAATTACTTTCTTTTTCAATGAATTTTCCTTTTCTAGCATGACCTGAGGATTGTCCCTCCTATACAATATTTTGAGAAAATCTTCTTTCGAATTCCAACAATCTCTTCTGCTAAAGAGAAACATTTCTTTTCTTTGAGATTCAATTTTTCTTGAGTCACCTCAAGATTCTTTTTATTTTCTTCAATTTTTAGTTTAAGCTTAGCAATATATTTAATATCCTTTTGATTTAGATCTCTTAGATTCATTGCTTCTTTTCTTGATTTCTTTAAATCTTTGAGAGAAAATTTTAGCTCTCCTTTAATATCAATTTTAGCTTCACATTGATCTGAATTTGTTTCCTCTTGATTTTCACCAAGAGTGATAGATGTCATGAACAAAAATTATTCTCCTTCCTCAAAGGACCCATCAAAACAACTATCTGTAACATCATCATATAGGCTCTTATTCTTTTTCAAAGTATTTTTCTTCTTAAAATTAAATTTCCTTTTCTTTGCAGATGTTTATCTTTTTTAATAGATTTGAAAGTCGATTCTTTACTAGTAGAACAATGATTATCTAATCTCATTTCATAAGCAATGAAAAGACCATGAATATCATCAAGAGTTACTATTGTAATATCTCCTTCTTCAACAACAAAGATCTTTGAATCATACTTTGGTGTTACAGATCTAAACACCTTTTAAACTACAACCTTTTCTCCCAAAGTTTCTCCAAAACCTCGTATTGAGTTCACAATTTCTTGAACTCTTAAGAAGTAATCAAAAAAATTCTCATTATTACTCATCTTGAGACTTTCAAATCTAGCTCTATTGGCTTGTAGTTTGTCTTCTTTAACTTTATCATCTCCCTCATAGATATTTGACAATTTTTCCCAAATGGCTTTTGCATTTTTCCAATCCATTAACTTTACAAGAAAATAATTTGCAAGACCACAACAAATGGAATTTACAGCCTTTGCATCACATTCATATGCTTTCTTTCCATCTGTTGTTGAGGGTGTTGTAGTAGCAGTATATGCATTCTCAGTTGTAGTCGAGACTTCATAACCTAAAAAGGCTAAATGTCTCTTCATCCTAAAATTCTAGAAAGCATATCAAATACCATCAAACAATGGTGCTTTGGAATTAGATAGACCTTCTTGAATTTCCATAACTATTACTCCACTAGGAATCCCCTAGTTTGAATCTAGACAAGGATTTGGCTCTGATACCAATTGTTGGAGTACATGAGACACTAAGAGAGGGGGGGTGAATCAATGTCTAGAAAAAATCATTCAATTTTCACTTTGTAAATTATTTTTTGAAATTGACTTAAGTAAAAAATATGAAGAAATAGAATATGAAACAATATAAACAAAACACACACAAGAATATGACACAATTATCTATCCTGAGTGGAAACCCTCCTAGGGAATAAAACCACTCAAAAAATGCCTCACTAGCTTATCTAAAATATTCTCTTTTGCAATGCCTCACTAGCTTATACATTATCACTTTTCAAATATTTTAGAATTCACATATAGAGTATCATCTTTGTTTCTCTATTCAACATCTCCTAATCTCACATCACTTGAGATTCAAAAGAAAAGTACAATTTATTTCACATACACTATATCATTATAGTATATATTGTGATTATAAACAATGATACATCATACAATGAAATCAATGCTCTATAGATTCTTCTCAATGTATCAGATATACAAATCAAATTATCATAAAATTTGAATCACTGTAAGTCAATAACTCTCATATCAAGAATGATGTATTTTTTCTAATGCAATCAAACTCTCCATTTTTACAAAGAAATGAAATCTACAGTCTCGAAAGAAACCATCTTTTTATTCTCAACCATATTCAAAAACATCTAAGCACATAGAACTCTCTTCTCTTCAGATTTTTCTCAACATTTCAATTTTCTAACAGTATACCAAGCTTGAATTGACATATAAATAATGCAATAATTAATCTTGTGAAGCTTGACACATCCATACCTATATTTCAAACAACAAAGAAACACAAAATAATAACTTATAGATCACAACCACACAAAAGACAAAAACTTCCAACAGTTTTAAAGCTATAGTAATCTATCAAACATTTCAAAATAATTTGCTCCTATCCAAGAATCCCTGAGTTCTCCATCGTATACACCAAACTCTCAATATTACAATATTCTTGATTGAAAAAAATAATATACCTTTTTTCTTCATTTCCCTATTGTCCCAGTAACCCTAAATGGGGTTGGTTTAAACAATCTTTGCCCTTTCAAAAAAAATTAGCCACTGTTACTTTTGATTACAAGTTACCACTTGCATAAGCCATTTTCACTGATTTATAAAGATTTACAAACTTTAATTCAAATGACCATGTTTCCTAAAAATAAATACAATGCCACTATCATAATAAAATAGAATTCCTTATATAAGAACTTATAATGCCTTGTATGCAACATGTGCTTAGTAAAACAAAGTAAATATACAGACCAACACCAAAGACAATGTGTTAGAACCCAAAATTTCCATCAAAAAAGCTAAATGATTTTCCATTTTGAGCCGTTTTCACTATCTTTCTATAAAAATTAGTTTCACCACCTTTCATAAACCTAAAATATCCTATACAAGTGCTACACTAATCACATTTCATATGCCAACACCCTTTACCGCTTTACCGCAGCCTTTTACAAAGTGGATCACAATATAGCGATGACGGTTAGGCACTGCCACAATAAGGTTTACAGCTATACCACATACTGTCAAGTCATGCACCATAGTGGAACAGTAAATAGTCAGTGGTCAGTGAGGGTAGTCATCCTAGATGGGATTTAGTAGCATGGCGATCGGTGGAGCAGTGAACACTGAGCAAACATTGATGGAGTGTTAAGCGCTAGAGACAGTGGCGGTTAATAAGCAATTCACCGTTGTACCGCACATGATTCTCATGGAGACCACAGTGACTGAGGTGGACAAAGGTAGCAATCAGGATCAGTCACACTATGGTGATTGTGGCAATCCATTAGTAGGCAACGAAGCTAGCTACCACCACACCATGACCGGTCAGAATGGATACCATGGTAAGCGGTAAGTGGCTAGCAGAGACAGTGAGGTGAATGGTGAATAGTTGGTAGGCAGTGGGGTGACTACCGCCACACCGTAGCTGGTTAGAATGTAGGCCTTGGTGGTGCAGTGGACAACAAAGACAACGGTTAATGCCAGTACCACAATACCATCAGAGGTAAAAATTAAGCCCATGGTTGCGCGATAATGAGTGAGAAGTCAAATTCAAAGCACCGCTATACTGTGCAGGAAAAGTGAAATTCTGTGGTGGGGTGGTGAAATAAAGAAAGCTGTGGAAAAATAAAATGTAAGGAGCGGATACAAAGTATTTAGTGAAAAATATCAAGGTAGGACTATAGTCAAAAATATTTGATTTGTCGATGAGGCAATTAATCAAATATTTTATTTGCTGTTAAAGAAAGTAAATGACCATAACGAAAATTCAAATGGTTGTAATAGGAAAGTGAATGGTTGCAACGCTTGGCATTTACTATTTAAATATTTCAAACAATCAGTTTTGAGAAGGCGGTAGATAGTAGTTAGATAGAGTAGGAGTGAGATTTTTCCTGAGAAGGGACTAGGATGGAAACCATGTACAGACTTTTCTTGAAGCAGAAGCAATGAAGACTAATATTTTAAACAAGTGAATTTCTCTTTGGTGTTCAGTTTTTGTGATAAAATAATACATAATTTTTATTTGGTTGTCTCCAACTCGAAGTCTTTAAATCCTTTAAATCAATGTATCTAGTATATTCTTGATTTATCAGAGTGATTTTTCCACTTTGTGTGATTTAATTAACAAGTAACTACAAGTCAGAATTAAAATATTTTAAATAAGTCACAGTAGTTTTATGATTTCTTTTGGATGGTTAAAGTAGAACCAGATAGAGAAACATTCTAGCATAGTTTATGAAAGTCATAAATAAATGAAATTCTATGCCAATCATAAGATTTTATTTTATAAAGTTCCTAACAACATGAATTAAACCAGAGAAGGAAAACGCATATCATTTTCTATTTTTTGACTCCATTTCCCATGTGCATAGAATTCACTGATCTGCCACAACCCAGAGATTTAATTCCATATCAATCAACTTATTCAAAACCTTTCATTTGTGTAGTAGGAGAAGGAGTAGTTGTAGTGATTTTATCTATCCACTTCCCTTTACCATTGTGGATAGATTGTTTCACCAAGAAGTACATTTCAATATGCATCATTCATATAGGTTCACCTGCCTTGGTCTAGAAGAAGCTAAAGAGAAGAAGGTTCAATTGCATCGATTGGCCTTGTACCTTGGCCAAAAGCGTTGTGAGAGCTTGACAACCTCTCGTGGTTTAAACCTGTGTTTTTGAGACCCAAGAGTTTGGCGACTCCACTGGGGATTTACTCTAGAAGATTTTTCAGCCTTTCCATTTATAGAGTCAGCAAAGTTTCACATTTTTTGGATATTCCGCTCAGGGAAAACCGAAACAATATCATAATCTTTTTTATTTTCCTACTTTTGGGAAAATTAGTTGGCGACTCTATTTTAGATTTGATAAATAATGGATGGATGTTGTGAAGCACTAATATTTTGTCAAAATAGCAGAAGAAGAAAGGAGACATTAGTCATTGAAGAGAGATTCATATTTAAGAAGTTTAATGAAAAGTGACTCTTTTGGGTGAATTAAAATAATTTCATTTTCCCACTTTTAAGAAAGTGAGTGGTGACTCTAATAAAGAACTTGATGAAGAATACTTGGAACAGTATAATTTCTAAACAAAATGGGATGTCTTCAAAGTATAAAAGGCCTAGTTTTCCCAACTCACCAACCTCAATACCCTACACACCATAGTCCAACTTATATTTATTATCATCAATTTGCACCTAATGCGGTACCTGCTATCCGTCTTCAAAAGATAAGCAAAATTATTTTAAAAATATTTTATGGCATAAAGAGGCACAAAAGGGAATCTGGACGCTCTCTCTTCAACAAAATGGAAAAAATCTATGTGCAAATACCTATTAATCATAGACCCAACACATCCATGTTTATTGAGCAGTTCATGAAAGTATGTTGGCCTGGTTCAATTCATTGGCTTGGGTAAGTAAAACTAGCCACTTTTGACCAAGTAGATGTGCTAATTGATATCATAGATAAGGAGATGTATGAGGATGGTGGCAATCATATCAGTGGTAGAATTGATGAATCAGTGAAAAAAACATAGACTCTCTTGAGAATACATGTCAAAATCAATAGCTTGAGGAGAAAGAGGATGAATATACACATACTCAAAGCCAAGACTCCATCACAGAATCAAAATGTGGAGTTTCCCCCTTAGATTCATTTTTTGATATAAGGAGATATAAGGGAGAATCTGGGAGATCTTTATACAACAGGATGATAGACATCTATATGCAATAATCTCCTCATTGTAGGCCTACAAGACCCACGTTTGTTGCATAATTTCTAAGATCATCAAAACTTGAATCAGTTTATTGGTCAGAGTCATCAAAAAAACATGCCTTTGATGTAGTGAATAAATTTATTGATTCCATACTTGGGACAAGGTATATGGACACTGTCAACAATGAATCTGATAGTGATATCATGGATGATCAAACAATTCAACAAACAAAGGAAACATGTGAAATTGAGATTTCCAATGACAATTGTTCAGATTTGGAAGATGGCAATGATATGGAAGATCAATCATACATCTTGGATGATGACTACAATGATGAGGATGTTCTTGAAGATACACATCATAAGGGATATATTGGTGATAAAGCAAGCAAATATGAACAAATTGCACCTTCATTCTCAGACCAACACCATGGTGACACAATTGATGATGAGGAAGAATTCATGGGAGAAAGCTTTTATGAGGGCCAAGATGATGAAAATATAGAAGAGGTCAATGAAGAAGCAAGTCCACTTGAACATATGGCATATTCACTTGTAATTGATAACCATGGAGACCATCATGAGGATATTGATTTTCAACAAGGGGATATTTTCAACTCTTGTGGAGATCAAGAAGATGGAGAAATAATAGAAGATCTGGATGAAACATGTTCACTCAGTAGTGAGCAAGTTTTAGATTTGTTAACTCTTGAATATCAAAAATATGCACATAAAGATGATTCTCAGGTTCTGGTTCCAGCTTGCATTTTCTTTGACAGTGAGAATACTATGTATAGTGATTCAAATAATTCTACGTGCATCTCTCAGATTGATGAAGAAATCATTGAAGCTGATCATGAATCCATTTGTGTCCAAGAAGAGGTATGTGATTTAAATTATTCTTGTCTGCAAGAAGAGGATGTTGGTTTGCATGTTGTTGATGATAAGTGTTCAGTATTTTTTGATTCAAGTATGTATAAAGAAGACTGTATGGATCAAATGTGTGTGTCAATGCCAATTGGTGATAGGAAAGAAATGGAAAGTGATTTGATTGTTTCAAAAAATATTGATAAGATAGAAATTTTTTATTTCCAAGAAAACCATTCAAATTTTCAGGTCCCAGTGCAGTTGCAGGCACATTCAACAACATATGATAGTGAGCATACCTATGAATGTTTTGCTGAATGTGGATACACTTTGTATGTTGAAGATGACAAATATTTTTCATATGATAATAAGAATGATGAATGGAAGAATGGTAAAATGAATATGAATTAGGTTGAACACAATGATTTCCTGAAGGTTTTCAATGGTAGTGCATGTTGTAGGGTAGGTAAAATGGATAGTTTCAAAAGAAACTTGATGAGCTTTAATCATAACAAAGTCTATGACAGAGGAAAGTGCAGTTTTTTCTTTGGGGTGGCCTAGGGCCATCCATTATGGTTTAATTTTTGAACCATGGTAGGTACAGAGGATTAAGGATTGCTAGTGCATGGACAATTCTTAGCAATGCCTCTTTAAATCATTCTCTTCCATGCACAGTAGTTTAAGAAGGGTCTGGGTTTTCCAGTACATGGACAATCTCAGGAATTCCCTTACTGAAACATTGTTTCTCTTTCCATGTACAGTAGTGTAGGGTTTTCCATTCCTGATTTGCTCCATTTTCATTTCCTTCACTTTTTCATTCCCTCCATCTGCCATTGCCTTCATTTTTTTCATGGCTTAGCTTGGTCTACTCTCCTAGAGATATTCTAGATTCTTGCAGTGATTTGCAAAACCACTCATCCCCAATAGGAGCCATTGTTAGAACCCAAAATTTCCATCAAAAAAACTAAATGATTTTCCATTTTAGCCTAATGCTTTCACTATCTTTCTATAAAAAAATTTTTTCACCACCTTTCATAAAGCTAAAATATCCTATATTGTTACCACACTAATCAAATTTCATATGCCAACACCCTTTACTGCTTTACCGCGCTGTTTTGCAAAGTGGCCCACGATATAGCGGTGACGGTTAGGCACTGTCACGATAAGGTTTATCGCTATACCACACACTATCAAGTAATGCACTGTAGTGGCATGATAAATAGTCAGCAGTCAGTGAGGGCAGTCAACCTAGATGAGAGTTAGCAACGTGGCGATCAGTGGAGTGGTGAACACTGAGAAACTAATGATGGAGTGTTAAGCAACAAAGACAGTGGTGGTTAATAATCAAGTCACCATTGTACCGCACATGGTTCTCATGGAGACCATGGTGACTATGGTGGATGGAGGTAGTGGTCAGGATTAGTCACACCATAGTACCTTCAATAGTCAGCATGTAGACTGCGGTGATTGTGGTAATCCATTAGCAGGTAGCGAAGGTGCTTATCGCCACACTATGACCAGTCAGGATGGAGATCATGATGGCGTGGTACAACAGTTAGTAGAGACAGTGAGGTGAATGGTGAACAATTGGCAAGTAGCAGGGCAACTATCGCCACACCGCAACCGGTTAGAATGTAGACCACGATGGCACAGTGGATAACAAAGATGAAGGTTAATGATAGTACCGCAATACCGCCAAAGGTAAAGGTTAAGCCCACGGTTGCATGATAACGAGTGAGTAGTCAAATTCAAAGCACCGCTATACCGTGGAGGAAAAGTCAAAGTCCGTGGTGGGGCAGTGAAATAAAGAAAGCCGTGGGAAAATAAAATGTAAGGAGAAGATACAAAGTATTTAGTGAAAAATATAAAGGCGGGCTCCTATAGTTGAAAATATTTGATTTTCCGATGCGACAATTAATAAAATATTTTATTTGTTGTTAAAGAATGTAAACAACCATAATAAAAATTCAAATGGTTGTAACAAAAAGGTGAAAGGTTGCAACGCTTGGCATTTACTATATAAATATTTCAAAAAAATAGTTTTGAAAAGGTGGTAGATAGTAGTTAGATAGAGTAGGAGTGAGATTTTTCTCGAGAAGGGACTGGGATGGAAACCATGTACAGACTTTTCTTGAAGTAGAAGCAATGAAGACTAATGTTTTAAACTGGTGAATTTATCTTTGGTGTTCAGTTGTTGTGATAAAATAATACATACTTTTTATTTGGTTGTCTCCAACTTGAAGTCTTTAAATAATTTAAATCATTGTATCAAGTATATTCCTGATTTATTAGAGTGATTTTTCCACTTTGTGTGATTTAATTAACTAGTGTCTGCAAGTCAGAATTAAAATATTTTAAATAAGTCACAGTGGTTTTAAGATTTCTTTTGGATGGTTAAAGTAGAACCAGATAGAGAAACATTCTAGCATAGTTTATGCAAGTCATAAATAAATGAAATTCTATTCTAGTCATAAGATTTTATTTTATAAAGTGCCTAACAACTTGAATTAAACTAGAGAAGGAAAATGCATATCATTTTCTATTTTTTGACTCCATTGCCCATGTGGATAGAAGGCACTGATCTACCACAACCTAGAGATTTAATTACATATCAAAAAACTTATTCAAAACCTTTCATTTGTGCAGTAGGAGTAGTAGTAGTTGTAGTGATTTTATCTGTCCACTTCCCTTTGCCTTTGTGGATAGATTGTTTCACTAGGAAGTACATTTCAATCTACATCATTCATATAGGCTCATTTGCCTTGGTCTAAGAGAACCTAAAGATAAGAAGGTTCAATTGCATCGATTGACCTTGTACGTTGGCCAAAAGCGTTGTGAGAGCTTGGAAACCTCTTGTGGTTCAAACTTGCATTTTTGAGACCCAACACAATGTATCACTGTAATGTGAATGCCACTTCCCAAGTATACAGAGCATCAAGTGCATGAAACCAATCTACCATAGTCACCAACCGGCCATCAAGGAATCTAATTTCTTTGTGTCTCTTTGACATTAAGGGAAAAAAATATGAGGGCCAACAGTTTGTTGCTGAAATTTATTAGATGCTAGATAGGTTGTAAAGTGACCAAGTGGCAAAGAAAAGTGTCACTTTACTAGAAGAAGTACACTAGTAGTTTTGAAAGGGCCACTGATGGGTCTTTTGTAGGAACCTCTCTAGCCCCACTTGATGGGATGGTGAGCTTTCAATTGGCGTGGGGTAATTTTTACCTTGCCTAATAATTTTTTTAATGGTTTTTCTTTTGATTTTTTTAATTTTGATTTTTTTTTTTTTAAATTTCTAGAAATTTTTAATAAAAAACCAAAAAATAAAAGAAAAAATTTGAAACCCCTGTGTACTCAAAACAAGATCATTTCACTCCAATATGAGCCAATTTATTTCTCAAGGCAAGATCTCCCAAAATTTGAATAGAAAGCCACAAAACTAGAGCTTAAGTACTAGATTAGAGTTGATAGTGTGCCCCATAGCTCCCAAAAATCATCTACAATGAAAACACCGATCACATTTGAAGAGAAAAAGAAATAATTATGCTCATGCAACCATGAGAAGACAATTGATCCATACAAGTATTTGATATTAAGTTTAACTTATAAATTGTAATGTAAATTTTAATTGAATTGATTAAAAAGTAAATATAAATGCATATAAAAGAAAAAGTGCAAACCCTAGATGAGGATTAAATTAGGTTGTGACAAGTATACCTATCCTATTTAATGAGATAAATTGACCTATAAATAGATAAATATTATAATCAAAATAACTCCTATGTTTAGATTAAATGTAATAAAGTGAAATGGGCCTAATGATTAATTAATGATTAACTAATTATTCAGTGATTATGTATTCAATCCAACAACCAATAGTAGAAGTTTGATAAAAATAAAGTATTTCTCTAAAATATGAACATTGAATCCTTAAAAAATTATGAGGCTTAAAATTATTAACTTAAATGCCATATA
Source organism: Sequoiadendron giganteum (assembly GCA_007115665.2). Lineage (NCBI taxonomy): Eukaryota > Viridiplantae > Streptophyta > Pinopsida > Cupressales > Cupressaceae > Sequoiadendron > Sequoiadendron giganteum. The sequence continues at coordinate 81,600,342 of VCHN02000014.1, read as the reverse complement.
AAAATTCTAAATACCTAGCTAGGGATCATGTTGCTAAATAACATGAAGGGATATGAAATCCTAGTTAAAAATTAACCAAATATCTAAGATTGAAATGTAAGAACATGAGGCACATGTCAAAGAGATAAATAGTCTAATTAACCATGTATAATTAAATTATATAATGGATTTCATATATAATCTCATAACATCTCAATCATAAATTATACTAGAACATAAAATAAACTTTACGTTTACCAAAAAATTAAAAATATAGTTGGGTTGAGGAGAGAAAAAATATTTACCTCCATGTTGAGTAACCCTAAGTATCTACTATTAATCATACAATTAGAAGAGTATATTTCAAAATTAAAGTGGAGGGAAATTATAGTTAGCTTCTATCCATAAGAGTCATGATTTTTTTTTTCAACCTTAGACATTAAATATAACAGTGAGATGGAAAAATAAATTACATAGGTCTCATTGAGTCCCATAACAACCTTTATTATTTTCTATTTTTGAACTTACAAGGAGAAAGCCCAAGTACTACATAGTCCCCCTTTTCTTCTTTGTCACAACAAATAAAATCAGCTACCATTATATTGAGGAAGAGTCTTTTTGCCACACTATGCCTCTATTTTTATTTCCCATCAATTATAAATTATATGAGAAATATTAATGGGGTTGTCTTACTCAAATATACTTGTGGTAGTTGTAGTCTCCTTTTCCTAGACTTTAGTTAAATAAAAATTTGAAAAAATACCAAAAGTGGTTGGAACTTCCTCTTCGGACCTTTTGGTATTGTTGGAACTTTGGATCTGCCAAGCACATTTAGACCTTTTGGTCCTATTATGAATTTAGGACCCCAAGGATATTTGGACCAAGTCTAAAAGTGAAATTTCCTTCCCTGTTTTCCATTCCCCCCTTTTCTTCATTGGATCTTGTCAAAACTTTAAAAAACTAAGGAAATTTAGAACTTTTAGTTATGTTGGCACTTCAGGTCCTACAAGGATATTGGGACCAAGTAAAAAATTCCAATTTCATTTTTCATTGTTCCCCCTTTTCCATACTTGGGTCCTATCAAAAATTTGAATTCCACAAGTAAATTTGGACCTTTTGGTCCTATTGAGACTTTCAGTCCCAAAAGGAAATTTGGACTAAGTCCAAAAGTTCAAGTTGCTTCCCTATTCCTTGTTCCCCCTTTTTCTTCCTTGGGCCTCATCAAAAATTTAGATCCCCTAGGGACATTTGGACCTTTTGGTCATGTGGGGACTTCGAGTCTCACAAGGAAATTTGGGCCAATTCAAAAATTATAAGTTCCTTCCTTGTTTCTCATTCCATTTTTTATTTTTTGGGTCATGTTAGAACTTTGGGTCCCACAAGGATATTCAGACCAAGTCAAAAATTTCAAATTCCTTCCATGTTCCCTATTCCCCCCTTTTTTTCCTTGGGTCTCATCAGAACTTTGAATCCCCTAAGGAAATTTATACCTTTTTTCTATCATAACTTTGGGTCCCTTTTCCCCATTTATTTTATTTCCTCCTTCAGTCCTATTAGAACTTTAGGTCCACCAAGGACACTTTGACCAATTCCTATTGCTTGTTATATTTTCAATTTTTGACCTAGAAAGCATCACCAATGTTGCAATGGATTTCCCAACTACCATATTTGATTTATGGAGCTAAAAAAAATATTTTAATTGTATTTTTATAGAATCCATGTGGAAAAATGGTGCTTATGCCCTTTTTTTTTTTTGTAGACTATTTCTATATCAAACGGTCATCCCTAGCTGCAATTTTGCAATAAATTTTATAAGGTTTTCTCCTCTTCTTCCATGGATTCATCAATGTTGGAGTATGGATATGGTGTTAGGGATGTTTATCAAGCCTCCAATTGAGGATTTTAGGTACACATGTCTACACATTTTTTGCAAGGTTGTAGCTAGGATTTTTGTCCATGCCACTGATTTCCTCTTCCTGCTATGACCTTCAAACAAATAAGGAACCTATTTTTCTCATTATAAGGATTATTTTGAGTTCCTCTTGTAGATACATGTATGTTTCTATATTTTTTTAACTATAATACTATCCTATACCTCTCTATCAATAAAATTACTTTTTTCCGTTTCACCTTGAATGTATAGTGAAAATATTATTGCCTTCATATTTCAATGAATGTTTCTATGTTTTCTAAGATTGAATTTTGTGTTTTAAAATATGGTAAAAGAAACTAATTGTGGAAAAATATTTCCATGTTAGTGTATATTAATCTCTAACGATCATGTATTTCCTAGGAATAAGTACTTGTCCAATCTTGCATACCAAGTTCTAGGAGCCTATTTGAGCCCATTGAATGCCTTCATCAACTTGTAGAGCATATCAAGATCTTCTGAAAATTGAAAACCTTTTGGTTGTTTAATGTATACCTCTTCTTCTAACTCACCATTCAAAAATTCAGACTATACATCCATTTGATATACCTTGAAGTCTTTATGTTCCACAAAATCCAAAAACATCCTAATAGCCTCCATTCTTGCTAATGGAGCAAAATTTTCCTCAAATTTCAGCTGTGATTATCCCTTACATAGAAGCGTAGCCTTGTTTCTAATAACTTCTCCATTCTCATTCAATTTATTCCTAAAATCCCATTTTGTTCCTATCACATTCTTTTTTGCTAGCCTTGGGACCAGTTCCCTTGTTTGATTCTTCTCAATCTACCTTAGTTCTTCTTCCATAGATTTAATCCAATTTTCATCCTTGCATGCTTCAATAACTGTTTTAGGTCCTACTTCATAAAGTAAACAAAATTTAACTTGTTCTTCTATCATAGAAACATTTCTTCTTTTCAACACACCTTTTCTCTCATCTCCAACTATTTGATCCTCAAAATGATTATTTTGCACATACTTAGGAGTCCTAGGATTATGTTCTAAAGCTTCTTCCTCTTCCACTACCATCTATTTTTCTTTCTCTTCTTTTCCTTCTTCTCTACAATGGGGTTCATCAAATTCATATCCTTCTATCAACTTTGAGCTTTGATGTGATTCTTCAAGGAATGTGCAAGATCATTATGGAAAAAATAGGCCCTTAAGTGGTGATGAAAATTAAAAAAATCAGAGTCAGGAAACTTGACATAAAAATTTAAATAAGTTATCTATATTATTTAAAAAATATGTAACAATAGAATCTCTAGAAAATTGAGTGTATTTCCTAAACTACTAGGTTTATTAAAATATATATATATTTGATGAAAATTTGAAATTTGAATGCAGTAGTACTTAAATTTTAGGGAAAAAATAAGAAGTGGGTGTCTGTCTGACCACCCTAACCACAATAAAATGATAATTATTTTTTATAAGATTTTATATATAAGTAGAGGACTCATGTCTTGATGTGATGCATATTTTTTTATAATTTTTTTCCAAGTAAATAATTAATTATTTTTATTTTTATTATAACTTTTAAAAAATATAAAAAATCATATGTCTGACCACCTTAACTTGGTCAAAACTTCATGAAATTCATATATATTTTTTAATCTTATAGTATGTGAATCATATAATGTGACACATATTTCGGATTCAAAAATTCTAATACTGTTTGAAAGCCATATATGTTTTTCAATCAACCTATCAATCAGGACTTTAGTCGTAATTTAAATATAAAATAAATAATAATTATTTATTAAATTCAAAATAAAAAATAATTTATATTTGTGGAAATCTAAGAATCTCCTTTAAAAACCCTTTTCGTTTCATCAATTTTGGGTAAAAAAACTCATCAGCTGCATGGGCCATCATATCACTTACATATCACCACTTTTTGGCCTGTCATGATCCTGCACATACCATTCATCTAGTTTTACACTTGCACTTTCAACTATCTTCTTCATCCTTTTATTACAGCATCTATATGCCTCTCTTTATATAATATCCAAGGTAGATTCCTTCATCAAATCTAACATCAAAATTTCCTAATTTTTCTTCATCCCTCATGATATAACATTCACTTCCAAACACTAAAATATTTCATAATAGGATTTTTCCATACCATAGCTCATAGGGGTCTTTGAAATTTTTACTCTGGTTTGTCATCTATTGATAATTTAAACTATGGTATGAAAAAATTCTCTCGAATACACATCTAATAGATTCTTTTCCTTCATCATGGTTCTTCTTGTTAACTCTTGAATTGTCATGTTCTTCCTCTCCACAACTCCATTCTCTTGTGGAGTCCTAGGTTTTGATAAATGTCTCTTTATCCCATGATCTTCAAAAAAATTGTTAAACTCATTTGAAGTGAACTCACCACCTATTTCATACCTTAAACACTTTATTTTTAAATCCATTTCATTCTCAACCATAGATTTAAGTTCTTTAAACTTATCTAGAGCTTAATTTTTTCTTTGAGAGAGGTCACCCAAATCATTCTAGAGTAATAATCTATTAACAACATAAAATACTTGTCATCTTGAGAGCTTATTATTTTGGTAGGTCCACATAATTTTGTATGCATCAACTCTAGAGGTCATGCAGTATAATATTACTTAGTTTTGAACCGTTTCCTTGTCTTCTTTCCAAACCGACACTCGTTGTAAATTGCATTGATAGGATTTATAATTCTTGGTATTCATCTCATAGCTTGAGTCAAGTTAATATTCACTAGGCTATAAAAATTTATGTGACACATTCTTCTATTCTATAGCTAACTTTAATTGATTTCTTATATAAAGAACTTAACACCACCATATTTGAGTTGATAAACATTTCCTTTTGTCCTTGTTCCTACTACAACCAAATTTATGGAGCTTCATTTTATGATTATACAACCATCATCCTGAAACACTAGATTGTATCCTCTACTACAAATTTTTCCTATACTAAGAAGATTATACTAGAGACCCTTGACATAAAGAACAACATCTTTCTTATGTTTTCCATCAAAACTAAAAGAACCTTTTCCATAGATCTTAGAAGATGTATCATCACAAAACTTAAAAAGACCATCAACATACTTCTAAAGTCTAAGAAACTTACTCTTATCACTTTCATATGGTTTGAACATCCACTATGAATTTTCCATTAGTTTCTCTCCTCTCTTGCATGAAAGGTATAGTCAACATAGTTCCTTCAATATTGTGACCTATTTTTTAAGTAATTTCCTTCACACATCTTTTAAGGTTAGTATAATTAGTTCCAAAATTCAAAGCCATGAAAAATCATTCATCACTTCCATCATTTGAATAGTCTGATTACTCATCATCAAATGTATCATTTTATTCTTTAACATAATAACTCTTCTTGAAATATTTACCTTTATGATATTTATATTTGTCATTTGAAACTTTTCTTGGACATTTTAAATCATAATGACCTATCTTTCCACAATTGAAACACTTGAAGGGTAACTTACCTCTATATTTTTCAGTGTCTTTTTTCAATCTTCTTGCAAATTTTTCTTCCACCTCATCAAGATCATTCAGATCAGACTCATCATTCTTCTCTTTCTTGTTGAATTTAAAGGTAATTTATTTCCTTGAAGCAACTTTTTCAAACTCTCTTAATTCAAAAGTACTTAAAGAGCCAAATATTTGATCTTTAGTATATTGATCTAAATTTTGAGCTTCCTCCATAATAGAAACATTAGAACTAGAATATTTAGGAAGGGATATCAACAACTTTTTCACAATCTCACTTTCCTATAATTTCCTACCAAGACCATTGATGACATTGAAAATTTCATCCACCTTATGCATGTAACCTGCAATATCTCCATCCTCAGGATTTCAAATTTGGCTTTGGTGTTTTTTTTTTCGAGGATGTTTTTCGGGTGAATGAGCTCTGCTAGGGTTTTGTGTTTTCTCAGGTCATCCTTGGCCCCTCATGCGTCATACTGTGCTTCCTGTGCAAGAAATGTTTTCCTTCATTCAGTATGGTCATATTTATTGTGGTTTTAGGGGTTTATTATGCCTTAAACCGGTACTAACCCAAAAATTCATGTTGGTGTTAGCGGTTCATCAACGTAGTTTAATGGCTCCCCCACTGAACAAATGCCCTTAGAAATTTTTTCTGAAAGTCTTTCACAAGGTAAGAATTTTGATGCCCTTGCTGATGTAGTTTTACCTTTACTTGATTTTGATTCTGCATGCCAATGGCTTGAACAAAACACCCTTGTGGGTTATTTTGTTGGGAGGACTCCCCCGAAAGTGTGTTGAATGATTGGGTCAGTAAGGCCTGGTCCCTCATGGGGTCCACCTTGATATGGCCCAAAATATGACCAAAGGCTTTTTTTTGTTCCGCTTTACAGAATTTAGTCATGTCCAAACTATTTTGGGTCATGGTCCCTAGTATGTTAGGTCCTCCTTATTGGTTTTCTAGGCATGGACTCGAGATTTTTCTATCTCAGACGACACCAAAATATGTGTCCTAGTCTTGATTGAGTTTCCTGAGCTACCTCTGCCATGTGTGCCCTTCCTGAACCATATTACTTCCTCTTTGGGGAGGGTTGTTTGTATCAAACTTGATAGGTTCTTCCAAGCTCATCCACAAAAGAGGGTTTGTGTGGAAGTTGATTTATCCAAGGATTTGAAAGAGTCTGTAGATCTCCAAATTGGTGATATTAGACACACCTAGAAAGTCCCATATTTCAATTTTCCCAACACGTTCTATCGGTGCCAGTCACCTGACCAAAAGATCAAGGACTACCCTTTGACAGTTCCTCGTACATCTTCACAGTCACGGGATGTTGAAAAGCCTCGTCAGGAAGAGCCTTCTGCTAAGGCTGAAACAAAGTGGTCTACGGTTTCAAACTGGAAAATAAAGTCATCTAGTTCTGGGTCGGCTCCCAAGGCCCCTGAAACAACCAAAATGGTTTCAAACCCTTCAGAGAAGGGGACAATTGCTCCCTTAGGAGCCACTTATGTTGTTGTGTAGGCCAAGTCAAAGGTCATGCCTCAGCCTACGGTTGTTTTATGTGCTCAACCGAATTTTTCTTTCACATTGGGAGCTCAACGATGGTCTCACAGCCTATCTCCCCCACTAGAAGAAGGAGAATATGTGCCTGAAAAATGGAGGTTTTCTCCTCCTATTCAGCTTGGTTCCGTCCCAGAAGAATTTTTGAAGAATAGCTTCTCTTCCCTAGTTGAAGAGGACCTAGATTCTGCAAGTATGGAAGATTTTCATCCATGAATTTTATCTCATGGAGTGTCTAAGGTCTAACTGACCTCTCTAGGAAGTATTTTTTTAGGAATACTTTGCAAAAATACTTAAGGATTGAAGTGCTTTGTCTCCAGGAAGTTAAAATTTTAGGTTTTTTGCTTGCTTTGGCTTCTCGCTCTATTTGGCCAACCAGTACCATGTTTTGCACTTTGCATGAAGTTTTTTATGGTGGAGTTGCCACTCTTTTGGTCCCACAATTGCATTCATGCTTGGTGGACCATGGGGTTGACCCCTCCCAGCTGGTGGTTTGGGTTCTTCTCAATATTGACAATCACTCCTTTGGGATTATTAATGTTTATGCCTCTAATGATGTCATGGAGCACTGTCAGCTTTGGCATTGGATTGTTGATTCTCTGCTAGTTGCCACCTGGTTGCTCTGTGGGGATTTCAATATGGTGGAGATGGCATATGACAGGGATGGAACCTTTCCTTTCCATTGGGCTACGGGCGAAAGGGAGGCGTGGTTTTACATGCGCAATAAATTGGGGCTTTTTGATCTCAATATGGGTTTCCGCCATTCTCATTCTCTCTGGCACACTTGGTGTAACTATAGGGCTGGTTCTGACAAAGTCTTTAAACACCTTGATCATGCCATGATCTCGACTCTATCTTTTTTTTCCTTTACTAGTTCTACCTTGCCAGTAAAGCCGTTAGTGGATGTGAATCTTTCTGATCACTTCCCAATTCAATTTTGTATTGAATGGGTGTCTTGTCAGCCCCGCACGTGTAAAACCCAATTTTTTTTAACACGTCCTTGCTTTGTCATAAGCCCACCCTAGCCCACATTCACTGGGTGTGGAATTTCGAGTACAGGCCACCTAGCCATATAGGCTAGATTTCTTGGTGGAATGATGCCATCATTCATACTACACATTTTTTACGCATTTATGGGCGCCAGCTGGCTATCTTTCATCGATGCTCTTATGAGGCCACCACTGCTGACTTGCGTACTGCGATGGAGGATTTAGTGGCCAATCCTTTCTCTTCATCACATCAAGTCAGGGTGGTAGATTTAAGGTAGAAAAAGCAAGTGGTCGATGCTTATACTACCAAAGGCACTCAAATCAAAGCTCGGCTTCACTGGCTTAAAATTGGTGATAATGCTTCCAAAGAGTTTTTTTTGGCTCTTCATGCTCAAAACTCTTCCCCAGGCATCAAATAAATCAAAGATGGTAACCAGGTGCTCTCTAACCTACCTGACATTCTCCAAGCCTTTGTGCATCACTATGAACAGGTTTTCACTGCTCAGGAATCCACACCTGCATGCCAGCAAGCCCTTTAGGACTGCCTTGTTGTTGTGCCACATAGGCTTTCTTCAGCCCAGATTAATTTTTGTGATCAATTTTTAACAATTTATGATCTCAAGGAAGTTGTTTCCTCTATGGCCAATGACAAGGCTCCAGGGATTGATGGCTTCCCTTATGAATTTTATAAAGCCCTTTGGGATTGTGTTGGGAGTGATTTGCATCATGTTTATCTTGAAGCCTTTCAAACCAAATCTTTAGGAAATTTAATAAATAAAGGCGATATAAAATTCATTCCTAAGCCTAGGGATCCGAAGGATATTTGCAACTGGAGGCCCATCACACTTCTAAATGTTTCTTACAAAATCATTGCCAAAGCGCTAGCTCTAAAAATTCACCACCTCTTGCCTTAGGTTGTGCGCTTTGAGTAGATTGGCTTCATCAAATCCAGGTTTATTCTAGATAATATTATTATTGTTTGGGAAGGCATGGAGTAGGCCTAGCGGTTGAACCAGAAAGCGGTGTTCATTAAAATTGATTTTTCCAAAGCCTATGATCGCATTAAATGGCCTTTCATTCTTGTGATGTTGCAAGCCTCGAGATTTGGGCCCAATTTTATTCAGTCTATTCTTATACTTTTTTTTGATGCTTCAACTTGCATTTCCATTAATGGTCGCCAGCCTTCTGCTTTTGGTCTTTTTCGTTCCATTCGCTAGGGGTTCCCTCTTGCCCCTGCTTTGTATGTGTTGACAGCTAAAGGCTTTGACTATCTTCTGGCCCATGCTGTCTCTCAGCAGTGTGTTAAAGGGATCTCTCTCCCAGAATCCCAGGAGCAACTTGTCAATGGCCACTTTGCAGATTATTCTTTTCTCACTATCTTGGAAGATGAAGAATCCATCACTACTGCCCTTGATTATATTGATACTTTTTGTCTTGCCTCTAGTTGTGAAATTCAATGGCACAAGACCTTATGCTATAGACAATTGGTGCTCCCCACTCTTGCATGGATCAAGTCTTATAACTAGAATTTGATTGGGTAGGGAGAAATCTTTCGATTTTTGGGCATCCCCTTCACCTTTTAGGCTTCCCCTCGGGAGCTTTGGCAAGCCATGCTCTCCAGGGTTGAGCAAAAGATGCCCTATTAGATTTTTAAACCTCTCTCATTGGCTGGTAAATTCTAGGTTTGCTCTAAAATTTTGGTACCCACTCATGTCTACTACTCTTCCTATTGGGCTCCTTCAAAATCTGCCTATAGTATGCTTGAAAAATTGCTTCGGGATTTTTTATGGATCTCCTTTGAAACCCACAAAGGGTTTCATCAGGTCGCTTGGGATTATTGTTGTCTTCCTAAGGACTCTGGAGGACTTGGGCTACTCTCCACTCAGTGGCAAGGGACTGCCCTCTATTTCAAATGGATTATTCAGGCTCTTACCAGAGATGAAGCCTAGAAAATTCTCCTTAGGCATTGTATTCAGTCTAGTTTTCCTGTTCATAGACCAGCTTGGAAAGGAATTGGTCTCCAAACCCTCCTAGTTATGAGGGAGCCGGTTCAAATTGTTGGCTCCTTTGTGGCCAAGAGCATCTGGCACTCTTGAGAAATTGTTAAATTGTTGCTTCGATGGGTCGGTGCTGGATTTCGTTATGGGCTCTCCATCAACCAACAGAACTTATGGTGGTCTCCCCTTCAGGTTTAGAATGGTCAACCCTTGGCCAAGTCACCTTGGCTCAAGGCCCTTAGATTTCACAAAAAGGGCATTCAAACCCTACATCAGCTCTTTCATTGGCCCACTATGCATCTTTTGTAGTGGGAAGCTTTTAAAGCCCAGTACAGTCTTCAAAACTAGGACCGTTCTACCTTCAACAGGCTGGTGAGCATCATTTCGGTAGACATTCTTCACAAAGGTGGAATTCATGAGCACAAAATTTGGTGGAAAGAGTGGAAATAGTTTCTAGACACCCCTCTCAGGGGCTACAAGTCTCGGCTTGGTTACAAGTGGCTTTCAGCCCATTTTCCTATGATTAGTACTTTGAACTAGAGGTGGTTTCCTATTTCCTCTTCCCATACTTGGCGTAAGAGGTTTTATGCCACTTGGTATATAAGGGTTAATCCGAAGCTAGACCACTTTGCTTGGAGTATTCTTTTCCAAGGCTTCCTTGTGGGCTCTCGGCTTGTTCATCTAGGGGTTCCTGACCCTCGCTGCCCCTTTTGTGGGCAATCTGAAAGCATTAAGCATCGTTTTTGGTTTTTTTCGAGAGCTCAACAGCTCTAGAATTGGATTCATGATTTCTTTTGGCCTTTTCCACCGGAACCCTTCTCTTGGCATATGGTTCTGCTTGGGGACCCACCTGGAATTTCGACTAAGTTCACCCAGCTTTGGCACACTTTCAGGGTGGAAATCCTCTTCAATATCTTGAAAGACAAAAATGCTTTCATATTTGCTCATTCTCATTTGGATTTTAATGTCTTTATTTATGCTAAAGCAATTATTTTTTCTAATGTTCTCCTATAGATTTAGGTGCAAGCCAACAAGGTTGCACTGGAGGTGGCTCACCTGTAGGTCCTTCTTGACCACTGGGGCAATGCCCCTTGTACTATGGCTCTACTTCCAGATTCGCCCTCCTCCTCCCACAATCGGTCGCCCTCTCATGGCCAGAAGTAGAATGATTTGGCATGTTCCCGCTCCCAGCCTCCTGCTCGACAGGATTCTCAGCCTCCCAGGCGGGCTCATTCTCCTCTACTATGACCTAGTCAGGGCTGGCCCTCTGGTGGTGCTACAGAGAGTGGTGGTGGTGGTTCTGGGTGGCCCTCTAATGCTCCACCTACTTCTAGCTTTGGTTGGCCTACCAGTGGTAAAACATTTTCGTGGTTGGCTCTTGCAATCTCGCCTCGGCATGAGGAAAAAGACAAAGATAAAGATAAAGATGATGATGGTTGGGGTGCTCCTTCTAACGTCACTCCAAACCCCGTTGATGTATGGGGGAAAAATCTGGATGATAGGGATTCCCTAGGATCCACTGCCACTACTTTGGCCACATGATTACCTATTTTTGCTTCCTTCTTTTAAACTTCTGAGCTAGGCCCATGTGAGCGGTTTTTTTTATCTTTTCTGGGCTCTTCCCATGTGGCTTTCGGGGTGTTCCTTCTAACCACCTGCCCCATTTTTTGTGAAAGTTTAATTTTATATTTATATTAATATAGATATCTGCCTATTCATCAACAAATTTGAATTTGAAATTTTGTATCTTTTCTTGCTTGACCTTAGAATCTCCTTCATAAATGCTTTTCAACTTCTCCTAGACCTCTTTAGTAGTTTTGTAGTTTATCACCTTCAAAAAATTTGAATAAAAACAACCACTTAAAATAATATTCCCCACTTTTCCATTATTCTCATAATCATTGATATCATCTTCACTTGTCGAAGGAGTAGCAAGTATAGTATATCCATATTCAAATAATTTACATACACCAAACCCTAATGAGACAAGAAAGGATTCCATCCTGACTTTCCAAAATGTATAATTTATTCCATAAAACATAGGAACTTTCAAAACAATCCTATGCACCATCTAGATCTACCTCAAGAGGTTAAGCTTCTTCATATGAATCTTTTCTCTAATACCAATTGTTAGACACACATGAAAAATGAGAGGGGGGAGTGAATCAATTGTTCATTAAAACCTTCAAACCCTTATTAACCTTAAAACCCTCATTAAGTATCAACATGAATGTAAAAATTTGAATGAAACATAAACACATTCATAACCATACACCATAGAACATTATATTTTACATGGAAAAACCTAATCAAGGAAAAATCATGGTGACAATTAACTCACACACTTATGAAAACCATAAAATATTACAAAAGGCTCACTACCTAGAGGACCCACTGTCAAAAATAGAAAGGCTCACTATCAAGGGCCCACTACTTGGATCAAAGAGATTACAAAGAAATTTCCACAAGAAGGTTCACTACCTCAAAGCAATAGGGGAATCCACCATAACCATTCACAAAATTCGGCTCACTGCCTCCAACAACTTCAAGCACACTAAAATGCATAAACCATTTTCTCACTACTTTTGGTAGCCTTAGGTGTTCATGCTCACACTCAAATCATAACACACAATCAAATATCCATCATTTCACACCATACTTAACATCACACCCATTTCCAACAATTGACCTTGGATATATATCATCTAGAACCTTAAATAACCTTCTCTAGGTTAGCCTCAATATGGACCTCAAACGTGCAACCACAAAATAGGCCAGTAGCAAACACCTCAACAATGGAGATAATTGAAGGGGGACTACACCAAGGGTTAACTAGGACGCAAATATACACCAACATGCTACAAAAAGCTTCCACAAACCATGAAGCACATCCAAAAATAATTCTAGCACACTAGGTTGGCCAAACCAACACTAACACTATCAAGCAACCAAATTTGAACTTCATAAGTGTTGATGGGTGCTATGAAGAGAGGTGGGCATAAAATGAATGGTGACATGAACTATGTGCTTTTCTTTGTTCAAATTTGTCAATGGGTCTCCCCGACAGACCCATGATAGGCTTCTTAAATCTTGCATACATGAAGTGTTGTAAGTGATTTCATACAAAAATCAAGGAAAAAATTAGTCAAATCTTGCAAACCACTTGTTAGATCCACCCATGCATCATCAAAAGATCATAATATTAAATCTAAATTGCAATTAGCAGTTTACTGGAGGAGTTTGGATGATATGGGCCTGAAAGGCTAGACTTGCCTTGGAAGAATGTTGTTTTGAAAGGGTGAACAAGGTAGGGCAACCCCGATGGTTTCTCCCAGCTTCAAATTTGGAATTTTAAAAGTTCATGTAGGAGAGGGTCCAATTTGAGCATGTGGGTCAAAGTTCGTTTCCAAATTGGGAGGGCATTTGGATGTATCGGGCCTGAGAGGCCAAAATTCCCTAGCAAAAATGTTGTTTTGAAAGGGCGAATAGGGTAGGGTGGCCCAAATAGTTTCTCCTAGATTCAAATTTGGAATTTGAAAATTTCATGCAAGAGAGGATCCAATTTGAGCATGTGGGTCAAAGTTCATTTCCAAATTGGGAGGGCGTTTGGATGTTTCGGGCTCGAAAGGTCGGACTTCCTTGGCCAAAATGTTGTTTGAACGGGAAAATAGGGCAGGGTGACTTTGATGTTTTCTCTCGGCTTCAAATTTGGAATTTGAAAATTCCATGTAGGAGAGGGTCCAATTTGAGCATGTGGGTCAAAGTTCGTTTCCAAATTGGGAGGGTGTTTGGATCATTATTAGGGCACTTAGAGTTACAAGGAGGGAAAGTTGTTTAGAGTTTTGTATTTGGAATAGCCATGGCGAGGTGGAGTTACTGAAATGAAAACGGAGGGATGAAGTTCCGAAAACAGCCATGGAGGGACAAAGTTCCAGAAATAGCCATGGAGGGACAGAGCTCCGGAATGAAATTCCTGCAACTTCCCAAAACTTAACGAAACCTTTCTAGTTCACTTAGGCACCACAAAAACATCACAAATCCATAGGAAACCTGCCCCCAAAGTGAGAAATGAAGGAAAAAGTGAATCGAGCGAGCAGGGATGAGGCCTAAAGGATGTCGAGGCCATGGGTGAAGGGAAACCCGTAGGGGCACTTCTGCAAAAGCAAAAGACTTAGCGAAACTCAGGTAGGTGATTTTGGTTAGGGGAATTTGATCAGTTGATGACACATGACCAATTGAGGCTCTAGGAAAGGGGCACACAAAATGAGACTGGAGAAAAGCAACTCATCTAGAGAGAAAATAGAGGTTCCTTGCCCACGGTGGGGTGTGTGTACAAAAAATGCACAACAAATGGTGACTCACTAGGGAAATGCTCTAGATCATTTTGATGACAAACTGGAATCACAAACTTAGAATCTCTGGTTCCGATCTTCACATTAGGGAAAACAAGCTAAAAGCTCAACCAAAGGATCAAAACCACTAGCTAATCCAACCTAGAGTATGCTGAAAATCCAAGTGTGTGTAGTTGTGTCAATTTCGATCCTTTAGTTTTTATAGGAACCCAAGCTCCGTCAACTTAAGCTACATAGTTTATTCTAACTCCAAAAGCATCTGGGACATTACCTCATTGCCAGTCAGGTGTCCATAGCCCTGATGAGGTTGTCGTTGTGATTATCCTAAACATTGCTCTACTACCAGTCGGGTGTCCATAGCCCCAATAGAGTTGCACGGATACCCCTAAAAAGATTAATTTATTTTCTTTTTATTTTTAATATTTTTCTTTCTTTCTTTCTTTTATTTTCTTCTAATTTTCAATATTTCAATTATTTTCATTTCAACACACAAGTATTGAAGCTCGTGCTTAGGGTTGAGAATCATAGTGGTGCTAAAGCAGAATTTTAGATTTTTCACTTAACTAGACTTCACAAAGGACCTACAACGAGCTCCAGATTCTTAAAATATGTGACGGATATAAGATTTCGGAATACATCGGGAATGAGATCAACCAAGGAACTATCCTCTCTAAATCAAACACCTAGATCACCTGACACTAATAGAAGATCCTCACCATCCACTCTAAAAACTTGATTAGATTTTGATGGAGAAATAAATAGAACAACCCTAGGTGATAAGAATGATTGTTTTGCACACAGATGTGCCCAGCCAAAAGCAGAGGGATCCCGAGCAAAGCAACAACAAAACAACAACAAAATGGAAGAAAATTGAACAGAAAGTGAACACCAAAACTAACCAAACCGGTACAATGAAAGAAAACAGTGAAGAAACTACTCTAAAGCAAGCAACCTATAGCAAACCAACTAACCTAAGGAAAACAAGAAAGTGAAGTATTTACAAGAAACCTACACTACACAAAAATGAGTTATGTACAAAGAGATGTTTATAAAGCACTATGTTCAGGAAAAGTGAATTGACATCAATGCTCATTGGATTTTGCCATGCATGCACAAGAAAATGGGTAATCATTATCATTCTTAACCATGCAAATTAATCTTTATATTCCAAAAAAATAAATTCAATGTTGCAGCACTCAAGTTCAGTCACCCAATCAGGGAAAATCAGCAATTGAGGAAGCTTGCTAAACCCATGGTTAATCCATAAACATGTTTGTCTCCCCTCATTCCCATAATTAAAATGATAAGTGCAAATATGAAAATTAACGGGAGCAAGGAAGGATATAACCTAGATTTTGTTGTGCAATTGTGGTAGTGTTTGACAGTCAAGAGTCAGTAGTTAATCCTCAATATTTCCATCAGTAACCTCGGGCAAGCATGGTGGAGGGTGTAGTATTTCAAGGATCAAGCCTACCTAAGGTAGGGAGAATGGGGCAGCAAACACTTCTTCCACATCTTGTGTGGGATTGAAAATCCCTATCAGTTTTTCTTCAAGAAGATAGATTTCATCTCATTGATCTTTTGCAAACCTAGTGTCCACTTGATTG
Organism: Sequoiadendron giganteum; assembly: GCA_007115665.2. Taxonomy (NCBI): domain Eukaryota; kingdom Viridiplantae; phylum Streptophyta; class Pinopsida; order Cupressales; family Cupressaceae; genus Sequoiadendron; species Sequoiadendron giganteum. The sequence continues at coordinate 81,584,448 of VCHN02000014.1, read as the reverse complement.
CTATTCTCAAAAGGTAGAACATTGTCCCACTTCCTTTCCCAAGTGTTGTCCTTATTTATGTGGTGTTCAATGTCATGGGACAATCAAATGCACAAATCTATCATATTATGGTCATCTGAATATGAAGAAGGATCAGCAACGATCATGGCAGAAGGACTCCAAGTTGCATCTTGTAGTCGACCAAGTGCTTTATCTTTGTTGGTAGTTGTCTTGGCACCCCTACCTTTGTCTTCTTCTCTACCTTTGTCTTCTTCTCTACCTTTGTCTTCTTCTCTTTGTTTTTCATGCATCTCATCATGAAATTCACTTGTTTTCCCTTGTTCACTATCACTATAGATGGAGAAGGAACCCCTCTCCCAATCTAGAAACTCTAGTGCATCATCGTTCAGAGGCTCAAGGAGTATGTCTTCATTGCTACCATCTTCTGGGATGTGCTCTTCCTCAGCATGAGCATACCTCCATAGTAGAACTCCCAATGCAAAGAAGTCATCAATTGATGGCACCTCATCAAGGGGACCAAAATCTACGACGCAATCTCCCTCCAAGGACTTGTCATAAAGCTTATCGTCCATGGTGCACGAATGCTCTTGAAGAGGGAGAAACTCTTCATGACTAGTGGACATCATTCTTGTTTGATCTAATTCATCGCTTGGAAGCTCGAGTTTGTATTTTTTTCCTTCTCCTATTGTTGTCCCAACATCCTCTTGAGGACTACCTTCAACTAGGTTGTCACTTGGCTCAGGCTCTTGATCCTCATGTTCCATCCTTGAAGCAACAACAAGAAATGGTGTGCTTGGTTGCCTTTCTTGTTCTTTGACTTGCTTGATGGCTTCTTGGCACAGTCCACATGTGAACTCTGAGTGTGATGAATCATGAAGTCTGCACCAATTCGATAGTAGTAGCACCTCCAAATCCACTTGGTATTTCAACTTTGACTAATCCTTTGCTAATCTAGAGATGAGTTGGCCATATCTTTCTACTACTGGGTCCTCATCATTACTTGAAAAAGAAGCTTGATGGTAATTAGCCATGGCGAGTGGTTGTTCCCACTCCTCCATACTTTCATTTTCAGATTCTCAATTGTTTTCATTTATGAAGGAGAGGTTTTCCAATCTGATTTCACTTATACTCTCGTCATCATTTTCTATTGTTCTAAAGTTGTCAAGCTCTTCCTCTTTCTAATTTTCAACTCCAGTGTTTTCTGTCCCAACATCTATTTCTATGAAGCTTCTTGGTCTGACTTGAAGGTGTTGTCCTTCAAATGCTGACAACTTTTTTGCCTCATGGGATGATGCATCCTCCTTGATAGTTGGCTTCTCCACCTTTTCCAAACAACCCTTGACCTAGTTGATGATGTTTGCACATGATGAACAAGAAAATTTTGAATGTGGTGCATTGTGAAATCTGCACCAGCTTGACATTAATACTTCCTTCAATCTTAGTTTGTATTTGATGCACAAACATTCTTGAATCAGCTCTTCAAATGCCTTGGCTACCATGGTTGTCAATTCTTCCTCTAGGTCTACAGGGGCTAAAGGTTGATAGATTTCCCAAAAGGGAATTTCTCCCTGCAAGACTCTTTCAACTCTATCCAAGAATGTTAGACACTCAAATTCACTATGCCTGCAAGTGCAATGGATCCTATAGATATCTACCAATGAAATTTTTTGCAATGGTTTCTTCAATATCCTATTCAAATCTGCATGTAGCTGAGTAATGCTGATTTATAAATGTTGCTCCATCCCAAATCAACTTTGTTTAACTTCAATTTTTTTAATTTTAAGCTTCAACACTAAAAGATATATCCTTATATCAGATTTCTTCTTTGAAAGTGTTTGTTTCAACTTCCAACTTTAAGATTTATAGCCACAACATGTCATGCCCTCCTTCTAGCACCAGTTTTGTTGATGGGTGCTATGAAGAGAGGTGGGCATAAAATGAATGGTAACAAGAGCTATGTGCTTTTCTTTGTTCAACTTTCTCAATGGGTCTCCCCAATGGACCCATGGTAGGATTCTTGAATCTTGGATAAATGACATGTCATAAGTTCTTTCATACACAAATCAAGGAAAATATTAATTATTAAAATCTTGCAAACCCCTTGTTAGATCCACCCATGCATCATCAAAAGATCATAATATTTAGTCTAAATTTCCATTAGCAGTTTACTGGAGGCATTTGGATGATCCGGGCCCTAGAGGCAAGAATTCCCCTACCATAATGCTATTTTGAAAGGGCGAATAGGGCAGGGTGACCTAGATGGTTTCTCTCGGCTTCAAATTTGGAATTTGAAAAGTTCATGCAGGAGAGGGTCCAATTTGAGCATGTGGGTCAAAGTTTGTTTCCAAATTGGGAGGGCGTTTGGATGTTCCGGGCTAGAGAGGCCGGACTTCCCTGGCCAAAATGTTGTTTTAAAAGGGAAAATAGGGCAGGGCAACCCAGATAGTTTCTCCCAACTTCAAATTTTGAATTTGAAAATTTCATGTAGGAGAGGGTCTAATTTGAGCATGTGGATCAAAGTTCATTTCCAAATTGGGAGGGTGTTTGGATGTTTCAGGCCCAAGACGCCGGACTTCCCTGGCCAGAATGTTTTTTTGAAAGGGCGAACAGGGCAGGGTGACCCAGATGGTTTCTCCCAGCTTTAAATTTGGAATTTGAAAAGTTCATGCAGGAGAGGGTCCAATTTGAGCATGTGGGTCAAATTTTGTTTCCAAATTGGGAGGGCATTTGGATCATTATTGGGGCACCTAGAGTTGCGAGGAGGGAAATTTGTCTGGAGTTTGTTGTTTGGAATAGCCATGGTGAGGCGGAGTTCCCGAAATGGTCACAGAGGGACAGAGTTCTGGAAATAGCCATGGAGGGATAGAGTTCCGAAATGAAATTTTGGAAACTTCCCAAAACTTAACGAAACCTTGGCATTTCACTTAGGTACCAAAAAAAATCCCAAATCCATAGGAAAATTTCCCCCAAAGTCAAAAATGAAGGAAAAAGTGAATCGAGTGAGCAGGGATGAGGCTTGGAGGATTTTGGGGCAACAGGAGAAGGGAAACCCGCAACGACACTTCTACGAAAGCAAAAGACAATGAAACTCAAGTAGGTGAATTTGGTCAGGGGAATTCAATCATTTGATGACACACCAATTTAGGCTCTAGGAAAGAGGCACGTAAAATGAGATGGGAGCAAAGCATCTTTTCTAGAGTGAAATGAGGATGTCCCTACCCATGGTGGGGAATGTGTGCAAAAAATACACAAAAATAAGGTCTGTAAACAACATGTGGACAATTTAGTAGCATAAAAAAACATCCTTGACTATTCCAACACAAATCAAAATATCCAAAATTATTGGCGCAAATACATGAAACTAAGAATACTATGATCTTGTGCAATGAGTCAAACTACCATAAAATTACAACTTATGAACCAAGCTAATGGAACAACTAAACACTAAAAAATATAAGGGAAGATATATACAAAAAATATTAGCATGTTCCCAAATGTACAATACAAGAAAACTATGAATGGAGAAATGTAGAGCAATTATATTTCTCCTAGATATCCCTCTTCACAAGCTAGACACTGTCAAGCATATCTTCTACTATTGTATGATCCAAAACCTAGAAATGTTGATATAACACCTTTGAACACTTCATATCATTGCATACAAACCACACACGCACATATTCAAGAATGAATAAATGTGGAACACAATACAAAACATACCCTTGTCACCTTATACACTCTTTATGCAAATTTTCTCAAAAGAAATTGGAAACCAAGTGACCCTACTACATCTGCAACACTTTCTCAACACCACAAATAATTTCTTAAAATGACCACAGTCGAGGTTGACATCAATGCCAACACCAATGACAACATAGTGCAACAATGTATGACCAAATTTGGTGTTTTAGTTCTATAGGCCCATAAGGTAGGATTGAGTTGGAGGTTACAGTCACGATCAATGTCATTGATGTGCCTTCTTTAGTATTTTGATGATGGTGTTATTAGATGCCTTAGATTGGCCATTACCTTTGGGATAATATGGAGTGGAAAAGTGGTGTCAGATGTGGAACTTTTCACATAGATGGTGGACATCCTAGTTCTTAAAGGGACAATCATTATCAGTAATGATGGACTACAGCACACCATACTCGCAAATGATGTTTAATTGAGGGTAAATTTGAATATTTGTTTGCCAATAATGTATATAATTAAAAAAATTCTTTTAATTCATTCACAATTTAATGAAATACTTTGTAAAGAAGCAATAGACAAGCAATAAAATGGTAAATAGTATTCGAAGCATTTAAACGGTTGCATTGGGTTTTTAGTTTCGTTCATAGCTATATTTATAATATTATCAGTAATCATTGTTTTGAATTTTTAGATTCCCAATTAATATAATATATTATTAATATTATATAATATATTAATATAAATTTTAATATATATAATATTAATATTATGTACATTAATATATTATATATAATATTAGAAAAAAAAAATATTATAATTTAAGCTCTTAGATAAAGCTCTTATATTCACTTGTGTTATAATTTGACCTAAAGTGTGACTCAAATTTGAAAATTCACAGGTATTAATGAGTTTAAATCATAAACTACACAACTAAATCATAATAGAAATATCATAGTTTGACAATGTATGAAAAACTCTCCTTGTCAATTCATGAGCTAAATGGGATTTATAATCAATACTTAGTAAGGAACAAAACATGTTAAATGATTAGAAAATGGGGTAGCAAGATAAGTAGGCATGGTATTGGGGAAACTGCTTGGTTTAGTGTTCTTGAGTAAGAGTGGTATTGGGATGGGTGACCTATACAGAAGTCCCAATTCTTCACCCATGTGATCATCACCTAGATGCATTTAGTTCTAAGTGGACCATTCATTTTCATGTGAGATGGGTTCATGTGAACCATAAATCATGAAATATGGGTAAATGAGTTTGGCTCAAAGAGTAAAAATTTGAATCCCAACAAGAATATCATTATTTGACACACTATAGAAATACATCTTACTTTTCAATGACAACAAATAGTATGTAATGATTTTCTCATCACCACATGAAGAAATGAAATATGAAAAGGGATGAGACCTATAATATAATATGAAATGCACAAAAAATATACTTTAAGTATAGAATGTACCTTAGGACATATTTCCAAATGAATTAGGTAAAGGGGAAGACACTTGCATTAAGTTTGTGCCCAATTATTTTCTAAATAGTCGTTATATGTTGATTTGTGATGTTATATATTAATCACATTGTGTATATGTGGTGTATACATGAGATAGTAACATAATGTAAATGTGGCATGTTTTTAACCTAACCAAACTATGCATGTGTGATGCATGCACAAGATAATCATGTTGGGTATGTATGAACTAGGTATATTATATATATGTGATAAATTTATGAGCTAGTCACACTATTTATATGTGGTGTACCCATAGGTTAGTCACTATGTGTAATTTTGATGCATGTATGATCTATTTTAAATATATTTATGCCACACATGAATGAGGTAGTCACTATGTGTATACCTATGATTTAGGAGTTAATCCCTCTATTATGTTTTGTACATTTATATATTGATGGAAAGGAGCTAATATGTGACTAGAATGCATTTTATATGATACAATTAATAATAGATTAAATGAAAATAATAAATTTAATTAAAGGTTATGATTTAAAAGAGATATTAGATATCTCATCCTAGATGCAAGGATACAATCCCTCAATTACTAGTTTGTGAACTATAGTCTCTTATTTCCAAATAGAGATTTGTAGGAAGGGTCATTATTGTTGGAAATAGGTGTTTTCATTGATGTCAACCCAATATGGGTTGTCATTGAAGTCAAATGTGATGTTGAAGTATGCACACTCTCTAGAGATAGTTGTTATGTTGTGATATCAGTTGCATCATGTTTGGAGAGATTCACAAGGAATAAAAATGATTAGTATGATATCTAAGTGTGATGAGGAGGATAATACTCATGTTATGATATATACATAATATGTTTACATTGATATAGTCTCAGTTCTATGTACCACATAAAGAGGTATGTTGTAGAAGTTTTGATAAGAAAGATTCATGATTTGTTGATCCAAATTATTTCACTAGAAAATATTTAGTCTTGTTGTTCTAGAGAAAATATTTTTGAGCTATGAGGATGCCATATCCAAGAAATCAAGACATCACACTTTTATATTGTGAGTAACAAGTAACAGTGTTCTGGTATGTGCCCTAATAGAGGAAAGCAATGATGAAAGCTTACTAGAATGATCCACATTCCTTCGGATTTGAATTATTAATATTTTAATTTAATGAAAATATTCATTAGTGTTCATAACATATTACTTATTAGTATCATGTGGTGTGATGGATCACAAGTTCAATTTTTAAATAACACTGTGGTACAATCTATCTGTATTTCTTTGTTTCTACATATTCAATGGTCTTCTCCTCTTGTGCCAATGTTTTATGATTTGATACTTCAGGAAAAGTTTGAATAAATATTGTGCATGATATACAACATCAAAAAAAAATTATGCATAATGATTTTGGTATCTCCCCATCTATGTGAAGTGAAATAGTGATAGTGATGGTATTGACACTACTTGGTTCGAGATGACTTGTTTCATTCTTTGCGATTGACCTTGATCAATTAATATTGTCTTGAAGAATGTGTTGTGATGCATTTGGGTCCCAATATATTCTATGATATTCCATAGCTAAGTCTCTTTTTTTTAATGTGTTTTTGATCTGACCCATGCCGTATCAATTATTTCATCCAACAATCATCTTGGAGCCAATTTAATTGGAGTTTTGTGTTATTGAGAAGGATATACCGAAGATAAAATTAATTTATGAAGGTGATGATAGAGTATTAATAGTGAAAGAGAAAAACAAAAAATATGAAGTGTTTGAAATCAGTACAAAGGGCTAATTATGTGGAATAGTGACTACATCATCAACATGTGTTAGATGCTTCTTCAAAGCAGTTCATAATAATTTTCTTATTCTAAATTTTATGTATCCTATTTTGAGATAGTGAGTTTCAATATGTCGATAGGATCTTTCTATTAGGTAGTGTTCCTTAGTCTGCAAGTATATAGGCAACGAACCTCAAAATTTATAATTCTTGTTAGTAGTGAGCTACATATATTAGGAATCAATCCTCGTCATGATTTTTCCCTCATTGGGTTTTCCATGTAAATTTTTGGCGTCTCTATATGATGCATGCATTCTCTTTTGTTCCTTTTAGTTAATGTGATTTGTTGTTAATTCACAAATAGGATTAGTTAAATTTTAATAAATGCTTATTCACCCCCCTCGCAACACATCTTTGTGTTCAACAATTGGTATTAGAGCTAAGTTACTTAATAAGCTTAACAACTAAGGTAGATCCTACACTTTAAAACATATGGTTTGTAGAAAAAATCAATGATATGCTTATTCCAAAACCAAATCTTGAATAATGGAACATGAAGGTTGGGACAAAAATTTGAGAGATTGTGATGTAGATTTTGAAGGAGAACTCTACTATGCTCTTGAAGATCTAATTGAAGAAATATTACAAAATATCAAATATGAATGCATGCTAGAAAAATAAAAAGAGGAAATTGACAAGTTGAAGGAACAAGCTAAAGAATCAAAGGAATAAATTGGAAAATTGAAAACTCAAATAGAAGGTGGAAGTGGATGTGAAGTGAAAGCCAGAGAAGCTAAAGATTTGATTTGAAATATAAAAGTAAAGTTTGAAGAAGGTAAAAGGGTTGATGACTGTTTGAGTACCAAACTCAATGAAAAAAGTGTTGAATGCTTAAACCTTGAGGAAGATATTGTACTTCTAAGAAAAGAACTTGAAAAAGATAAAGAATAAATTGAAAAAGGTCTAAATTTAAGAGGAGGCTCTGAGATTCTTGCTGAATTAATCAAATCTCAAAAAACCTCAAAAGAGAAATCTATACTTGGTTTTGAAAAAGGGAAAAGTCCATTGGTTAATGCATCCACAAATCTATATGATAACTTCAAAGTAGGACAATCTGAAACTAGGGTGGAGAAAGAATGCATAGATAGTCCTAAGGAAACTTCCTTCGGAGATGTAAAGGTAAAAGATGATAGCATAAGATGGATTCATTCTTGTTTGGAGAAAAAAGGAACTTCACAAAGCCTACTCTATAACAAATGGATCCTATTACGTTCAATGGTAACTACTTTTCTTGTAACAATATTGGTCATAAGGTAGTTGGATGTAGAAGAAAAATGAGTCAGGACTCCTCCAATCCTTTAAGGTAAATTACTATGAAAATTCAATCATTTCATGGTTAGTGCTATGCTTACAACAAATTTGGCCACAAGGCTGATGTATACTAAAGAAATGTGATAAGTAATAATGCTATGACCTATCAATTCTTTAATTTCTACTACTACACATGCAACAAGTTTGGTCATAGGGCTGCTAATTATAGATCGAATGTGGGAAGAATCAATTTTTCTCCACAAACTAGTAGTGCCTACTACAATTGTAATAAATGTGGACACATTGCTAGATTATGTAAGGGAAAGAGTGTAAGACCTATTGCTTCTTAAAAGAAAATAGTCATTAGTTAGAAAAATAAGGAAATAAAATCAATTTTGTAGAGTAAGGAAGAATGCCAATGAAAAGGTGAAAACTTGTGGGTCCTCTCTTTCACTTCTAGGGTTTTGGACCTAAAAGGAGAGAGGAAATATTCACACACTTCACTCAAGAACAAACCCTTAAGATTTTAATTCAAAGGATATTGAAATATGGAAAAGGGACTATCCTAAAGGTTGAATGAAATCTAATAAGGGTTTCACCACCAAGTTTAGACTTAGAAAATACAATGATATGAAAGATGTAAAACAAGGCCCTAATTGAATTCAAACTAGCTCTAAATGACCTAGAAAGATGAATGAAATGAAACAAAAATATGTAAAACAAAAAGTGTGCACTTGGAAACTTGATGATGACTAGAAACAAATATGAAATTCTTGAAAACCTAAATTTTTGACCTACTAGGACTCATTCACCATTCTGGGTGAATCATTTCTTCACGGGAGCGGGTTTTAGGCAAATGGGTATCCAAGTCTGTAAAGATCTTTGCATTTTTTTTCTTTTGGAAATTCAAAGTTTTGATCTACACCTCTTAGTCTGGTCTTTCTACTTCTCCAAGTTTTCAGATCTGAAACTATAAATTACCACTTGTAGGTCTTCTCAAAATTTCTCCAAGGGTTGATGACAACTTTGACAACTTTGATCACTTGAAAACTTTCTTCTAATCTTTCTCCTTATGAAATATACAAACTAAACCTACAAATCACACACAAATGAGAGGAAAAAATGTTACTGGGTTTGTGGATAGGGGTTTTCCTTGGTCAAACCCCTTGTTGGTAATTATACCCTAAAATGCAAGAAAATAAGAATGGAGAATGATGAATGAACAAAAGACAATGTTGCAACTCACCAAACCCTAAAAATAAGGTGTTGCAAATGTGCTTGGAATGGATTCAATGGATATGGTTCATGACACTTTCTTGAATGATGTTGATCTTGCTTGAAACACTTGACTGAATCACAAACTCTACATCACAATTGCTAGCACAATAAAAAACATGATATATGAAATCCTTGACATGATGATTGGAACTTGAATGCTACTCTAAAATACTTGATAATATACCCTTGAATGCTCTTGAATGCTTGTGAATTCTGTTGAATTCTCTTGTGAACTCAATTTTCTAGTATAAATGGTCTCACAAAAGTCTTAGGTGAAAATAACTAAAAGAACCTTGTATTTATACTCAATTATGCAAGAATTCTCAAAATTGCAACACTACAAGTCGACATCAGATCTAGGAGACTTAAATACCACCAAAAATTTGAATTAAATTTTAGTTTTGGTCACATGGGACTCATTTTCCCAAGGTGGTGAATGAGTCCCATCAAACATAATGTATGGGACAAAAAATGATTTTTTTTAGAAATGTGTGAAAACTAGTTCGGGGTCAAAAGATCTAGGTGGGACCCATTCACCCAAGGTGGTGAATGAGTCCCATATCTCTAAATCTAGGCCATACAAGCTAGAAACACCTTAATTATGATTGGTTACTGATTGGTGTCAAGATTATCCTTGAAAAGATGCAATAAATGAGGCTTGTGGATGCAAAATGGGGCCAATTAAAGAATAAAAAATCCCAATTATTAATGAAAAGCCTATTGAAGTGTGAAAGTGTGATACAAAACTTTAAAACACTTCAAATAAGGCAAGATTAAAGTTGATTTTGATTAAATTTATGTTTATTATGCTTAGATATTTGATAAAACCCTAGAAAAGTGTGAAAGTGAGTTACAAAAGTTCACAAAACTTTAGAAAGGCACCATTAAAATTCATTAGTTCACAATGGCCCAAGACCTAATGTGAATTTTTTTTGCACATTACAACACTAAATCAAGGCAACATTAAGCCAAAATCCACAAGGAGAGCCCAAACGAGTGTGAAAATGTCAAGGGATCCATTTTCCTACACTATAGTTAAATAAAGAATGAATTTGTGCCTTAGCATGGTGCAAATATGTCCTCTAATAACTAAAGAGAAAGAGTATAGAGTTAGAGGGGGTTGCAATTGCAAAACCTATCAAAGTCCTAAAAATTTTGAGGTGTTGAAATCTTGGGCATAATCATGCATAGTAATATGATTTTGTTCGGTTATGATTCCAAATCAAATGCACCTCTTGCAAAATATTACTAAATGATCAAGTGTATTTTTGATATCCCCAAATGTTAAAAGTTGCTAAGTTTCAAAATAAAATAAATGCATTTACTAAAAAAAATTAGGGTTTGAGTGACACATATTTAGTCTATAGTTGGACTAAATTATTCTTATTTGAAATTATCAAGTGTATTCAAGTGCTAATGAGAAATAGAAGTAGACTCTATGTGTGTTGTGGGAAAATCCTAACAATAGATTTTCAAGCATTTTTCTAGTTTTAATCATAAGACCCTAGTATTAGAAAGTGGTATCATGGCTACACCAACTGTAATTGATGTTACTGAGAGACCAAGGCCCAAATAAAAGAAAATTATATTCAAGGAAATGGAGGTAGAAAAATATGACATATTTTCAAAAATTATGATGGGCATTATGTACTATGAAGATGTAATAATTTACATTCATTCTTAGTTAATTAAAATTAATCATACCTCTTCATTTGAAATGGCCTGGCATGTGATACTAAATGATAATGGAGATTAAAATATGGAGTATGGGAAAATTTCTACAAATGGGTTGGACATATAGAAAGACCCTAGATTTATGGAAAAATGAGGAATGGGTAAGAATAATCTTGAGCCATGTTCCAAAAAAAATCATCTAGTTAGATAAACCGTAATTGATCACCAAGGATGCGATTAGAGTTTTTACTGGCGTTTATGCCTCCAGACCAACCATATTGTTAAAATATATAAATAGTGAAACTATTATGGAACTCACTGGTGCAAAGTTTCATAAGATAGCCCTAACAGTTAAAGATATAATAGATATTAGTGTCTAGTATGCTGCAATGGGAATTGCATAAAAAATCCATTTCATGAACAAGGAAGGGTCTGCCACTGCCATATCAATTCACACTACTTATCAAATGGTGAAGTAAAATTCCGATGTTGACCTATGTGAGCTATTAAGAGAACAACTGATGGAGAACTTGAGAATAATAAAGGATACCAAGTAAACTTTCAAGTTTGGTTCCTTCATCATTTTCCTAAATGAATTACCTAGCTTTAAAGGAAAAATGTTAGAGAAATTCTTTTTGGTAGATATATAAATCAAGACGAATATGTATGTTTTTCCAAATGAACAATTATATACTACCATGTATTGGGATTTCATTAAAAAATTGCAAAAAAGATTTACAGGGGAGGTATATGATGCCATCTAGTTTAGTATAAAAATATGAAAAGGAGATAACATTTTTGGTAAAAAAGGATCATTATTTTATGGAAGAAGTATAATCTAGAACTGTATGTATATCTAAACTACCTTATGAGGTTGAGGCTGGATTTGTGTAAAGTTACATAGAACTGTATGGATATCTAAACTACCTTATTGACAAATCATGGATGAAATTTACCAAAAAGACAGAAGAAACTAGCGAAAAGAAAGTTGATAAAGTGTTGAAGGAAATGGGTATCCTCTCATTACTAAGAAATTAAAAGAAAATAGGAGCTTTATAAGGTATTTTATATCTCTCTGAAAGAAACATTTGATGCTCTTGTAGAAGCTTCCAAAGTAAAATATACTCTTCTAGAAGCTAGTCCTGGTCTAAGGAGATTAGGTAGAACCTCTCCTATTGTTACATTTTCTCCGCTACCCTTTGAATCCACTCAAAAAATAGCAGTAAAAGAAAAGCGAGATCTCAAATTAATCTAGAGAAAAAGGGAGCTAAATTTGGATATTCCAAACCTAAATGAAAGGAAAAAAGAGAAAAATAAAATGAGGAAGAGTTAGATGATACTGAGGAAGTTGAAGAAAAAGAATGGAAATCCTTTTTTCAGAGAAAAGAAAGAAAGGTACAAGTCAAAGAAAAGAAGAAGATATCTCCCTATAGAAAATGAAAGGAAAATTAATTACTAAAGAAAATAATAAGAAGGATCCTCCAGTCACACATGATCCCCTAGAATTTGGAACAATACTAAATGGAATTGTGGAGTATGATTTACCGAATGATACAATGATGTTGCATCCAAATGTTCCTCTAGGAGATAAAAGGACAATTAAAAAAAAATCATTGAGTATATGCTTATGCACAACATCCCTTTCAGAGATATTGTTGACAAGGCTCTGGATAGCCTTGTTGATGTTCTGTGAAAAATAAGAGAAGAGCAATTAAGGATGTTGAAGAAATGAGACAATAAGAAATTGACGAGTCTAGGATCTCAATCTCCCAGGAAAAGAAACAAAAGATTATCAAAAGACAAGAAAAGGATATCTATAGTAAGATAGAAATATATCTTCTAATGATCTTGGATGAGGATGTTAAAAAGAAAATTCAAAATGAAACTGAAGTCACTACAAATAATTTAATCATTGATGAGATGCAAGATAATGATGGTGTATCACAAGATCCTTCAAAAAATACAAATATGGAAGCTATACCTAGTAAGAAAGAAATGAAAGGACCCTTCAATCAACATGAAGAAGAAGGTATCTCAATGCAAACTCTCTAGAATGGAGATAGAAAAGGAAAAATGGAAAGGATCTGAAGAAAAAATAGCTAAGATCCTTAAGGAAATGAAGAAGAGTGTGGATCATGCTTCTACTAATAACACTATCCTATAGGATATTATTGATGTGTCTACTTAGGACATTGATCTATCAATTTTTGAAGGAAATAAGGCTATATTGGTAATGGAAATTAGAATCAGGAAACTTCTCCTCTAGTGAAGACTTGTGCACAAGGCACTAAACAAAAAAGTAGGGTTTTTGTCCCTCCTCTGCAACATAATGTTCCTCCTCTAGAGAATTTTGAAAGTAATGAAGGAATGAATGAAGATAATCCTAAGATTATTAAATATATAAAAGATAATTTTGTAGAGAAGAAAGGTGCTTCTATTGGTAAAAATCAAATCTCCTCATCTTTAGATTCTCTCAAAGAACTTTTGTCTTTGAAAATGTGATTCCAACTAGTAATAAATCCTCAAATTCTACGTATCCCCACTCATGAAGGGTATCTAGATCTATCTAATATGTTTACCCTTCACAAATTAGAACTTGGTGAAATTATTCATACCTTTGTAAGGAAGGAAATATTGCAACAACATATAAAGAAAAGTGAATTGATTGATGATGTTGTAAAGATCATTCAGGAGGGTTTACTAGAAGTAAACATTGATATATCCCTGCCTCCAAAATATAAAATAAAGATTTTTGTGGGTTCCTTCAAGGATCATTCCTCTCACTTGGAGAAAAAGGTAGAACAAGAGACCATAAGAAAATTGAATGATTAAAGAATGGTAGAATTATCTAACCAGTTTGCTAGAGCACATAATAAATTGCAAGAAAACCTAAAAATGTTTAAAGAATGTATAAATTGAAAGTGACTTCTCTATATCAATTTTTTTTAAGGTGGCCAAGCCCCATCAAAAATATTAAAGACCAAATTGAATCGATTGAGTCACATATTACTAAATTGGCTGAAGTATATGATGCCTCAAAATATATGAATGGATCAATAAGAGCTCAAACATAAAATATTCATTTGTAGTTGACATTGCTTTAGAACCAGTGAGATCAGTTAAGGAAATAGGTTGGTTAGTTGAGGGAAGCAATCAGATTGATACTTGCTTCACTATCAAAATTGATTTTGAGTGCATAAAGTGTTGATAAGAAAATGAAAACTCCAAGTAATATGGAGGAATTTGAGGATTTTTACATGTAGTGCGAATGCCAAAATAACATTCTTTCTTCTTCAAAAGAAAATTGGGTTGCAAATTTGGCCCAAATCAGAGAAATTCATAAGAAAATACTACATTCTAAGGTACCAAGATATAATCTAGACAATTTTGGTCTTTGTGGAGTACTATAGTTTCTTTTTTGGTTTTTGTTTTATGTACATAACACCAATTTTTGAGGCATCTCAATCTGAGGGGGAGCATTATTTTTAGAATTTATATAAGAGGGAGTATATAGAAAGGTGGATGTTAGACATCTTTGGAATGTTGTAAATAGAAGATATTTTACCTTTTTACCTTGATGTAAAAGGGGGAGAGAAGCATGTGTGTTGCCATCAATGACAAATGGCACAATTGTTGGCAATAAGTGTTTTCATTGATGTCAATCCAATATGGGTTGGCATTGATGTCATATGTGATGTTGAGGTATGTACACTCTCTAGAGATAGTTGTTATATTTTTTGAGCACCCAAAATAATAAGAGGGGGAGTGAATCAATATTCACTAAAATTCATTAACTTCGTCAAATTTAAACATTCATTCAATGCATTGCATTAAATTTGTAATAATAGAAAGGAACATAGAAATAATGCCTCACATCAAAGAACACAAGAATACCATATTTTACATGGAAAACTCAAAAATGGAAAAACAATGATGAGGATTGGCTCATAATATATTATAATCGATTATACAATATTACATAATGGATCACTACCAGCTGGAATCACTATCTAAAGGAATCACTATCTAGAGAATAGAAGAAATGGCTCACTACTAGGATAGGAAAGAAGGTGGCTCAGTGCCAGAGATTGAACTAATACAATGCATCTAAAATATGTTGGAGATAGTTCCAATTAAGCCCTGTAAATTGACTTAACACACTTCATGCTTCACCACTTATTAACCTCTTCACATTCTGTTTTGCTTCAGATCTTGCACACTTAATTTTTTCGGATCTCACACACCACATCACACTCTCACAAAAGGAATTAAGCTTTTATATATACCACATCCAACAAAAACATAAAATAGGTTAGCCTAATTGATCTACCGTTCATTCTTGTAACTTGTCGACTCAAAAGACCAACACAGACAAACCAAAACATATACATAATCAAAAAAGGTTGGCATGAACTATAATTACTCTCATAAGTCTAATCCATACATCCTTTCATTTTTCATGACCTCGAACCCTTTAGGTTGGTACCACTATTGAAGACAAAATAGAATGAACAAAGTATTCATTCACAACTTGACACATTGACCTCCAAAATACTTGCCACTTGGAGAAAACACACTTTTGACACCTATAAACACACCCTCAAAACTGCATACCATGTAATAATCATCCATATTCAATCATTATTATCAAACATCAGATATACATCAATGTTGACATCAATGACAACACCATAATAAAATAACCTACCATACATCCACCAAACTTCTCAATGACAAAAAAACTTTCAAGAATCACCCTCTTTGTCATTGATGACAACTCATTCCTCAAAAAACTCTTCAAACTACTCCCCCTTTGACATCAAAGGAAAAGGTCTCTCAATATCAAGCTTTTCAACCTATCTCGACTTTTATCCCTTTTTATAAATATGCATGAGAATAGCTCCCCCTTACAATGTTATGGACATAAAAAATGATAAAAAAATTAGTGCAAAATTTTGTAATACATCCACATATGTACAAAGAAATTTGAAACTACATAAAGAAAAAAAAAAATACATAATCAACTAGAAGAAGGAAAAATACCTTTGTAAGACACTATCGATTTTTCAAGGTGTGCCTCCCAATCCTTCTTCCCAACATCCCAATCCTTCTAGGTGAAGGAAAGCATGAAATACTAATTCTCAAATTGCATAAGGAAGTCTTATCCTTCATTCCGTGAACTGGGTACCAAATTATTTTGTACCAAAATCTTCACACTTGCTAACACACCAGTCAAGGGGGTAATTCTTGCACATTATAGATCTCTAAGCTAGCTATACTGCACTATTATCTTCTCCTTTTTCTCTTTCACCTCAAAAAATTATCCATACAAATTTTCTATTGTAATCCATGTAGTAACATCTACATCATTCACTAGATCATAGGCATTTGAGGCCTGAGAAGTGGTTGACTCTATTGATTCCATTGAGTCCTCAATTCTCTTTGTTGAGTTAGGCCATTTTAAACAAAATTGAAATAAAATCCTTGCTTCATCCAAACACTTCTACACATTTTTTAGATTTTCTTTTAGTTTTCCATGTGTAATGATCACTTTTTAAATATATAATTCAAACTCCTATAATTGACCTTCTTTGTCAATTCTTTTTCCAACCTTTCTCCCAAACTGGTAGAATAGTCTTTGGCAGATTCTAGTAGTAAGTTCTATTTTTATACATTGTATATGGATCATCAATTGTTGCACCAGGAATAACTTCTTTTAACAACTTAACTTCTTCTTCAATTAAATCTACACTCTTTTGGTTAATTTTTAATATCTCCTTCCTTGTGGAGGCATGGAATACATCACCAAATTTTAGTTTTTGTAGGGGAGAGATTTTAGCCATGTCAACTTGACCCTGCTGCATTGGAATTTGTAAGAGTTGTGCAGATACTACTGGTTCAAACTACAATTGCATATCTAGTGAGCCCTTAAGAGAATCTCTAGAAACTCTAAAGGATTTACCAACACCTTTTGTGCTTCCCTCTTCTTTCTACTATCTCTTATCCATTTTATCACTTTTAGACTCTTTCTTAGTTTTCTTTTCTTCAAATAATTTCTCATTATCTTTTGGAAGACACAGGTCTTCAGTGTTTTGTGCCTCTAATTTCTTTAGGACTTCTTTTTTTACTTATTATTTCTTCTTTTCATTTTTCTCCATGTCCAAAGGTGTAAAAACTTGTTCTTCTTGTGCTTCCTCCTTATCTAGTACATTCTGCATTTCATTATTCTTTTCTTCTCCAACATTCTCCATCACCATAGAGGCATTACCTATAGCCACATCTTCTTGTAGATTTTCTTCTTTTCTCTCAATATCTTGTTTCAGATCATGATCATGTTTTGTATTTATAGGCTCATTTACTTTTGGGATAGAAGTATCATGTTGCATTTCATTTCCACTTTCTAAAGATATTCCCAATTATTTAGCTAGATCTGTAATATTTTGTAGAGTTTCATTCTTTAGTCTCTTTGTGTCTTCCTTGCCCCTACTCATTAGAGTGTTGACTCTTTGATTTTTTGTAATCTTTGTTGTACATTTGAGCCAATCTTTCTCTATCTTCATCAGAAAGAGAAGAACTAATCTTCTCCAAGGTAAATGCCCTAATTTATTCTTCTTATTCTATAACCTCTTGCCTTCTAGCACTCAACTCATTCTTCAAATCCTCAATCAACTGATCTTCAATTTGTCCTAAGCTGGTACATAATGTTACCATGTACTTCAAAATTTCTTCTTCTATTGTTGCCTTATCCATATCATATAATTTTGGATACATGTTTATAGTTTCTTCCAACATTCCATGCTTATAAATACCATTAAATAGTTAATCTAGCCTCAAGGGTTTATTTTTTCATTCTTCTTCCCCTTAACCTTGGGTATTTTTCTTCTTTTCTAGACTTTGACTCTTTCTCCCTCACATGAATTTTAAATTCTTGCTCCTACTTATCAAATTATTCTTCATTGTTAGTATCAACTATGTCCACTTTTTCTTTTTTTTGCACTTGTCTCTACTTGAGAGACACCAAATTTACTTTTTTGGATCAACTAAGGTCCTTCTTTTATGTCCTCTTTCTCCTCAAAAATAATGTCTTTCTCTTGTATCCTTTTCTTTCTTTCTCCTCTGTAGATGATTTTGTTGTGTCGTAAGGGCACTAGATGTTGCTTTCTTCTTAGTACCAACTATAGGCTTAGTTGTGGAGACTTTAGGAGCTATCAGAGAGAGGGTAGAGGTCCTACCTAACCTTATAATTCTAGGAGAACCTTTTAGGGAACTAGATATGCCTTCAAATTTCTTTGTAGGAATCTTTGATAAACCCATCATGTCCATGACTTGTGCCTTCATCTTCTCAATTCAACACTAGATAAAGGCATTATTAGGCCCACTTTAAGCTTAATCATTCCTAGGTTAAGTGTGAAAATATAAGAAAATACATTTTTCTACACTACAATTTTAAACAACTTTCAAAACAAGGGATACACAAGAAACTATAAATACCTTTGAATCCTTGTTGGTTAGGGTTTTGTGCTACACTTTGTAAAATATTCACTTTTCCTCTGCTTCACTCTTCACTTTTTAAGAATTTGATCACAAATGAACTTTTCATATGAAAAACCACTTATAAACACCTTTTGGATGACCTAAAAAAAATTTATTGCATTGATTCAAAGTTAGGTCAAAAGGGTAGAAACCCTAACTATATCATCACAAGCACCTTAAATCTCTCCATAATTTTCTACATCAATATAATTTTTATTGGTGATTTCAGTAATAGATTTGAACACATCAAACCACCCCTTGTATCAACATGTTGAAGGAATCTAAACTATATCTTTTGTAGGGGCTTAAATTTTTTATTTTAAAACTCCCCTTGAGCCAAAGCTCTTCATCTAGTTTTCAAAGGAAAAAACTACATTAGGAGCTAGTTTAGATTCGTTCTTCAACTCATTCTCTTCCTTCCTTTTTTATATCTTGTTAATTTCCTTCTTCATCTCAACCAGATCCATATTCTTTACTAGATCAACCTTCTTCTGTGAAATAGAGGGTTTCACATTCTTTCTTCTATAAATCTTATCTATGTATCCTAATTTATTTCATTTGTAGCAAGTGACACCATTTTGAAGAAACTCACTTCTAGCCATTCTAGATATGAATTCATTAACCTTATACCCAAATCCATTGCATGTATAACATTAAAAATATTGAAACATCATGCCATTATTATAGTCATTCATCATCTAATTTCTCCATTCACTAGATCTATCACCAAATCTATTACATGTATAGCACTGATCAGGAAATGATTGAACATTCTAATTCATTTTTCTTCTACACTCTATAGCTTTATATCCATACTTATTATACGAATAATAGTAACCATTAAAATATGGGTACTTAGTGTATTTTGTTGTCTAGTAGGTGGTCTCTTGAAATATTTCTTCTGGTTCCAGACCGGTTTGGCATTCTTCTTGTAATTTTTCTTTTATCATTGTTTGGGGTTTGATCTATCTTTGAACTTTCTCCTTTCTCAAACTTTAATTATTCTTTTTCCTTAGAATAATTTTGTCCAACAATCATCTCATCGAGCAATGTAGAGCTCTTCTTGAATATTTATTTTCTCCAGATCTAATCTCAAAGTCACAACCTCTTGTTCAAGCTTTGAATATTCTTCAGATCTATCTTTTAGTTTGGCATTCAAGTAGTCTTCAACTCTTTTTCCTTCTTCAACTTTCACTTTTAGGTTGGTGATATTCTCATTTGATTGCTTGACTTGCTCATTTGTTTCTCCCTCAACTTCTTAATACATTCATATACAACACTAAGATCCTTTTTCAAATCTTTGTTCACAACTTCTACTTTATCTAAATCATCAAGGGGTGATTGAAGTTCACCTTCCATGTCAAATTCACAATATTCTTCACTAAACCATTCAAGGATTATCTCTTATAGAGGAATAGGATACTTCCTTGTAGGGTCATGTATTCAATATCCAAGATCTACCTCATTTATCAAGCTAATTGAAGGAACTAGCCTCTGATACCAATTGTTGAATGCATTTAATACTAAGAGGGGGGGTGAATCAGTATTCACTAAAATTCATTAACTTCATCAACTTTAAATATCAATTCAATGCATCAAATTAAAATTTTAGTAATAGAAAGGAACATAGAAAGCATGCATCACATCAAAGAACACAAGAACACTAGATTTTACATGGAAAACCTAAAAAGGGAAAAACCATGGTGTGGATTAGCTCACAATATATTATAATCGATTATAAGATATTACATAATGGATCACTGCCAGACGGACTCACTATTTAGAGGGCTCACCATCCAAAGAATATAAGAAATGGCACACTACAAAAATATTAAAAAAGGTGGCTCACTACTAGATAATGGACTAATATAATGCATCTACAATATGTTGAAGATGACTCCAATTAAGCCTTGTAAATTGACTTAACACATTTCATGCTTCACCACTTATCAACCTCTTCACACTCTTCTTTGTTTTAGATCTCACACACAATTCTTTCGGACCTCACACATCACATCACACTCTCACACAAGGAATTAACCATTTACATATACCATGTCTTCCAACAAAAACATAAATTAGGTCATCCTAATTGATGTACCACAAATCCTTGTAGCTTTTCAGCTCAAGAAAACCAACACACACAAACCAAAAAATATATATAATCAAAATAGGTTGGCATGACCTATAATTAATCTCATAAGTCTGATTCATACATCCTTTAATTCTGCATGACCTCCAACCCTTTAGGTCGGTACTGTTGGTGAAGAAAAAATAGAATAAACCAACTATTCATTCACAAATCGACACATTGACTCCCAAAATACTTGCCACTTGGAGAATACACACTTTTGACACTTATAAACACATCATAAAAACCACACACAATAATAATTATCCACAATGGAATATGGAGCATTCCAATCAGGTATTCTGTTAGTGTAACTCTACCACATCTTGAGAAATACACAATGTCAATGCTAATTTCAACAATAGAGCACTTTAAGGCTTGAAAATTTGGATTTATATTCCTGCAACATGCACCAAAATTTTGTTAGAATCGCTTGACAAGATTATTCATGGTGAAGCAATGTGGACCACAAAATAGGTTCTCTAAACACTAATATCTACATTCTAGACTTAGGCAATTTATCCAACACATTTGATATACTTCGGATCAACACTTCTTCAACTATGCAATGAGTTGACATAATTAACAAAACAATATTCAATCATGCTTATCAAACATCAGCTATACATCAATTTTTAGATCACTAAAATTTTGATATTAATGACAAAACCATAGTAACATCATTTGCCATACATCTACCAACCTTCTCAATGACAAACAAACTTCCAACAATGTTGTCATATCAGTTGGAACATGTCTACATAACTACATGTGGAAGAATAATGATCAATATGATATCTAAGTATGATGCAGACGATGATACTCATGTTGTGATATGTTCATAATATGTTTACATTGATATAATCTTAGTTCTCTATATTGCATATACAAATATGTTGCAAATTTTTTGATAAGGCAAAGTCATGATTTGTTGATCCCCATTCTTCCACTAAGAAATATTTAGTCATGTGGTTCTAGAGAAAATATGGTTGTCCTATGAGGGTTTCATATCTAATAAATCAAGACATCACACCCTCTACAATGTGAGTAACAAGTAATAGTGTTCCAGTATGTGCCCTGATAGAGGAAATCAATGATGAAAGCTTAGTGGAATAATCCACACTCCTCTAGATTTCAAGTATTGATCTTTTGATTCTATCGAAATGTTCATTGGAATTCATAGCATACTACTTAGTAGTATCATATGTTGTGATGGTCCACAAGTTCAATTTTGAATAACTGCGGGGCTGATGCAAGAAGTTGGGTCCACAAAAAGTTCAAAAAGTGGAATTGTTTTTGCTGTTTTTCAGAATTTGTCACACTTGGACTGAAAATTTGAGGCACTTACACAATGAATCTTAAAAAAAGTCTGAAATATCAAATTTAGCATTTTGAATCTAGTTTCCAAATATATAATTTTTTCAAATACTCAGATGACATAAATTAAATTTTGATAGGGATGTATAAAAAGAACTTTTTAAAAGTCCCTATTTATTTACCATACCATGCATGTGTACATACACCACTTTTTGACCCAAATTAAAGTATTTTTCTAATTCCTTTTGGGGAAAGAGAGCTAACAAAATGAAGATTGATGAGGAATTTTTTATTTGTAATTTTTTTTAATTGAATTTTTATTGGCCTTAATTATTGTTTTTAAAAATCAACATGTACAGACAACATAATTGGACCTAAACTAAACATTTTTTGAATCCTTTTTTTTTCAAAGTGTAGAAAATTTTCTGAAGATTGATTTCATATAAATTTTTTTACAAGAAACTTAACCAAGAAAAGTTATTAAAAAACAAAAAAAGCCTAATATTTCAGGTTAAAGGACTAGTTTGCTTAGAAATTAATTTAAAAATAACAAATATAATCCAATTTTAATAAAAAATATATATTTTGAAACTAGACATAATTTTCTCTAATGGGTTTTAATTTTATAGATTGATTTAGAAAAAATTCCATCCACCATATTGGCAAAGTTGGACATTCTTCTTCAATCTGCCTTAGATTTTTAGTTGTGGGTCAAAGGATAAGGTTTGTATTTCCAAGCCTTTCCTAACCCTAAAACCAAGGTTGCATGTGGGTTGGGGCTTCCAATTTTAAATAACGCGTATGTATTATGTATTTACCCTTTGGGTAAAAGGAACACATACACATTATATAACACGTACGCGTTCCTAGAATATAACACACACGCATTTATAAAATACAAACACGTTTATGATATATTTCTTTACTCCTAATTTTTAAAAATACTGATAGAGCACCTATTTTATGCAACATTATTTTTCTACAGTATGATCCGAAAGCCCCATTTTCTGCATTTTTTATTGCAATTGTTTCTTGTGCAGGTTATATTCTATTCAAATTGTTGGAAGAGACCAATGTAGATTGAATTGTTTGAAGTAGAATCAAGTACAAGAAGATTTTACAAGAATATTTAGAAAAAGAGAACTTTTGGATGTATTCATGATATTTTTGTACATCAAAGTTTATAGAAGAAAGGATCTTCTATTACATAGTTTTGTTTGAATATTTGAAGGAGATGGTGATTTTAAAATAGGTTAAGAATCATTCTTTTTTATAAAAAATGGTTTGGTAACCATGGGATCAAAGAAAATGCAAAAACAAATATGTAGAAAGTGTTGCGATAATTATGTCTCAACTTCCAGTCTTGTACCTCAATTAGAAAAAGACCTGGCGAAAAATGCATCATTTTTGCCCTTACTACTTTACTGCAATGGTTTGTTCATGCCTTGGTGGTATCGTAGTGAGAAGGACTGGAAATCACCACCTTACCGTGCATAGTGTTTTCCTTCACCATGGTGGCCGTGTTAGGCGGCTCACTATCTATCACGTCGGCTATCGCCTCACTGTGGGCGGTGATCTAGGTCACAACAGTGGTTGCGGTGTGACAATTGGCGGTCTGCCAGGGCGGTCACCGCCCTACCACAGGGTCACCTAGAAAACTCTATGGTAGCATGATTGACCACTGGCAGATTTCCAAGGCGGTCACCACCCTACCATGGGGTGGCCTGTCGTCCTCCATGGTAGCATGGTTGACCATTAGCGGTCTGGGAAAGTGGTCATCGCCTTGCCGTAGAAGTCTGGCGGTTAGGGTCCGGTAGCATGATATGATCACCTGTAGTCTACCTGGTCATCATCGCCACACCGTGAGGAGTCTTGGAGAGCTCAATGATAGCATGAGAAAGGCCAAGAGTGATTCAAGTGGGCTCACCACCATACCGCAACAGGTTAGAATGAGCTCAGAGCTTGGTCAACTAAGCTTGATTGAGCTAGACCAGAAAGTCAGAGAAGCAGGCAAATGAAAGGCCAACGTGTAGCTCAATGTCAACAATCCGATTGGTTAAAACCAAAATTGTAAAATGTAGTTATTACAGGCCCATTTCTAGCTGGAAACATAACTCGATTAAGGCATGAATTTATTGCTTGGGTGGCTCGATGCAATATGTGCAGATGAGTTACTTGTTTTGATGGACATTGCAACATGGAGAAAGTCATGGGATTGGTTGGAAAGTGTAAATGCGATGTAAGACCTATACAGTCAATTATATTATGTATGTAAATCAATCATAGATTGACGAATGTGAAAGTGGTTGTAAGCTAGGTCAAGGTCAATTTTCATGGTGATTAATTTTGTATGCTATGAGCACTGTAACAGTGAGTGAACTTGTGCATTGTTGTGAGATGATTATCACAAAGTGAAGACTAAAATTTGTATGCAATTTTTTTATTACTATAATAAAAATTGTCTTTTCTTGGTGTGGTGGATTTTTTACCTGAAAAGGTTTTCCCACGTAAATACTTGTGTAAATCTATGAATGTTGATTTTTTTGTTTTCTCTTTTATGTTGTATGTATTCATCACAAAGTTTTTAAGAATATTTAGATCCTTTTTTTTCTCCTCTCCTTTGTTGTATTAGTGTTAGGGAGGTATTTCGCACTGTCACCTTTTCTCTCTTCAAGTGGTATCAAAGCTTGGCCAGTTGTTTTATCCTTGTTTGAAAGGTCATTTTTTTGTGCTAATACTGTTCCAGTGGGATTCTTGCATTGTTAAAAATTGTTTCTATTTGAGATGGTGAGTACATCAGGTAGAGTAGAGATTCAAAAATTCATTGGCAACAACTTTGAGTTATGGAAACTCAAAATGGAAGACTTGGTTGTGGATAGAGACCTCTAGGTAGCAGTTTCTAGAACTATGCCACAAAGTATGAAGCTAGAGGATTAGGACCTTGCTAATAGAAAAGAAAGAGGTCTGATTAGACTAAGTCTGGCCGATTCTATACTCTTGAACGTCCATGAGGAGAAGTCTGCAGCTTCATTATGGAAGAAGCTTGGTGATATTTATCAAGGAAAGTCTTTGGTAAATAAGCTTTTCCTAAGGAAGAAGTTGTACTCCCTAAAGATGGAAGAAGGTGCATCTGTTGCAGACCATCTTAACTCATTTAAAATGAGTGTTACTCAGTTGGCTTCTATAGGTGTAAATATTGAGGAGGAGAATCATTGCATGCTCATGTTGTGTTTGTTATCTGACAATTGGGATCATCTAGTGATGGCTATTGGAAGCACGACAAATGCATTCACAATGGATGACATGGTTGCTTCACTTATGTCTGAATAAATGTGAAGGAAGTCTTCCTAGATGGAAAAGAGGCTCTTATTTTTTGAATTAGACCAAAGGAGAAAGGCAAGAAGAAAGACAAGAAGTCGACCTCCAAATCTGCAGGAAGATCAAAGTCTCCTAGTAAAAATTTTAAGGTGAAATGTTGAAACTATGGGCAACCTGGTCATATCCGAAAGGATTGCAAGGAGAAGAAGAAGAAGAATACTTCTAAAAATGAATATTGTCAAAGTGATGCCGACACCTTCATTCCATCCTTGGTAGCTCAGGAATCAAATGATGTCTGACTGGTTGACTCAGGTGCATCTTTTCACATGACGTCTCACAGAGAATGGTTCTCCAAGTATGAGAAGTATGATGGTGGAAATGTGTACCTGGAAAGTACTTCAATGTTGGAGATCATTGGAAGAGGTAGTGTCAGAATTGAGTTTCCTGATGGGAGAGTCAAAGGTATTGGTGGCGTACTGCATATACTAGGTCTGGCTTGTAATCGTCTTTTTTGTGAGTAAGTTAAATAATGCTGGTGTAGAAGTTTATTTCTCAAGTAAAGGATGTAAAATGGCTAGAGGTGCAATGGTGTTGGCTAAGGGTGTTCGTATTGTAACTTTGTATAAGTTGGATGCACATCATGTTCAATGTAATAGTGCCTCTGTAGAGTCATGTAAACTAGTCCCTGTAGAGAAAGGTGAAGACACTTCTCTAGCTATAAATACTTTGGAGGTAAAACTCCCAGCAGAGAAGACTATGTTGTGGCATCATAGACTTGGTCACATAGGTGAGGAAGGTATAAAAACCTTGAAGAATAAAAATCTTGTAGAAGGGCTTGATGATTGTAACCTTGAGTTTGATTTTTTCGAACATTGTATTTATGGAAAAAAGCATCAGGTTTCATTTTAATCGAGTCCTCATAAATCTTCTGGCATACTGGATTATGTTCATTCTGATGTGTTTGGTCTAGTTAATTTTCTTTCATTATCAAATTCTAGATATTATGTTTCTTTTATTGATGACTATTCGAGAAGGGAATCTGTATAATTTCTTAAAAGTAAATCGGACGTGTTCAATCAGTTTAAATAAATTAAAACTTTGGTAAAGAATCAGACTAGAAGAAAAATTAAATGTTTGAGGTCAGACAATGGCGGTGATTTTTGTTCTATAGATTTTGAAAGGTATTGCACAAATCATTGAATTAAAAGGCATAAAACAATGCCTTATACTTCATAGAAAAATTGAGTTGTTGAAAGGTTGAACAAGGCACTGATGGAAAAGGAAAGGACTATGCTGAGCGATGCTCATCTAGAGCAGAAGTTCTAGGCTGAGGCTATGGCTACAACATGTTATCTTGTAAATCATTCTCCTTGCTCTACTCTTGTTGATTAGACACCTTTGGAAGAATGGTCTGGTAAGAAGCCTTCATTGAGACATGTTCATGCTTTTGGTTGTGAGGCATATGTATATGTTCCAAATGAGAAAAGATTAAAGCTAGATAACAAGACTACTAAATTTATCCTCATCGGATCTAGTGTTGGTGTGAAGGGATAAAAGATTTGGAATCCTATTATTGAGAAGGTTTTGTACAACAGAAGTGTAATATTTTGTGAGTTGAAACCTTCAGTAAGTGATCAACAACTTGAGATGGAAGAGAGAGACAAGAAAATGGATGCAGTTGAGATTCCTCAAACTCTAGAAAAGAAAGATCTACATGGTGTACCTGAAACTGAGGAGAGATCAAGCAACTCTGAGAATTCTAATGATGAAGAACCACAACCTTAGCTAGTAAGAAGATCTATACGAGAAAAGTGGCAACCTAAAAGGTATGGTTTCTCAATGTGCCTATGCCTTGATTACTATCACTGATGAGCCTAGGACTATAAAAGAAGCAGTCAACATGTTTGATTCAAATTCCTGGTTGGAAGCCATGAATGAAGAAATCTATTAATTGAATAAGAATGAAAACTAGGGTTTGGTACCTTTTCCTAAAGGGTGAAAGCTTGTTGGTTGTAAGTGGGTATTCAAAAATAAGATTCGTCTTGATGAAAGTGTTGAGAATTATAAGGTAAGATTGGTTGCAAAGGGATTTAAAAGATTGAGGGAATTGATGATGGAGAGATTTTTTCCCCTGTAGAAAAGTTGGCATCTATCAGATTTATGTTGTCATTAGCAGTTGTGTATGATTTAGAAACTAAGCAGATGGATGTGAAGATAGTGTTTCTCCTTGGTGAGCTGGAGGAAGAAATTTATATGTCTTGGCTTGAGCACTTCGTTGAAAAAGGTAAACAAAATATAGTTTGTAAGTTAAAGAAATCTGTGTACAGTTTGAAACAATCTCCTAGAATGTGGTACCAAAAATTTGACACGTTTGTATTGTCTATGGGATTTGTTAGATCTAAATTTAATCATTGTGTTTATTATAAATATGAAAATGATTGTGCTCTTGTTATTACACTATACATGAACGATATGTTGTTCATAAGAACTAACAAGTCTATGATTTCTAATCTTAAATATTAGTTGTCTGCAAAGTTCAAAATGAAAGATCTAGGTGCAGCAAGGTATATTTTGGGAATGGAGATAACCAAGGACAAAATGAGTAGAAAGATCTAGGTAAGTCAGAATAAGTATGTCAATACGGTTATGGAGAGATTTGGTATGGATGATTGCAAGTAGCTAGTTGTTCCAGTTACAGAGGGAATAAAACTATCTGTTGAAGACGGTCTATAGTATACTATTGAGATGGAGGACATGACCAGGGTTCTATATGCAAGTGTTGTTGGTAGTTTAATGTATGTGATGGTCTGTAGAAGACCAAACATTTCCCAAGCACTGGGAGCTCTTAGCCTATTTATGGAAAATCTAGGAAGATCACATTGGGATGCTATGAAGAGAGTGTTCAAATATTTGAAGGGGACTTCAGACTATGCTTTGTGTTACCATGGTAGTTTAGTTGCATTATAGAGGACACTCAACATTCATGGATATGTTGATTTTGATTGGCCAGAGGACATTGACAACAAGAGATCCACCAGTGGATACACTTTCATGTTAAATGGTGGAGTAGTCAGTTGGATGATGAAGTGAAAAGTTATAGTTGTTTTATCCACTACAAAGGAAAAGTACATGGAAGCCACTCATTCCTCCAAGGAAGTAGTTTGGCTGAGTCGTTTGTGTTCAAATAATGGTTTTAATGCAAGGAAGATTACTATTTTTTGTGACAGTCAAAGTGTCATTTGTTTGGCAAAGAACTTGACTTTGCATTCTAGGACAAAGCACATTGATGTGAAATATCACTTCATGAGGGACATGGTTGAAGATGGAAAGGTCAACACCTTGAAGAATGTTGCATATACATTAACAAATCTAGTAAGAACAGACAAGTTCACATGGTGCATAAAATCGACAGGCCTTGGGGCCTATGACCATCAATAATTTTCAAAGTCTAGAGGAAGCTGGAAGTCTTCAAAAAGTGGGAGATTGTTGGGATGATTATGTCTCAACTTCCAATCTTGTGCCTTTGTCAGAAAAGACGTGGCAAAAAATGCATCATTTCTGCCCTTACTACTTTATCGCGGTGATCTATTCATGGTTTGGCGATACCATGGTGAGAAGGACTGGCAGTCACCGCCTTACCACGCAGAGTGTTTTCCTTCACCGTGGTGGCCATGGTAGGCATCTCACTATTTGTCATGTCGTCTATTGCCACACCGCGGGCGGTGATTTGGGTCACCACGGTGGCCATTGTGTGACCGCTGGTGGTCTGCTAAGGCGGTCACCGCCCTATCGCGGAGTGGCTTGGTGGCCTCCACAGTAGCATGGTTAACCACTGGTGGCTTTCCAGGGTGGTCACCGCCCTACCGCGGGGTGGCCTATCGGCCTTCGTGGTAACATGGTTGACCGCTAGTGGTTTGGGCAAGTGGTCACTGCCTTTCTGCGAAAGTCTGGCAGTCAGGATCCTGTAGCACGATATGAATGCTTACAGTCTGCCTATCTATCACCATCGCATTGTGAGGAGTCTTGGAGAGATCGACGATAGCACATGAAAGGTCGAGAGTGAGTCAAGTGGGCTCACCTCCATACGACAACAGGGTAGAACGAGCTCGGCAGTGGCGCGACAAAAGTAAGAGTGAGCTCAGAGCTCAGTCAATTGAGCTTGACTGAGCTAGACTAGAAAGTCAGAGCGGTAGGAAAATGAAAGGCCGACATATGGCTTAGTGTCAGCAATCTAATTGGATAAAATCTAGAATTGTAAAATGCATTTATCGCAGGATGATTTCTAGCTGGAAACAAAACCTGATTAAGGCATGAATTTATTGCCTGGGTGGCTAGATGCAATCTGTTCAGATAAGTTACTTGTTTGGATGGACTTTGTAGCATGGAGTAAGTCATGGGATTGGTTGGAAACTGTAAATGTGATGTAAGACCTGTAAAATCAATTATATTATGTATGTAAATCAATCATAGGTTGACGGATGTGAAAGTGGTTGTAAGCTAGGTCAATTTTCATGGTAGTTCATTTTGTATGCTATGAGCATTGTAATAGTGAGTGAACTTGTGTGTTGTTGTGAGCTCATTATCAGAGATTGAATACTAAAATTTGTATGTAATTTTTTTATTAATTTAATACAAATTGTCTTTGCTTGGTGTGGTGGGTTTTTTACCTGAAAAGGTTTTCCCGCATAAAGACTTGTGTCAATCTATGAATGCTGATTTTTTTGTTATCTCTTTTATGTCGTATATATTCATCTCAAAGTTTTTAAGAAGATTTAGAACCTTTTTTTGCTCCTCTCCTCTATTGTATTAGTGTTAGGGAGGTATTCTACACTATCACCTTTTCTTCCTTCAAGTGGTATCGGAGCTTGGCCAGTTGTGTTATCCTTGTTTGAAAGGTCAAATTTTCTTTCTAATATTGTTCATATGGGAGTGTTGCACTGTTAAATTTTTTTTTTGTTTCAGATGGCGTGTACATCAGGTAGAGTAGAGATTGAAAAATTAAATTGCAGCAACTTTGAGTTATGGAAACTCAAAATGGAAGACTTGCTTGTGGATAGAGACCTCTAGGTTGCAGTGTCTGGAACTATGCCACAAAGTACGAAGCAAGAGGATTGGGACCTTGCTGATAGAAAAGAAAGAGGCCTGATTAGACTAAGTCTGGCTGATTCTATACTCTTGAATATTCATGAGGAGAAGTCTGCAACTTCATTATGGAAGAAGCTTGGTGGTATTTATCATGGAAAGTCTCTGGTAAATAAGATTTTCCTAAAGAAGAAGTTATACTCCCTAAAGATGGAAGAAGGTGCATCTGTTGTAGACCATCTAAACTTGTTTAACATGAGTGTTGCTTACCTAACTTCTTTAGGTGTAAATACTGAGGAGGAGAATCATTGCATGCTCCTATTGTGTTCATTACTTGACAATTGGGATCATCTAGTGATGGTTATTGGAAGAATGACAACTGAATTCAAGATGGATGACGTGGTTGCTTCACTTCTGTTTGAATAAATGTCAAGGAAGTCTTCTGAGATGGCCAAAGAGGCTCTTTTTGTTCGAAGTAGGCCAAAGGAGAAAGGAAATAAGAAAGATAATATTCAAAATCAAAATCTGCAGGAAGATCAAATTCTCCTAGTAAAAAGTCCAAGGTGAAATGCTGGAACTGTGGGCAACTTGGTCATATCTAAAAGGATTGCAAGGAGAAGAAGAAGAATACTTCTAACAATGAATCTTCTCAAAGTGATGACGATGCCTTCATTGCATCCTTGGTAACTCAGGCATTAGATTATGTCTGACTGGTTGAATCAGGCGCGTCTTTTCACATGATGTCTCATAGAGAATGGTTCTCCAAGTATGAGAAATATAATGGTGGAAAGGTGTACCTTTTAAGATATTCAACGCTGGAGATCATTGGCAGAGGTAGGGTCAAAATTCAGTTTCTTGATAGGAGAGTCAAAGGTATTGGTGGCATAAAGCATATACCAGTTCTGACTCGTGATATTCTTTTTGTAAGTAAGTTAATTGATGTTGGTGTAGAAGTTTCTTTCTCAAGTAAAGGATGTAAAATGGCTAGAGTTGCAATAGTGTTGGCTAAGGGTGTTTGTACTGGAACTCTATATAATTTGGATGCATATCCTATTCAATGTAATAGTGCCTCTGTAGAGTCATGTAAACTAGTCCCTATAGGGAAAGGTGAAGAACTCCTCTGGCTACAAATGCTTTGGAGGTAAAACTCCCAGCAAAGAAGACTATGTTGTGGCATCATAGACTTGGTCACATAGGTGAGAAAGGTTTAAAAACCTTGAAGAATAAAAAATATTCTAGAAGGGCTTGATGATTGTAACCTTGAGTTTGATTTTTGTGAACATTGTATTTATGGAAAACAGTATCGTGTTTCATTTTACTTGAGTCCTCATAAATCTTCTGGCATACTGAATTATGTTCATTCTGACGTGTTTGGTTGAGTTAATTTTCCTTCATTATCAAATTGTAGATATTATGTTTCTTTTATTGATTACTGTTCAAGAAGGGCATTTGTATAATTTCTTAAAAGTAAATCAGAAGTGTTCAGTTGGTTTAAAAAATTTAAAACTATGGTAGAGAATTAGACTAGAAGGAAAATTAAATGTTTGAGGATAGATAATGGCAGTGAATTTTGTTCTATAGATTTCAAAAGGTATTGCACAGATCATGGAAATAAAATGCATAAAAAATTTCCTTATGCTCCACAAAAAAATGGAGTTTCTAAAAGGTTGAACAGGACACTGGTGGAAAAGGAAAGGAGTATGCTGAGCGATGCTCGTCTAGAGCAAAATTTTTGGACTCAGGTTGTGGCTGCAACATGTTATCTGGTAAATTGTTCTCCTTGCTTTGCTCTTGTTGATAAGACACCTTTGGAAGCATGGTCTTGTAAGAAGCCCTCTCTGAGACATGTTCGTGTTTTTGGCTATGAGGCATATGCATATGTGCCAAATGGGAAAAGATAAAAGTTGGATAACAAGGTTGTTAAATGTATCCTCATTAGCTATGGTGTTGGTGTGAAGGGATAAAAGGTTTGGAACCCTGGTACTAAGAAGGTTTTGTACAGCAGAAATGTAATATTTCATGAGCTAAAACCTTTAGTAATTGATCAACAACTTGAGACAGAACAGAGAGACAAGAAAAAGGATACAATTGAGATTCCTCAAACTCCAGAAATGGAATAGTTGCATGGTGTACCTGAAACTGAGGAGAGCTCAAGCGGCTCTGAGAGTTCTGATGATGAAGAACCACAACCTCAGCCAATAAGAAGATCTAGTAAAGAAAAGAGACAACCTAAAAGGTATGGTTTCTCAATGTTAGATTCAAACTATGCCTATGCCTTGATTACTAGCACTGGTGAGCCTAGGACTATAAAATAAGTGGTCAGCATGTCTGATTCAAATTATTGGCTAGAAGCCATGAATGAAGAAATGGATTCATTGAAGAAGAATGAAACATGGGTTTTGGTACCTTTGCCTAAAGGGAAAAATCTTGTTGGATGTATGTGGGTATTCAAAAAGAAGACCGGTCTTGATGGTAGTGTTGAGAAGTATAAGGAAAAATTGGTTGCAATGGGATTTTCCCAGATTGAGGGAATTGATTATGGAGAGATTTTTTCCCCTATAGCAAAGCTGACATCTATTAGATTTTTGTTGTCATTGGCAGTTGCGTATGATTTAGAAATTGAGAAAATGGATGTGAAGACAATGTTTTACATGGTGAGTTGGAAGAAGAAATCTATATGGCCTAGCCTGAGCACTTCATTGAAAAAGGTAAACAAAAATTTGGTCTGTAAGTTAAAGAAATCTCTGTACGGTTTGAAACAATCTCCTAGAATGTGGTACCAAAAATTTGACACATTTGTATTGTCTATGGGATTTGTTAGATCTAAATATGATCATTGTGTTTATTATAAATCTTAAAATGACCGTGTCCTTGTTATTACACTATACGTGGTCGATATGTTGTTCGTAGGAAATAAAAAGTTTATGATTTCTGATCTTAAATCTCAGTTGTCTGCAAAGTTCGAAATGAAAGATCTAGGTCCAGTAAGGTATATTCTAGGAATGGAGATAGCTAGGGACAAAAGAAGTAGAAAGCTTTGAGGAAGTTAGAATAATTATGTCAATACGGTTCTAGAGAGATTTGGTATGGATGAATGCAAGCAGCTAGTTGTTCCAATTACACAGGGAACACAACTATTTGTTGAAGAATGTCCAAAGTCTACTACTGAGATGGAGGAAATGACTAGGGTGTCGTATGCAAGTGTTGTTGGCAGTTTAATGTATGTGATGGTTTTTACAAGACCAAAAATTGCCCAAGTAGTGGGAGTTCTTAGCCGACTTATGGAAAATCTGGGAAGATCACATTGGGATGCTGTGAAGAGAGTGTTCAGATATTTGAAGGGGACTTTAGAGTATGCTCTGTGTTACCGTGGAAGTTTGGTTGCATCAAAGAGGACACTCAGCATTCATGGATATGTTGATTTTTATTGGGCAGGGGATATTGATAGCAAGAGATCCACCAATGGATACACTTTCATGTTAAATGGTGGAGTAGTTAGTTGGATGAGCAAGCAACAAGCTATAGTTGCTTTATCCACTATAGAGGCAGATTACATGTCAGCCATTCATGCCTGCAAGGAAGTAGTTTAGTTGAGTCATTTATGTTTGGATATTGTTTTTGATGTAGGGAAAATTACTATTTGTTGTGACAACTTAAGAGTGCCATTTGTTTTGCAAAGAACCCAACTTTCTATGCTAGGACAAAGCACATTGATGTGAAATATCACTTCATGACAGACATGGTTGAAGATGGAAAGGTCTTCCTTGAAAGTTCAACACCTTGAAGAATGTTGCAGATGCATTAACAAAGGCAGTAAGAATAGACAAGTTCAGATGGTGCAAAAAATCAATGGGCCTTGGGGCCTATGATCGTCGGAAATTTTTGAAGTCTAGAGGAAGTTGGAAGTCTTTACAAGGTGGGATCTTATTGGGATAATTATGTCTCAACTTCTAGTCTTGTTCCTTTGTCTGACAAGACTTGGCAAAAAATGCATCATTTCTACCCTTACCGCTTTACCATGGCGATCTGTTCATGCTTTGGCGGTACTACGGTGAGAAGGACTGGCGGTCACCACCTTACTATGCATAGTGTTTTCCTTCACTATGGTGGCCATGATAGGTGGCTCATTGTTTGTCACGTTGGCTACCGCTGCACTATGGGTGGTGATTTGGGTCACCATGGTGTGACCATTGATGGTCTACCAAGGTGATCATTGCCCTATCGCGGGGTGGCCTGGCTGCCTCTACGGTAGCATGGTTGACCGTTGGCAGCTTGCCAGGGTGGTCACCACCGTATTGCAGGGTGGGTTGTCAGCCTCCATGGTAGCACAATTGATTGTTAGTGGTCTGGGCAAGTGACCACTACCTTCTCACAAAAGTCTAGCAGTCATGGTCCGTTAGCGTGATATGTCCACCTGTAGTCTACCTGGATGTCAGTGTCGCACCTTGAGGAGTCTTGGAGAGCTCGGTGATAGCATGAGAAAGGCCAAGAGTGAGTCGAGTGGGCTCACCACCATACCGTTATAGGGTAGAATGAGCTCGATGGTGGTGCGACAGAAGTTAGAATGAGCTAGAAGCTTGGTCAACCCAGCTTGACTGAGTTGGACCAAAAAGTCAAAGCGATAGGAAAATGCAGTTATTATAGGCCAATTTCTAGCTAGAAACAAAACCCGATTAAGGCATGAATTTATTGCCTGGGTGGCTTGATGCAATCTATGCATATTATTTTCTTTTTTGGATAGACATTGTAGCATGGAGAAAGTCATGGGATTGGTTGGAAAGTGTAAATGTGATGTAAGACCTATATAGTTGATTATATTATGTATGTAAATCAATCATAGGTTGACAGATGTGAAAGTGTTTGTAAGCTAGGTCAAGTTTCATGGTAATTCATTTTGTATGCTATGAGAATTGTAATAGTGTGAACTTGTGTGTTGTTGTGAGCTGATTATCAAAGAGTGAAGACAACACTTTGTGTGTAATTTTTTTATTACTGTAATACAAATTGTCTTTGCTTGGTGTGGTGGGTTTTTTACCTGAAAAGGTTTTCCCATGTAAATACTTGTGTTAATCTATGAATGCTGATTTTTTTGTTATCTCTTTTATGTTGTATACATATTCATCTCAAAGTTTTTAAGAAGCTTTAGAACCTATTTTTGCTCCTCTCCTCTATTTTATTAGTGTTATGGAGGTATTTTGCACTGTCACCTTTTCTCCCTTCAAAAATTTAATGACATCCAAATAAATTCAAGAAAATAAAGAAATGGAGGAAAAAAGACAAAGGGATAGAAGAGAAAGGATTCATCAAAGGAAAAAATTGGAAGCATCTAGTTCCATGAATTTTGAAGAGGAAACCATGAAGGATGAAATGAATTTAGATGATGCAAATTTGGAGATGGTGAATATGGAAGAAAATACAATTATGGAGATAAACCCAACTATGGCTTCAACTTAAACTTTGAATGATGTGGAAATAACACTGATGCATACAACTTCAGGTATTTCTTCAAATCCACCTGAGCCCAATGATATGGAAAATGCACCTCTTCAAAAAATGTATCCAAGTATGTCTTCAAACCCAAGTCTTGATAATATTGATCTTAGTTATTTAGATGAAGTTGGATACATCATTGATGGTATCAATAATTCTAGGGTTGAAACAATGCAAAAAAAAATGATCAAATATCTTATAAGAATGCAAATGAGAATGAAATCCCTTTTATGTTTGAAAATGAAAATGAAACCCCTTGCATGAATGAAAATGAAACCCCTTGTATGGATGAAAATGAAAATTTATTTTTACAATTGAGAAAGATGTGATAAATAACCTTCGTTGTAAAGTTTCTTGGAGATAAATGAGAAATTATGGAAATAAAATATATAAAATGGATTTTTATAGAAATAAATTAGTATTTCAATGTCAACTCATAATGCAATTGATGAGAATGTCAAAAATGAGAAATGTGATAAAAAAAATTAGGTATTTTTGTAAAACCAAAAAAGAAAGATGATTCAGTAGAACAATTCATATCTAGTGTTGCTAATGCTATTTATTTTATAGGTAAAAAAGGTTTATCTAAAGATAAGAATGCAGCTCATCGTGCAATAATAACTACTCTAGTTAATAAAGCAATTTCAAATAAATTATTGTTAAGTAAGATTAGTAAATGTATAAAAGTAAATCCTAAACCTTTGATAAGAGCTGCTAAAATAAGAGAAAGTATTGAAAATGATCCAATTAATCAATGTTGGAGTTTTAGTGATAGACTCCCAAGATCAAACATGAAATTAACTAATGAAATTACATCTTTAATTAAATTTTTTTGGCATGATAATACAAGAGTATCACCTAACATTAGAGATGTCTTAAAATTAAGGGTGGGTTCAAAAATTTGTCAACCTCATCCAAAGCATCTCTTAGATATGACTCAAACTGAATTATATAAATCTTTTTTAGATGATTCAATCTTACCATTTAATATTAGCATAAGTTAAAGACCATTCGAAAAGTGTAAACCTTGGTATGTTAGAATTAATAAACAAAAAATCACTTGTTGTTGTAAGACTCATGTACATTTTCATTATTATTACGATATTTTTTTATATATATGATGCACTTTGCATACTAACCAAATTATGGAGGAAAATTGTGGTATTAATATGCCACCTAAAACAATCAAAGATTTTATAGCAGGTTTGTTTTGTGAACCCTCTAATGGAAACTTATTTTATTTAAAAGTATGTATTTATGGAGAATGTGATAGATGTGGTAAATTTTCATTATTAGGAGAATGTATGCATTGAAGTAGTTTAGATGAATTTGGACAACAATTAGTGGATGTAAACAAATTTAAAAATGTTAAAAATTCTTTAAAATATGGAAAGATTGGAAAACGTTGTGAGCTAATTGTGGAAAAATTTAGTGTGCATGCATTTATTAAAGAATTTAAAGATAAGATTGTACCTAAATATGTTAAAAACTCTTATTATTCTCATTGTCTTGATAATCAATTTCGTTTATGTAAAAATACATTCCCAATTGGAACTATATTGTCAATTGTTGATTTTGCTAAAAATTATACTCTTGCTCCACAAGAAGAAAGTCAATCATAGTATTATAATTCAGTGCAAGTAGCTATGTTTATTCATATTGTTTATAGACATATATATGATAGTAGAGAATATAATAGGAAAAAATTGAGAGAGTACCATTTTTATGTAAGTGATAATCGATTACATTCATCTAAATTTGTTCAATATTGTTTTGATATATTTTATAAAAAATTTAAAGACAAAGGAATTCAAATGAGAGAACATCTCATATGGTCAAATAATTGCACGGTTCAATTCAAGAACTATACAATATTTTATTGGTTATGTAGACTTCATAAGGAGAACAATATCCAACACATGTGGAGTTTTTTTGAAGTTGGACATGGTCAGGGAGAACACGATGGAGCAGGTGCATGTGTGAAAAAAGCTCTTGCTAGAGAGCATCTAAAATTTTAGGATGCTGCAAAATTCAAAGATGCATGTGAAATTGTAGATTGGGGAAATACCAAAATATCTACAAGAACAAGTGAGAGCTCAATAATTTGACGCTTCTTTTGGTTAGTTGAAGAAAAATATTTTTTTTCTCGACAAGATTGTGAAAAAATAAATGGATCTACAAAATGGCATTCATTTAAGAGTTTGAATGCAAACACATGGACAATATTGACAAGGGACTTGGCATGCTATTGCAAATTTTGTATTTTAGGTGATTGGAAAGCTTGTAAAAATACAAAATGGGTCAAACAATATCAAAAAAGACCCTTAACACCTACATCAACACATGTTCAACATGGAACAACAATTGAAGATAATCAAGTGTTCACATCAGATGATTATGATCATGTTTTGGATCTTGTACAAGAAGGTACATTAAATTGAATTGAATTTAATATCTATTCATGTTTATTTATGAATTAAATATAATTCACTATTTATTGAATCTTTTATTTCATTTTACAAGACATGTGTATGTTGTTGTTGCACCTAAGGGGAATGAGGAGGAGACATATTAATTGTTGGCTAGATGTGTTGAGAGAAAACATAAGTTGGTACATCCTAGAGTAGATGATGACAACTTTTAGTATCCAACTGGTTTGATGGTTATTGTTGGAACCTAGCTTTGAAAATATTTGATAAGAAAGAATGGATTGCCCGCATTCGACGATTTTGAAAGATACAAGAAGATTATACATTATTCACATTTGATTTTATATAAAACTAGTTAGATATTAGGGGAGACCTCCCAATAAAGTGTTATGGAAACTTTCAATGGATGAGCATGAGACAATCATAGATGCATTAAAAAAAAAGAGGTTGTAGATGGTACAAAAAAGAATAAATATTGGTAAGTATATAGTTTTATATACATTTAATTGATAGTTGATATGTAGTTAAAAATTTATCACATATACATGTCTATATATATATTTGTATTTAGTCATTTCCTAATTAAATTTTTATATCATTTTTTGTTTTAGGTCTCCCAAAACTAGATGCATTACAAAAAAGAGAGGACATGCATATATTTTACAATGGAATTAAAATCTAGAAATAGGTAAGTATATATAGTTTTAGATACATTTAATTGATAGTATACATATAGAACTAAATAGTTAAATTCCATTTTTCTAAAGAGTTTATAATTGATTTCATATCCACTTGCTTCATTCTCTTAGGACCCTGTAATCCATCCTCTTATGTACCATTAATCCATCCTCTTGTATCCCCTTAAGTCTCTCTATGAATTCCCCTTAAGCCATCCTCTTTGGACCCCTTAATTCATATCCTTGTATATCTACTCTTAATCCATCCTCTTTCATCCTATTAAGTCACTCTTTCAACACCCCTTAAGCCATCCTCTTAGGACTCCTTAAGCCATATCAACATATATCAACCCTTAATCCATACACATGAATCCCCTTAAGTCACTCTCTCAACACCCCTTAATTTGGATCCTCTTAGGACCCCTTAAGCCATATCCACATATATCAACCCTTAATCCATCCACTTGCATCCCCTTAAGTCACTCTCTCAACACCCCTTAAGACATCCTCTTAGAACCCCTTAATCCATCCACTTGCATACCCTTAAGTCACTCTCTCAACACCCCTTAATCCATTCTCTTAGGACCCCTTAAGCCATATCCACATATATCAACCCTTAATCCATCCACTTGCATCCCCTTAAGTAACTCTCTCAACACCCCTTAAGCCATCCTCTTAGAACCCCTTAATCCATCCACTTGAATCCCCTTAATTCACTCTCTCAACATCCATTAAGCAATCCTCTTAGGACCCCTTAATCCATATCCTCATATATCTACCCTTAATCCATCCACTTGCATCCCCTTAAGTTACTCTCTCAACACCCCTTAAGCCATCCTCTTAGGACCCCTTAATCCATATCCTCGTATATCTACCCTTAATCCATCCTTGTATATATACCCTTAATCCATCCTCTTGCATCCCTTTTATTCATCTCCTAGGCTTTAGGTCATATGGTTTATGGTTTACGATTTCAAGGGTTCATGAGATGCTTATAATAACAAATCTATATGGCTTAATGGTTTAGGGTTCATGTCCTAGGATTTAGGTCATATGGTTTAGGGTTTCTAGGGTTCATGAGATACTTAGAATAAAATATATATATGGGTTAATGGTTTAAGGTTCATCTTCTATGTTTTAGGTCCTATGGTTTAGGGTTTAGGGTTTCTAGGGTTCATGAGATGATTAGAATAAAAAATCTATATGACTTAATGGTTTACGGTTCATCTCCTAGGCTTTAGGTCATATGGTTTAGGGTTTAGAGTTTTTAGGGTTCAAGAGTTTCTTATAATAACAAATCTATATGGGTTAATGGTTTAGGGTTCATCTCCTAGGCTTAAGGTCATATGGTTTAGGGTTTAGGGTTTCTAGGGTTCATGAGATACTTAGAATAAAAAATATATGTGGGTTAATGGTTTAAGGTTACTATCCTAGGCTTTAGGTCCTATTGTTTATGTTTTAGGGTTTCTAGGGTTCATGAGATGCTTATAATAACAAATCTACATGGGTTAACAGTTTAGGGTTCATCTCCTAGGCTTTAGTTCATATGGTTTAGGGTTTAAGGTTTCTAGGGTTCATGAGATGCTTAGAATAACAAATATATATGGGTTAATGGTTTAAGGTTCTTCTCCTAGGCTTTAGGTCCTATTGTTTATGGTTTAGGGTTTCTAGGGTTCATGAGATGCTTAGAACAACAAATCTATATGGGTTAATGGTTTAGGGTTCATCTACTAGGCTTTATGTTATATGGTTTAGGGTTTCTAGGGTTCATGATATGCTTAGGATAACAAATCTATATGGGTTAATGGTTTAAGGTTAATCTCCTAGGCTTTAGGTCCTATTTTTTATGGTTTAGGTTTTCTAGGGTTCAAGATATGCTTAGAATAAAAAATCTATATGGGTTAATTGTTTAAGGTTCATCTCCTATGCTTTAGGTGCTATTGTTTATTGTTTATGGTTTCTAGGGTTCATGAGATTATGAGAATAAAAAAGCTATATAGTTTCCAAGGTTTCAACTTCCCTTAATCAACCCTCTTGCATCCTCTTAATCGACCCTCTTGCATTCCTTAAGTCACTCTCATAATTCCCCTTAAGCCATACTCTTAGGACCCATTAAGAAATATCCCAGGGTTCATGACATGCATCCCCCTAATCCACCCTCTTGCATCCCTTTAATTCATTCTATAAAATCCCCTTAATCCACCATTTGTCATCCCCTTAATCCATCCTCTTAAAGGATCCTTAAGTCATATCCTCTTACATTCCCTTAATCAACCCTCTTGTATTCCTTAAGTCACTCTCATAATTCCCCTTAATCCATCCTCTTAGGACCCGTTAGGCCATGTCCTAGGGTTCATGACATGCATCCCCATAATCCACCCTCTTACATCCTGAACTGCAAAATTTAATGCTTTATGTGGGTAAAAGAATGGATCCTTTATAGCTTTCTAGGGTTTCACCTAGAAGGAAGAGGATTTTCCTTTACCACCATGGGGGAATTAAATCTTGTGATTCATTCAATTCTTTATATTGAATATTTAATGGGATATGGAAAGTGTTGAAATATATAACATAAAAACCTAACTACTTAACCTAAGCTAATAGAGCCTATAATGCTAGAAAACAAATGATTTATTATAGTAATGCTAATAAGAGAGTTAAACTAGGTAAAATGACCAACTAAGTTGAATGAGTGCACCTAGAAACTACTGTGGGCCAAAGAGGGAGTTGTGGAAGTCTCATAAAATCTAGAAAATGTGAACTTTGAACAAGCTGGGACACTTATGCCAAGTAGCGAAAACTAGTCCATTTTCAGGAAAAAAATATTGCAAGCCATTTTTGTCAACTAGGTCTCCAAATCTACAACTTTCAATGTTGGGAACCTCCATTGGGACTAGGTCACCATTATGGGTGACCTAGTCCCTTTCAAATTTTCTAAAAAATGGAAAGTGGACATGGATGCCTCTAGTCTATTATCTATTTCTTCACGGGAATCTGAACTCAGATCTACAAAATAACCTACACAATAGACAATATTTGGGTTTCTAATGTGGTTTTTCCTTGGTTAAACCCGTAGTTTGTATTTAAACATGTTCCGGAATATAAAATCAGCATAAACCCTAGCCCTAAGTGTGTCTAGCACTAGGAAAACCCGAAATAAAGAAAAACCCTATTCCATTGTGCTAGAATAAGATGTATGTATAAGATTTGAAGTGATGCAAGACTTCAACCCTAGAAACCCTACAACATTGCAAATGAACCCAAAAGAGGAATATAAATGGAATGAAAACCTAAAGTCTGAAAATGGGGTGAAAGTGGAAGATGGAGTCACTTTGAAAATAGTCTTTAGGTATGATTTGGTGGCTAGTTGCACCTCCTCAACCTAGATTTCTCCATGAATCTCCATAGGCATCTATCTCAAACCTTTGTCAATGAGTGATCTTGGATGTGAAGTGAGCTTGAAGGCCTGCAAAAAGCCCTAATTTACTATCCAAAAGCTTCAACTTATGTTGTGTGAGAGATGAATCTTCTTGAGGAAGATGCTTTGCACTTGGTTCTTGGAGTTAAATGTGAAAAAATGGCTAAGAGAGTGGAAAAATGACCTACAAACAAGTATATATAAGAAACAAGACCTAATTATTAGGAATTTTGACCTAAGAGGCTGACACCCATCAAGATTCTTTGATTAAATATTCAATTTCCCACTTAAATTCTCAAAAATCCTCGAAAAGGACTAGGTTGCCAACTTGGGTGACCTAG
The DNA here is from genome assembly GCA_007115665.2 of Sequoiadendron giganteum. Taxonomy (NCBI): domain Eukaryota; kingdom Viridiplantae; phylum Streptophyta; class Pinopsida; order Cupressales; family Cupressaceae; genus Sequoiadendron; species Sequoiadendron giganteum. Next base: position 81,541,493 of record VCHN02000014.1, on the reverse strand, counting down.
TCCCACTAAGGGATTTTGAAGTGGTAATAGTGCTTTTTGAATGATTTTGATATTTATTGTCGGAGGTTGAATGGTCCCTTAGGTATAACAGGCCTCCAAGTCAAAATTAATGAACGTTAGGGGCCTATAAATGTTATTTTAGGGTGATAATTGATGAAATGGGACCTAAAGTAGGACCAAAATGGGCACAAAATTGTCCTTTTCTTCAAAGGTATACAATTTTTTGGTGACACATTTAGCCCCCCACTTTAGCATCCATCTTCTCTACATGCATATGTAAGCCGAAGGACTCTAAAACAAACAATGCACCTTCATAAAAGGATACTCATTTGAGAGGCAAGAGAATGAAGCCCCCAGTCTAGTTATCTACAAAACCACAATGTTAGGAACCACATCCTACATCATAAATTAATTAGAAGTTCTAGAAATCCTCTTAATATCTAAAGATCAAATTTGAGGCTAGATGTATGCCCCCCTTGATTCTGCTTGTTGTACAAAGGTAGAATCAATGTAGCAACCTAACCGCATCGAATGCAAACACATATATCAGAGGGAATTTCCAAGTACCATGCCTCAGAGCGATAGGTGAGTGGTGATGTAAGGTGTTGAAATATGATTCTAATGCAACAAACGACATCAAAAATGAAGATCACTAGCACCCAGGATGTTGATTGGAATGAAAAAGCACACTAAAAGTCTAACAAAGTAAAAAGCTACGAATGTGCACATGTATGTAAAAATGAGATAGTTAGAAAGAAATGAAAATAGAGTAAACATGAACTTACTTTCTCATTTACCTTTTTTATCATTGAAGAGTGACAAGGAGAGAGCAAGAGGATGCCAAGAACACGTGATTTCACCCCTGTGAGATTCAACATACTGCAAAATCGGGTGGCGAGCGACAACCACCAACATGAGGTTAGTTGATTCTTGAGCCTTTGCTTTGTGATTTTTTAATTATAGGATGAATTTAATTCATATTGAGAATATATTAGGATCTTGGAAATGTTTTTTGCTAAGTGTCCCTTTTTTTCACAAAGTGTCCCTTTTGTTTGCAAAGTGTCCCTTGTGTTCACAAAGTGTCCCGTTTCTTCGCAAAGTGTTCCTTTTCTTTGCAAAGTGTCTCGTTTCTTCGCAAATTGTCCCAAAATGGTTCTAAAGTTTCTAGGACTATAGGAAAAGCACACTAGAATAAAATTAACACATTTTCCTTGATGAATTAGAGTAAAATTAAAGAAATTAGATGATTTAGATAACATGTGATAATTTGTATAGGTACCCACTCGTTCTCGACAACATTTAGGCGGGAGATAGCTGAGTTTCTTGAGAGTCTTGGATCCAACCTTATCAGTAGAAGATAAAAATCATTTGTAGGTGGTGGGGATCTATTGGGTATATCTCATGCCTCCCATGAGATATCATGATGCTATGTTGATGGCATTATGTGAGAGGTGGAATGCCGATACATGCACTTTTCACCTACCGATGGGTGAGATGAACATTACATTAGAGGACATCCATCACATACTCTAAGTAACTATTCGAGGGGAGTGGGTGTGGCTACAGAGGGGATGGTCCTTTAGAGAGCAGTGAGATGACATGCAGTACTACCTCGATAGTCTCATACATGACGAAAGAGTCACATGGTGGATAGAACTGGCGATGTTACTCTATTCACGGGTGCCAGTGGTGAGACGTATTATGATGCATACAATAGAATTGGTCCTCTTGTAAGATGGGAGAGAAAAACATCTAGAGGGTGGACTGGTACATCTAGTACGAGGCATGGCAAAGCATCAAATGGTTTATGCCTGCGGATGATGCATTGTGGCACATTTGTACTATGACCTTGGTCAGTTTATTTTTTGGGAGTTGGATAGTATGGTACATTGCACACTCTTTTAGGTATGGTGCTTAGATAATATCACATGTACACGACCAATTGGCTTCCCGTATCTGACAGCAATGGGATCTCCATGAGCATTTGGCTATCCATTACGATGATTATGGTAGTATGGTGATCTGCACTTTTGGAGAGTGAGATTCGATCGACTAGATGAGGAGGATATCATGTGGAGGCCATACTAGCTTGTTCTATAGTGGTCAGATCATACTAGATAGCTAAGGAGGTTACAGGTGAGCAGGTTCCTGGTAGGACAATATGATCACATAGTGCGTTCATTTTACTATGATTGGGTTATGAGGTAGTTTGGACAGGTACAAATACCACCGTAGCCATGATCATCATTTAGGAGGTATATTCAAAGTGCTCAGAGACCAAGGGATATAGCACAATTTACACAAGATGATGTCATTGAGAGTGACTTAGATTGTTCAGATCATGACCAACCACCTATGGATGATGTAGATGATGTTGGAGTTCATTCTTAGAGTCGGTGGATCATGGCCATGATCATGCACAACTGTCTCATGACACCCTACTATCGATGCAACGTGAGTACTAGATCTTGAGGGATCTGGTAATCACAGTCCTTAGTGACACTGTATATTATGATGATATGTATAAAAGACTTTTGATATATGGATAATATATATGAATGTGTATTTTATATGTTGTAATTTAATTGTGTGGATGGTAAATTACAATGTGATTAATTAAATAGTCTTTGGTAAACTATTTTATTAATGGAAACATGATTTAACATAATGTATGTGATTTAATTTAAAACAGATAAAGCTTAATTATGATATGCCGTCAGAATTTTGAAGTAACACAACACACACAAAAGGGGAAATTTTGAATAGTATGAAATCTAAAGTAATTATAAAAAAATGAATTAAATAATCACTTTAGTGTTTGGGACACAAGCATGATGATGTGTGAGGAACAAAGAAATGAGAGAGCCAATAGGATATAATCCAATAGCTTGAACAACACTTCTTTATAAGTCATACCATTCAAGAGTGGATTAGACATAATATCGACATAAATGTGTGCCATTAATGGGATCCTTAAGAGGAGTTTCATCGCATTCGATTAAGGTATAAGCACCCGATCTATAATTTGAATCAACCACCTAGGGGCATAACCAATTAGGACTGAATTTACCTTTGTCGGTGTAATCGGTGGTGGTGTTATGTTGGTTTTTATATAAAATCAAATCAGCTTTGTTAAAGGTTTGATGAATGACACCGACATCGTGTTTTTATTGCAACTGTTTAGCGTAAGCTTGAAGATTCTCAAGAGAATTGATGTGTTGTTCATCATGCACTTCAAGTTGGTGTAGGGTTTGTTCCACATAAGTGTCATTATCAACGAGACTTTGGAGAGAAATCCTCAATCTGGGGATTTCTAACTCTAAAGGCATGATAGCCTCGATGTGATGAACAAGGTTAAAAGGGGTATTTCCCATAGAAGAATGAACACTCATGCAATATGCCCATAGTGAATATTTCAATTGTGTATGCTAATATTTTTTGTTTTGATTAGCAGTATTCTTAAGGATTTTCTCCAAGATTTTATTAGTAATTTTAGCTTGACCATTAGATTGAGGGTAGTAAGGTGTTGAAAAGCGATGTTGGATATGGAAGGTCTCAAGGAAATTCTTCACGCCGTTGTTCTTAAAGGGAGTACCATTATTTGAGAATAATGTGAAAGGAAGGCCAAAGTGAGTGGTAATTTTTTATAATTAGAAATGGCATATCATCTCAACAGTTGTGGATCAAAGGGGAATGGCTTTGACCCATTTGGTGAAATTATCGGTAGCAATAATAATGAATGTATGTCCAACAAAAGAAGGTGGGGAGATTTTTCCAATTAGGTCCAAGCCCCACATAGAGAATGGCTAGATTCCAATTTAGGCATGAAGCTCTGAAGCAAGAGCATGGATCAAATGACTATGTTCTTGGCACTGATGACATCACTTAACATATGCATAGCAATATTTTTCCATGTTTTTCTAGTAATATCCCATGCGAAGGAGTTTTTGCACTTAACGTTTTTCTGCCAAAATGTCCTCCATAAGTACCAAAATGGGCTTGTTTGAGGGGAACATGAGTTTCAACATCCTCGAGGCATTGTTGAAGGATTCCATCAAAGGATCTTTTGTACAATGTGTCAGCAAATATGATATACTTAGTGGCTAACTTTTTGAGGTGAAGGCGGGTATTTCTAGTTGTGGGTTTGGGAATGGTACCATCTTTTTAGATAATTGTAGATGGAATTATACCATTCACACTTATTATTTGGAAAAGTGGAACAAACATTAGTAGGTCGATTATTAATGGAGGGTTTCATAATAGGATGAATGGTAAAGATGACTTATTTAGAAGGGTTTACAAGAGATATAGGAGAGGTTGCACTAGCCATTGTATCTACATGGCGATTGTATTTGTGAGGGATGTTATCAATGGTAAATGAGTCAAAATTCTCTAATAGATTGAGAAAAAGATCCTTATATAGTGAAAGTTTATCATGTTTAGTTTGATAGAGACCATTGATTTGTTTAATCACTAATTGTGAATCACCATAGATCTTAATATCTTTAACCCCTAGGATGAGAGAAACACGTAATCTAATGATTAATGCTTCATACTCATCTGTGTTTTTTTTACATAGGAAATTGAGATGATAGGATAAGGGAATAGGCTTATCAACAGGTGGAAGTAAGATGATTCCAGCATCGGAGCCTATTCTACACTTGGATCCATCAAAGTACAATTCCCATGCAGGAAGGTCTATAGGAAACACACTATCATCAGGGAAAGAGTAATTGGTGGGTAATGCCAATGGTGAAGGAGCATCAACGAAATGGTCAATGAGGGATTGGCCTTTGATAAATTTTTGAGCAATAAACTTAATTTCAAACTTGGTTAACAACATGGCCCATTTAGCAAGATGTCTTGAAAGATCTATTTTATTGAAGAGATATCTTAGAGGGTCAGACTTTGTCATCACTTGTACTTCAATGCTAAGCAAGTAATGTTGCAACTTACTAGTAGCAAATACAAGAACCAGACATTGGTTTTCAATTATGGAGTGACGAGTCTCATAATGAAGGAATGTTCTAGTAATATAATAAATAGGATTCTCTTTACCATTGGAATCTTTCCAACAAGGTATCAAGAGCATGTGAAGAAGCAATGATATAAAAGATGAAAGGTTTGTTGGGTGTAGCAGGTTGTAAAATAGGTGGAGTTTTGAGGTATTCCTTTAAACTCTCAAAGGCAGGCTTACAATCATTATTCCAATCAAATTTGACATCCTTTTTAAGGAGATGCGTAAAGGGTAATGTATGATCAGCTAAGCAAGGGAGAAAATGATGAATCGCTTATATCCTTCCTTATAACGTACGCAATTGAGAAATGTTATGAGGAGGTGGCATATTGATTATAGTGTCAATTTTCTTTGTATCCACCTCGATGCCTCAGTGAGAGATGATAAACCCTAAAAGTGTACCACTATCTACTCCAAAGACGCACCTTTTAGGATTTAAGCACATGTTATATTTATGCATACGCTCAAAGATTTGGTGGAGGACACTAACATTATCTTGGTGAGTTAAGGATTTAGCAAGAATTTCATCAACGTAGTCTTCTAAGATTTTGGGAATTTAATCATGGAATATTAAGGTCATTGCTTGCTGATAATTAGCGCCAATGTTCTTTAAACCAAAAGGCATCATAACCCAATAAAATGTTCCCCAAGTCGATGCAAAGGCCATCTTGTATTGATCTTTTGGGTTGATGAAGATTTGATTATACCTAGAAAATCCATCCATAAAGGATAAAAAAGCATGTCTAGCAGTGGAATCCATGATCATGTGGATGTTAGGAAGAGGAAAATCATCTTTTAAAGAGGCCTTATTCAAGTCTCTAAAATCTCTACATATCCTAACATGATTATCATATTTTTCCACTTCGACAATGTTTGATATCCAAGGAGAATAATTAATGGGGTGAATGAAACCCACATCAAGGAGTTTTTCAAGTTCTCCTTTAACATCCAAGGCTACCTTAAAATTTATTTTTTCGAATCTTTTTGTGAACAGGCTTAGCATTTTCAACAAGGACAATATTATGGGTGACTATCTAGGGATCTATTACTAGCATGTTAGAATATTTACAAGTGTAGACACCTAATTTGATCACTTCCATATGATCAAAATTGTCTACTGTATTCACCAATTTCATTAATAGTGATTAAATAATTTATTTAATCATTATTTCATTTTCTGCCTAAAGTTTCCTAAAGTATGTAATTAAATAAATCAAATACTTTACCTTACACCTTTTCTTCTCTAAATTAAATAAATGAGACAATTTATTTAATTTAGTAATTTGACTTGTTTGGATTAAAACTAATTTTTAATTCCTCTTTTCTTCTTTCCTTGTCACATTCTCCATAACCCTCTTTTAATCCGGATTAAATTAATTAATCTATGATTAGGATGTGCACCACTTAATCAAGATTAGTGTCACATCCTCCATAATCTCCCACTTGCCTCTAATATCTCATTAATTATCATAATATTGTGTTTGCACAACCTTAATCAAAATCATTAGCCACATGTGGCATACCTTTTCTAGTCAACCTTTCCACTTGCCTTTCTTGGCCTTGACTCTCTTTCCCATGTGAATTTTTAATTCACATTTACTCACCCAAGGCTCCTCTCTTCCCCATGTAAATTTTTAATTCACTTTTATATTTCCAAGGCCTACCCTATCCCCATGCAAATTTCTAGAAGGCTTGACTTGTCACTTTACATGTGCCAAGGACTTCTAGAACCTTTGACTTGTCACATCACCCACATGTGACAAATCTCCAGATTTTGGAGACCCCCTTTTATCTAATAAACTCTCCAATGAATGTGAATTTTTAATTCACATTTATTTCTCCAACCACTCCCCCTTTTCCCATGGAGATTTTTGAAGAATTCTAAAATTCCTCAAATGTCTCTTTCCTCCTCATTTGGGGACAAGAAGTTCATTTTTGAGAAAATATTCTCATCCCCCAAGGTACCTACAAGGTACTTGTCCTTCATCCACCTCATGTACTTCTCTTCCACCTCATGTACTTATTTTCCACCTCATTTCCACATCATTCTACCCTAAAACATCTCTCATTCCACATGTCAAGATGTGAGGGCTTGTGAGTCCTCAACTCACCATAGCCCTTCATATTGATCTTGTTGGATCAATCTCAACCGTTGAATTCTCTAGAGAATTCAATTTATCCTATAAATACCCCCCCTCATTTCTCTCATTTGAGAGAGAAATATTTTTCTATCCAAACTCTTGTAAAATTACCATTTGAGCTCACATTCACCATAGCATCTAGCATTTCATCCATCTTGCATTTCATTTTTCACATTCAATTTAGCTTTTCATCCAAAAAGCACACAAGTCTTCAAGGATCAAAGGGCCAACCAAGGAAGGAGAAGCATGAAGGTATAACCAATTTTAATCATTTTTCATCTTCCTTTCAGGTTTACCTTTCCTTAGGCTAATCATTGAGGTTTCCTCTTTTATGTTAGTTCTTGTCATTGCATCATTGGTTGTTTAGCATCTCACATTAGAACTTAGCATTTTAGGAGATCACATTTTTGGCATGCCAGGTGGGACCCACAAACAGGTCTCTTTGCTTTATGTTTTGCTGTTGTTTAGGTTGTTTGCAGGTTCAGGTCGCAGAGGGGCAAACTTTCCCTCATGGGCACTACAGAGGGGTGGATACACCCTCTTGTTTCGAGGTTTTCTGACAATTTTTACTGTAGAAGTGCGGATATGCCCGCTTGTTCCAACATTTTTCCTAATTATTTCTTGTAGAAGTGTGGATACGCTCGCATGTTCCAATGGTTTTTTTTTCCTAACTATTTTCTGTAGAAGTACGGATACGCCCACCTATTTTGACATTTTTTGCTAACTGTTTTCTACAGAAGTGTGGATACACCCGCGTGTTCTGATGTTTTTCCTAACTATTTTCTATAGAAGTGCGGATACGCCTGCCTATTTTCACATTTTTTGCTAACTATTTTCTGAAAAAGTGTGGATATGCCTGCGTGTTCTGGCATTTTTTTAACTATTTTCTGTAGAAGTGCAGATACGCCCGCCTGTTCCAACATTTTTTCTAACTGTTTTTTGCAGAAGTGTGGATACGCCCACCTGTTTTGATGTTTTCTAACTATTTTCTATAGAGGGGCAGATTTTCCCTCTTGATTCGACGTTTTTGATAGTTTTCTACAGAGGGGTGGATACACCCTCCTATTCCAGCATTTTTCATTGCAGAGGGGCGGATTTGCCCTAAACAAAACGTTCGAGAAGGTTAAAAAGTTGTATTTTAGCTTCGTTTTTACCTCTATTTTTTGTTGTTTGGAGTTCTAACCCTTAAACTCTGTTTGTTGGTGGGTGAAGTCAGATTTCTTTCTGATACTTTGTAGTATTTTTCTGAAATTCACAAGGGGTAAAAAGATAAAACAACTAAAATTTTCTTGCAGGGCCTTTATTTCATTCAAATTTTAAATATTTCCTTACTATTTTATCTATTCACTTAGCATAATTAAAGGGAAGTAATACTTGTTTCTTGTTTTGTCTATTTTTCTTTATGTTACCTTAAGGGGGCATTAGTTTGTTTTCATCTTCCCCTTGCACTTTGTGCAGACCGGGGGGCTAGGTGGAAACAATTAGTGTCTTCTTCTTAGAGGGACCTGCTTGGGGATTTCATCACCCCAAGGGATGATCCCAACCACGTGTATCGGCGAGGTATACAAAGGGGGGAGAGCCAAAGTTGTACCCCAATCTAGTTGCATTGTAATTGGTGGAGCGTCGAAGCTAGGGTGATACCTAGATGACGTGAAGAGTTGGTCCGAGCCTTTCAGTATCTCACTGGGGTTCCCAACTCACACTTGTGACGAACTGGTGTTCACGGTTGTGCCTCATGTACTGAGCGTATATCGAGGACTCCCTAGAAACCTTGTTCATCCTAGAGTAAGAGCTTTGCCAACCATACCACTTAGCACTAATCATGGATTATGCTTGTTGAAAGTGTCTTTCTGTGAAAAACCTATAAATTTTGATAAGTTAGCCTCATTAAGTCATTTCAAGTCCTTTCCATAATCCAAACCAAGTCACTTTCCATTGTAGAAGTGCAAATACACCCCCCTGTTTCAACATTTTTCACTACAAAAGTGCAGATACGCCCCCCTATTTCAACATTTTTCACCGCAAAAGTGTAGATACGCCCCCCTATTTCAACATTTTTCACCGCAAAAGTGTAGATACGCCCCCCTATTTCAACATTTTTCAATGCAAAAGTGTGGATACGCCCTCCTGATCCACTGTTTGACTATAGAAGTGTGAATACGCCCTCCTAAATGGACAGTTTTATCCATTTGACCATTCCAAACCTCTGTTTAACCACTCCAAGTCTCCATTTGACCGTTTAATCATCCTAAACACTCATTTAACCAATCCGAACATTCATTTGACCATTCCAAGCCTCCATTCAACCTTTCTAAACATCCATTATCACATCCACATTGATCATTTGACAATTTGGGAAACCCATTCTACCATCTTACCATGTGTCCTAACATTTGCACTTTCTGAAAAGATCACTTCATCAAGACATCTTCCATTTACATTCATCATCATCTCTCATCACAAAGTCCCTTAAACCTTGTTTTAGGAGTTATATCCTAAATTGACCAGGGCGTTAAGTTTGATCGTTATCCTACATATCAATCATTTTCTTCAACCTAATCAATCCACTTCTATCTTGAGGGGGATTTGTGTTGTAAGTCAACATCATTGGCCCAAATCAATCCCCTTCTATCTCAAGGCAGATTCGGTGTTGTGATCTTTGATTAACTAGTTTAATCCGATCAACCAATGTATTAAGTCACCTAGGGTGGTTCTCGAATTAGCTTTAGGACCCTTTTCGATTCAATCCAAATCACCATCAATCCAATTGATCCAAGCAATCCAATCCTTATCTAATCATCAAATTAATTGATACATCATCAATTAACACATCAATCTAATCCAAATCATCATCAATCCAATTGATCCAGTCAAATCCAATCCTTATCCATTTATCAAATTAATTGATACATCATCAATTAACACATCAATCCAATTGATCCAATCAAATCAAATCCATGTCCAATAATCAAATTAATTGATACATCATCAATTAATACACATCAATCTAATCCAAATCATCATCAATCCGATTGATCCAATCCAATCCTTATCCAAAATCATCAAATCGATACATCATCAATTGATCCATCATACAATCAATCAATCAAAATCATCACCTAGATCATCCTTGGAAGTTGCATCTTAAAATCACTTAGTTGTTTTACACATTCATGCCCGTTCAGACCTGTTCACAAACAATAAAGAAAATGGCATACCAACAAACTCAAGGTTCCCAACCGAATGTCCCTCAAGATCCTAATAATATTCCACATGATACCCATAATGGCTTCTCATCTCAATCGAACACTGACATCTAGAAAATCACACCACCCAGTGATGAAAACATGGTCAATCAACTCAAAGTCACCATGGAAGAATATCTCAATAATCCCACCAATGTCCAAATGATAGATCATCTCCTAAACAAACGTGGAGACAAGATCCTTACCACCTTACTCATGAAGGGAATCAAACCGCCATTTGGTTTTGATACATCACAATATGCCCTTCCAACATTTGTTGATCCACAAACCTCACAAAATGTTCAAGAAGGTTCCTATGTTCCTGAAGGTGCACCCACCAAAAACTAGTACCACCCTGAATTTGGAAATGCAGTCATTCATCAAGTCCAAGAATATCCTTGTCTTCTAGCCACAACATCCACTATTCCACCACCCGATCCTAATGATCCCCATACCTATGGCATGCCACTATACATCCCATCTGCTCCACCACTTCCTCCCCCATATTCTAATATTGGGGGCACACCTACACTTCCCAGTGCATTACCTCTTGCATTTCAACAACCTCCAAATAATCCACACCAACCCACCAAACTACCAACACCACCACAACATATTGCTACCGCTCTAGCTTCATCTAAACCCTTGCATCCACAACATCTGTAGCACACTACCATTCTCACACAACCATCACATCAAGTGGTGTAACCTAGCTCACAACCACAACCACCATCACATAACCTTTCATGGTCTCCCCCCAATAGCAACAAATCTCATCTCACCCATCTTATCAACAACAACCCCCATAGCAACATGTGCATATCCCTACACAAACACACCATAATCCACTTACTAAATACCTCTATCATCCCTCTAGCACATACACAGTTCCATCCCATCTCAACATGAATCCTCAAAACCAAACACATACCCAACTGCCACCTTACACCAATCCTTCGCAACCTCAACATCATCCTCACCAACAAACATTGAATCCATCCCTATATGCCACACAAAAACCCACCATTGCACAACAATACCAATCCTATCTACCTCACTTCCAACAACAACCAACTTATTAGCAGGGGGCACCTTACACTTCCTATTACCAACAACCATCATCACACCAACAAAGAGGCCCCACCTCCACATATTACCACAATGCTACACAACAACAGGACCCATCCCTTGCTTCCTACTATCAACAACAAGTGGTTCCACTCATCATAATCAATCATCCAACTATCAATCCACTTATAATCAGCAAACACACCCCTATCCAGCTCAAATCGTTTATGATCCAACAACGGTAGGGCCATCCTCATCATATCCACAATACTACCCATACAATCAATTCACTTTCACTCCCATGACTCCCATCAATAAGGACTTAGAATAAGTCAAAGCAGCATTAAAGGATCTACAAGCTGGAGCGGGAAACAAACATTCAAGTTTGAGGACATATGTCCTTATCCTTTTGATCCCTCCATCTCCTTGATTCCTTTTCCCAAACATTTTGAGATACCAAAATTCGATAAATACAAAAGAACCAGGGACCCTAGAGCCCACCTTCAAGAATTTTATGCCCATTTCCAAGAGGTCATGCATAATGACAATTATCTTATCCGATTTTTCCCTAAAAGTCTACAAGGAGTTGCCCTTAATTGGTTTATGGGTCTTGAAAAGGGATCTATCAAAAAATTTGCATAATTATCCAAACAATTTCTCTCCCACTTCTCTTTTAATCTAGAGAAGGATATTGACACACTTGATCTCCTGAAGGAAAAACAACATGAGGGAGAGACCTTTGAAAGCTACTTGCAAAGATGGTGTGCCTAAGCCAGCAGGATGAAATCCCCACCATCAAAAAAAGATATGGTCACACTATTTATCAAAAATTCCCACCCAGATATGGCTCATAACTTCCAACTCCATTGTATCACCACCTCTGTGGAACTTGTGGAGAAGGGCCCCATCTTGGAACAAACCCTTGCTGGAAAAGGGCAAGTCAAACATTTTAATTCCGAAAGAGAGAAGTCCTTTGGGGATAAACCTTGTTATTGGAATACAAAAATAAAAATGTTGTTAATGATGGTGTCACTAACACTAAAAATGTTCAAGTGGCCACCACCATGCAAAGATACCCTCCTCAACAATAACTGTCAGTCCAGAATGCCATATCCGTCCCCCAAGGGGCACCATGACAACAATCCAACCAAAATAACCAAGGGGAAAAAAATGACAGTTCAGTCAGTTGGGAGAACCCCTTAGTATGGTGTTTGATAAGATTCTTCAAGCTAATTATCCCATCACATATCTTGTCACCAAACCTCCTGATACGTCTAAACCCAAACCAACTTGGTTTAAAGACAACAAATATTGTGAATTTCACAAAATTAAGGGACATACCCTAGATAAATGTCAAGGCCTAAAAGACTACATTCAAGGTCTCATAGATCGAGGTGAAATCCATGTAGATGCTAACACAACATCTTCATCCAATGCTCAACTCCAGATATATCAAAATGTTTTTCCTAGCCACAATCAGGGTCCTAGTATTTCCAACGCTAATCCTGGATCTAGCAACAACCACAAGCAAGGTAACAACACCAATAACATCAGTTATAAAAATGTGCCATACAATTACCAAGATGTGGTCTCCTATGTAGATCAAGTGGAGCCACGTGTATCCATTATACATGCCAAAGGAAAAGATCCACAATGTTTTGTTACCACTCAATAGACTCACATCATAGTTCCCACAAATCCTCCATCTACCCAACGTCCATCCATCCATTCACAATATAACATCCTAGACCATCTAGGTAAGACTACAGCCCAAATATCCATCTTGGATCTGCTTAAGTCATCTCCCGTGCATCAAGATATCTTAACTAAGGCTTTGCAAAGCACACAAGTGCCTGATAATATTGACCCTACCCAATTTCAAGCATTGGTAGGAAATCTCTCATCAACCTATCAGTTAGCCTGTAGCCAAAAAGACATGCCACATCTTGATTCAAGCCACAACCACCCCCTCCATCTCGAGGTTGGTGTAAATTGTCAAAAAGTAAAATTGGTATTGGTAGATAATGGTTCGGCCCTAAATCTCTACACATTAAAATTCATACAACAGTTTGGATACACCCAGGCTGATTTAAGAAATCAAGTGATCACCATCAAGGCATATGATAACGTAGAGCGGGATTCTGAAGGAATTATTTGCCTCCCTATTCAAGTGGGCCCTATTGTGCAATACACTATGTGTCATGTTCTGGACCTTGAACTTCCATACAACATCCTTCTTGGCCATCCATGGATTCATTCTATACAAGTCATCCCGTCCACATATCATCAATGCTTAAATTTCCCATTTCAAGGAATGAAGGTTACCATACAAGCTGATCCCCAACCTTTTGAATATTGTCATGCTTTGGAAGCTCCCTTCCCACATTCACATTACTGCCCAAGATTTGAAATGGGGGCATCCCCGACATCCGTTCCTTTTTATCCACCAATACACTAAACACCTCATCTCCATCATCATCCACACCCCCTTCCACCGTCACCAAGGTCCAGATCATAGACAAGGGATGTGGTGAATATGAAATGCATACCACACTAAATGTGGCAACCATGCCACCCTCGGCCCGCACATATGGACAACCAATTCTGCCAGTACCAAAAGTGGAAGGAAAGACACTTACACTCACCTCCAAGAACATGGGTTTGACAACATTCAATGATTTGGGATCCCTTCAGGACCAAATGGAAGAGGACATCAGTCAATGGGTTTATCGAGAGGAACCTAAGCCACCATGTCCCCTTATAGAATACTTTCAAGAAGTTTATCCACGTGCATCCAAGTTCATTGAAAAGTGTCATTACCAAGGCAGAGGCCTTGGTGCATAAGAACAAGGAAAACACCAACCCATTGAAGCAACTACCATCCGACCGAAAAATCTGGGCTTGGGTTATGATACTAAATAGAAAGGTCCTGCAACATCCTCTAGCACTTCTAACAATGTTAGTGTTGATGACAGTTCCCTTGAAGACATACCCGAGGAAGATTCCATCATACACGTGTACGATGATTTGAATCACATTTACCTTCATGCCATATCCGAATGCTTATCTATTTGCACCATAACCTTATCCCTCAAACACCCTGAACTTATCGATCATGACCTACAAGGTAGCACACCTATCAACACATTTCCCTCGGAGGCTACCTACGTACATCTCATGGGATTGGGGGAAGATGAATGCCCTAACCACAAAAGTAAAAAGAAACAAAAGAAAAATAGGTCATCAAGTGAAAACCTCACTGAGGTAGTGCAGAGAGAGAGAGAGTGCCCAGGGACAAGTGCAGGTGCTACAGGGAAAGAGGGATGATGTGCGAAGACAAGTTGAGATTCTGTAGTTTCAGAGAGATGCAATAGTGGGTTGGGCAGAAAATTCCAAGAGGGATATAGCATAGAGGCATGTACCACAAGGGAAAGGTGATGGGACAAAGTTATTTTTACAAGGCTTGCAAGAAGAGCTAAAAAGTGTACATGTAGAGAGGAGGAGGACCGCAAAGCAGGTACAACTATTGACAACAGCACAGGAGGCATGGGAGCAGGAGTGGCGAGCCATCACCAAAGAGCGGGATAGATACAGGTATGAGCGGAATGCTGCCAAATTCTAGGCTGGGCAACAAGATGAGTACATGCAGGAGGCAGGCTACTAGAGATGTGCATATGAGCAGGTAGTGCCAGATCTGGTGCAGCGGACAACACAATATGTTAGGCAAGTACCGCAGATGTCAGTACCGTCCTAGTCACTAGGGACACAGACCAGAGGGTACACTGATTTTCGGTCGACTCCTTCTCGGTTTGGGACTCCAATGTATGAGTCTCAGGGGACTCCAATATACAGGGGACCAATGCCTGAGTCTCCTTAGAGTTCAGGGGTGGGCAGCTTAGGGATGACAGAGGATAGGTGACAGGACACAGGTGCGGTGATAGGTACCGGATGGAGGTGTAGCACATATTCTTAGATGATGCACCTTATTTTGAGGATGGGATGTATCTGATTATGATATGCCTGTATTTTGGATATGAGATGGTCATTGTATTATTTTGATGATGATATGTGATGGTTCCCATTAATATTATGTCGAACAGTTTTTGTGATAGATGATTTATGTTATGCAAATGGTTGTATATTTATGTTTTTATGACAGATGATGTATTTTATGCATATGTATATGATGTTTTTGTGTTGATATGGATGCTGTGTTATGATTTTAATGATTTATGAATGGTAATGCAATTGTATGTATGATGTAATTAATATGGGCCTAATAATGATGTAAATGGATAAATGAACCTAAATGAATTGATGCAAATGAACCTAATGAACCTAAATGAATGGATTGATGCAAATGGATAAATGAATGGATGTGAATGGATAAATGCATGGATGTAAATGGATAAATGTATGGATGAATGAACTTAATGAATTGAATGTTAAATGAACCTAATGAATTGATGCTAATGAATAAATGATGAACTTAAATGAATTGATGCAAATGGATAAATGATGAACCTAAATGAATTAATGCAAATGGATAAATGAACCTAATGAATTAATGAAAATGGATAAATGAACCTAATGAATTGATGCAAATGGATAAATGAACCTAGATAAATTGATGTTAATGAATAAATGATGAACTTAAATGAATTGATGCAAATGGATAAATGATGAACCTAAATGAATTAATGAAAATGGATAAATGAAACTAATGAATTAATGCAAATAGATAAAATGAACCTAATGAAATAATGCAAATGGATAAATGATGAACCTAAATGAATTGATGCAAATGGATAACTGATGAACTGACACATCAAATGTAATGTAGACACAAGTATGAATGGGTAGGTGATAGGCATAGGGTGTGTGGGGCATGATACCTATCAAGAACCATAGGGATCCTGAGAGAGAAAGTTAGTAAGGATGAATGAGCATTTGCACAACCAAAATTAGGAGTCATAGATGTAGGAGGAAGATTGGATGAAAGGGGAATACGCAATGAAATGAAATGCAACATGAATGCAATTTTCCATCCTTTAGAGCATTGATTTTTTTTATAGCATAAGACATAGGGCGTCAGGGTATGTAAAACAAGATGGATTAGTGTCTAATGCATAAAAAAACACAACCAACCAGAAGGCTATCCCAATACCCCAAAGTCACGTTGACTTTGGTCAAGCCAGGTATTGGAATAACTACAAGCACAAAGGGATGCCACCACATAACACAAGATCCGAGAGGAATCCTGGTGGGTACTACGTGAAGTATCCCAAAAAAAAACAATGATAAAATAGTCAAAAGATTCCCTTATGTTGACTTGGAAAAACACACCATAATATGATGGATTATGGCGATCTTGACCAGTTAAAAGAGGGAGCTCAAATAATAAAAAAAATCCAAAAGTACCAAAAGATCATGATCAATTATAGGTGTCCTTTTCCATAAGATCCCAAGGATGGATGGGGTTGATGTGGTCTATTAGGAAGGATGCATCTTGTTAAGACTGATGATGGATACTAAGCTAAAGAGACCTAGATGACACAGGATGATTGCCAGTGGGTAGAATTATTGATATGAGAAGATCTTGTTTGTGAAGAATCAATGATGATAGGGACATACTTGAAAACAAGACAACAAGAGCACAAGACACAACCTAAAGACCTAGGGGCTCGAGGGTTGATTAAAGATTAGCCTTGCCTACGTGAAAGCACAGAGCCCTTGTAGTTCAAGAGAAGACCATGGTAAAAGGGAAGAAAGTGGACTGATGGGATTTGATGGATGACCAAGACACACATAAGCCCTAGGGGCAGATCAAAATATCAACCTTACCTATGTGAAAGCATAGGGGCATCATAGTTCAGACTAGACAAAAGATCGAGGATGGACAAGATCGAAAAGTGGACTATGAGGACAAATGATGAAAGAAACAATGCCTTTGGGGCCTATCAAAGATTAGCCTTGCCTACGTGCAAGTGAAGAGGCGTTGTAGTTCAAGAGAAGACGCAATGAGACCTAGATGGGGACTAACATGAAGAGTGGGCCTAGATGGAGATGCACATGACAATGAGAGGAGACAAGCTTAGATTAGGAAAAAAAGCTAAAGATTTCAGATAGCGGATGACGGTCACCCAATGCTCAACCAGAATGTACCCAACGATGAGGTGATGTAAGCAGAGGGGAGGATAGGGGGATTTGAGGAATCAATGGATAAGCCATAAAGTAGCCAGGACACGAGGTAGATAATGATTAAGCCTTATATGAGAGCTACCTATTGCCAGGTTTTCACCAATCGTACATATCCAAGGTGCCACATCGGGGTGATTTTCACCATACGATGAATTATTTCTTTTTGCTATTTTTTTTGGATTTTTTATTTTTTTGCATATTTTGCATTTTTTTATTTTTGTGTATTTTTTGACTTCTACCAGGAAGGATACCCCAGCTAACCTAAATATAGAACTTCTTCAGATGCATGATATTGATGGGTTATTCTAAGGGCTCCCCTTCAGGGGTAGAGAGCCTATAGGCGCTAGAACCATACTTTGTGGTGATAACATAAGGGCCCAACTAGTTTGCTTCAAACTTACCCTTTTTCTTTTGATCTTGTTGATTCTGCTGATTCTCCTTAAGGACTAAATCACCAACATTGAATTGGCGAGGGTGGACTTTATTATTATAGCTCCTTCTGAGTCGGTGCTAATAGGCTTGTAGATGGTTATAAGCCTTGACTCGTTTTTCATCTAGCAATTCCAATTGTGCCAGGCGTGCCACTCGAATGTCTTCGTCAGTGATGCAATTCTTGAGGGAGATTCGAAGTGAAGGGATTTCAACTTCGATTGACAAGATGGCTTCAACACCGTAGACAAGAGAGTATGGAGTAGCACTAGTGGGGGTGCAGATGGATGTACGATAGGCCCAAAGAGCGGGATGGATATGGAGGTGCCAATCGCGGCCAGTGCTATTGACCATCTTCTTAATGATTTTAATCAATGTCTTGCTTGTCTCTTTTGCTTTTCCATTACCCTGGGGGTAATAGGGGGTAGACCAATGATGTTGGATATGATACGTGTCACAAAGAAGCTTCATACACTTATTCTTGAATGGCTTTCCATTGTTGGTGATTATCGCAGAGGGGATACCATACTTGCAGAGGATATGGTAGAGGATGAACTTAGAGATATGAACACTAGCGATTTGAGTGAGTGGTATGGCATCCACCCACTTGGTAAATTATTCAGTAGTTGTGATGATAAAAGTGTGAGCATCAGAGGATGGAGGGTAGATCTTGCCAATCAAGTTGAAACCACATTGTGAAAATGACCAAGGTGTCGTGATAGGTTTTAGCTCTTGTGCCGGAGCATGAATCAAGTCTGTATGTTGTTGACATGGAAGACAATTTTTGACATATTCACAAGCATCATGTTCCATTGTAGGCCAGTAATATTCTGCTATGAGAATCCATTTGGCTAAGGCCATACCATTAGAATGGGCCCCACAAATACCGCTATGCACTTCTGTTAATGTCATACAGGCATCAGTTTTTTCTAAACAACAAAGGAGAGTTCCATCATACCCACATTGATAAAGTGTATCACCGATGATGGTGTAGTGGGCAGTGTGTTGGATGAATGATTTATGTTGGTTTCTCATGAGATTAGGTGAGAGGGTGTTGTCATGGATATAGGTGTAAATGTCATGGTACCAAGGGGATTCAGGACCTATAGTAGCACACACCATGTCACTCTCAGGGATATTGTACACTGGGAGTAGGAGTTGCTCAACTAGGAACTGACAATTTGTGCAATCTTTTGGCATGTCGAGGAGAGAACCAATGGTAGCCATAGCGTCTGTTGCCTTATTTTGGAGTCTTAGGATATGCTCAAATTGGATGGAGGTGAAATATTTTTTGAAGTCATCCACCATACGTTTGTAAGGCAACAAATTTTCATCTTTTGTGAGAAACTCATCATTGACCTGTTTTATAACCAATTGGGAGTCACCAAAAACTTGCAGATGAGTGATGTCACCATTGGACTGCAATTCTAAGGCTTGTGAGAAGAGCTTCATATTTAGATATGTTATTGGTGTAGGGAAAGCCAGTCTAAATAATTTTGGTATGTAATAACCTTGGGAGCTGATAAGAAAGACCCCTACCCCCGTTCCATTATGAGTGTGTGATCCATCGAAGTAGAGTGTCCATGTGGTAGCTTCTGATATTGCAAATACTCCTTCATCTAGAAATTCGGTTTCTATGGGATAGGCGTCTACTAACGGGGCATCTGCCAACTGATCTGCTATTACCTTTCCTTTTATGGCTTTTCTATCCACATATTCTATATCAAATTCACTAATAAGCATGATCCATTTAGCCATTCGACCAGTTAGGGTTGTCTTGGATAATAGGTACTTGAGGGGGTCAACTTTGGATAACAATTTTATCGGATGGCTAAGAATATAGTGGCACAATTTTTGTGTACTGAAAAAACACAGCGAGACATGCTTTCTCTATTGGTGAATAATTAAGTTCATAATCGACCAGTGTTCAACTAATGTAGTAGATCACTCGTTCTTTTGAGGATTCGTCATGTTGTGCCAACAATGCCCCCAATGCAACTAAAGTGGAAGAGATGTAGAGCAAGAGGGGTTTTCCAAGGATAGGTGGCATCAAGATTGGTGGATGGGCCAAGTATTCTTTGATCATATCAAAACCCAACTGACATTGTTGATTCCATTTGAAGGTGGTATCTTTCTTTAGAAGGTGAGTGAATGACTGACATTTATCTACAAGCTGGGCTATAAACCAATGGATGGATTGTAGTTTTCCTTGAAGGCTCCTTAACTATTTCAGGTTTCTCAGTGGAGGCATATCCATGATAGCTTTCACTTTAGCTAGGTCAACCTCGATGCCTCTTCAGGAAACTATGAAGCCTAACAATTTCCCTGACGTTACACCAAAAACACACTTTTTCGGATTCAGTCTTAGCTTGTACTGATCCAAGTGCTCGAAGATATTTTTTAGGATGGTAGGGTGCTCTTCTTTGGTTCCAGATTTTCCCATTACATCATCAACATAATCT
Source organism: Sequoiadendron giganteum (assembly GCA_007115665.2). Lineage (NCBI taxonomy): Eukaryota > Viridiplantae > Streptophyta > Pinopsida > Cupressales > Cupressaceae > Sequoiadendron > Sequoiadendron giganteum. Next base: position 81,520,930 of record VCHN02000014.1, on the reverse strand, counting down.
TCCATGATGATGTGGATGAGGTCATGGAATATAAAAGTCATTTCCCGTTGATATGTTGCCCCCGCATTTTTAAGACCAAAGGGCATGACATTATAACAAAAGGTACTCCAAGGTGTTGTAAAAGTAGTTTTGTGTTGATCCTCAAGGGCGATTCGGATCTGATTGTAGCTATAGAAGCCATCCATGAGGGATAAGATATCGTGTTCTACAGTAATGTTGACTAATATGTCAATGTTACGCAAGGGGAAGTCATCTTTTGGATAGGCTTTGTTAAGATCTCGAAAATTTGTGCAAATTTTGTTGTCTCCATTAGGTTTAGCAACATCTACTATATTGAAAATCCAATCAGAATAATCAATGGGTCTGATAAAACTAGCATCTAGTAATTTTTCCAATTCTTTTTTAACTAATAGTGCTACCTGCAGGAGCATCTTTTAGAGATTATGTTTCATAGGTTTGGCATTTGGACGGACATCCAAATGGTGTACAACAAGATTAGGATCCAGGTCGGGCATATCAGAGTAAGCCCATGCAAATTTGATAACCGCTTCTCAGAGAATTTGGACAATGGTGAGATATTCTTCTTCTGATAAAGATTTAGCTACGTAGGTGATCCTTGGAGTTTCTATCATCCCCAAATTTACCTGTTGTGTTTCTTCAATAAGAATAGAAGATTGCTCAAATATTTGTGTTCCTAGAAGGGGAAAATGAACTTCCCCATCTTCCAGTGTCATATTGAGGTTTTCACAATCAGATCTATTCCTAGCACGTTAGAATATTTCCAAGTGTAGACATCTAAATTTGATCACTTCCATATGATCAAAATCATCTACTCTATTCACCTATTTCATTAATAGCGATTAAATAATTTATTTAATCATTATTTCATTTTCTGCCTAAGGTTTCCTAAAGTATGTAATTAAATAAATTAAATACTTTACCTTACACCTCTTCTTCTCTAAATTAAATAAATGAGACAATTTATTTAATTTAGTTATTTGACTTATTTTGATTAAAACTAATTTTTAATTCCTCTTTTCCTCTCTCCTTGTCACATTCTCCATAACCCTCTTTTAATCTAGATTAAATTAATTAATCTGTGATTAGGATGTGCACCACTTAATCAAGATTAGTGTCACATCCTCCATAATCTCCCACTTGCCTCTAATCTCTCATTAATTATCACAACCCTGTGTTTGCACAACCTTAATCAAAATCATTAGCCACATGTGGCATACCTTTTCTGGTCAACCTTTCCACTTGCCTTTCTTGGCCTTGACTCTCTTTCCCATGTGAATTTTTAATTCACATTTACTCACCCAAGGCTTCTCTCTTCCCCATGTAAATTTTTAATTCACTTTTATCTTTCCAAGGCCTACCCTATCCCCATGCAAAGTTCTAGAAGGCTTGACTTGTCACTTTACATGTGCTAAGGACTTCTAGAACCTTTGACTTGTCACATCACCCACATGTGACGAATCTCCAGATTTTGGAGACCCCCTTTTATCCAATAAACTCTCCAATGAATGTGGATTTTTAATTCACATTTATTTCTCCAACCACTCCCCCTTTTCCCATGGATATTTTTGAGGAATTCTAAAATTCCTCAAATGTCTCTTTCCTCCTCATTTGGGGACAAGAAGTTAATTTTTGAGGAAATATTCTCATCCCCCAAGGTACCTACAAGGTACTTGTCCTTCATCCAGCTCATGTACTTCTCTTCCACCTCATGTACTTATTTTCCATGTCATTTCCACATCATTCTACCCTAAAACATCGCATATTCCACATGTCAAGATGTGAGGGATTGTGAATCCTCAACTCACCATAGCTCTTCATCTTGATCTTGTTGGATCAATATCAACTATTGAATTCTCTATAGAATTCAATTTATCCTATAAATACCCCCTCATTTCTCTCATTTGAGAGAAAAATATTTTGCTATCCAAACTCTTGCAAAATTACCATTTGAGCTCTCATCCACCATAGCATCTAGCATTTCATCCATCTTGCATTTCATTTTTCACATTCAATTTAGCTTGTCATCCAAAGAGCACACAAGTATTCAAGGATCCAAGGGCCAACCAAGGAAGGAGCAACATGAAGGTATAACCAATTTTAATCATTTTTCATCTTGCATTCATGTTTACCTTTCCTTGCATAAGGTTGGTTCTTGATGTGCATGATATAGTATTGATATTGAGAGAGGGTCATTGATTGGCCTTTGTGGATTTAGAAAAGGAAAACCCTAGACCGATCTTAGATCCTTGCATATTAGGTTCAATGGGTACACAGATACCTTGCTCATGCTTGTCGCATGCTTTACCATTGTAACCCAATTTTTTCACAAGATCATAACCATTTCCATAAAGTATTTCCATTTCTTTTGGGTTAGAGGGTTGTTGATGATCTATCTCATCAAAATTTGTTGTATATGTGGCTTTCTCTTCCAAAAGAGATGAGGTAGATGTGTGGGAAGGGTGATCCTCTTGTTGGGTAGAGAGGAAAATGGATTGTTCTTTTTGGTTATCCGCTTTGCGCGTGACACTACACTCACCCATAAATGAAGGAGTAAATTCTAAAGAGTCCCAATAATCACCAAGAAAATTAAATGTGGGTTTATCTTTGGGCACGGGTTTTTCTTGTAAGGGGCAATATTAGAGGTAGGAATTAAGGTATGGAGAGGACTTGATGTGCCCTTTTCAAGTTATAAGAAACTCTCAGGTTTAGGATCAATGTCAATTTGATAAAAAAAATTATTATAGACATTTTTTTTTTTTTATGAAGAGTCGAGGGTACCACATGCATCTCATGTATCCATGGTCATCCCAAGAGGAGGTTATAAGAAAGATCATAGGGCATGACATGGATAGGGGTTTACAACATAACCACTCTGATGGTAATGGGTTAGGTGATGACACCAAGAGGTTGCTTTGTAAAAATTTCAAATCCTCTAATGGATGAGGAATTAGATTGGATTTGTGATCTATCCACATGTAACCTATCAAGAAGCTTCACACTGCACACATTTAGGGCAGAGCCATTGTTAAAGAGGGTTTTTTTGATACCTATCTGATTATACTGGGCTATAATCATAAAGGCTTCATTTTTTTTTCATAATTTTAATGGAGGGAGCTCATGTTGATAGAAAGTAATATCCACATTAGCTGTGTTCATGTCATGTAGGAGAGTTTCCACATCACTAGTATTCATACTAGGAGGGACCACTATCTATTGTAATGTTGTTTGAAGCGTGAAGTGATAGTTAGGGGAATTCTGAAGGAGGTCCCAAAGGGATATCTTGGTGGGAGTATTTTTAAGTTGTTCAACCAAATTATACTCCCTAAGTTGTGAGTTGAAATGAGGAGCCACAGGTAAGATGGGGTTGGGTAATGGTAGGGAAGTGGAGGGAGATTGTTTTTGGGGATGTGGATTAGTACAGGCATAATGAGTGTGGGCAAGAGTATTGTTCTTAGGAGGGTAAAGGGTAAACTCAAGTTGGGATGTGGTTGGAGGTTTAGGAGAAGGTGGGTAAATAATTAATTGAGGTTGGATGATGTTGACATCTTTTATTTTAGTTTGTTCATCACAACAAACCATAGTGGATGAAGTAGGGGAGATGAAATCTTTGAGGACATCATCTAACATACCCATATCATCACAACTAAAAGGTTTGGAAGACAAGGGTGAGGAATTTGTAACTATATCATCACCAACCTTAGTGGATGAAGTGAGTGAGTGGAAGCTTTGAAGGGATTTGTCTAACTTATCGAAATCATCGCTACTAATTTTTTTAGAGGATATATAGTATTCCTATAGTGAGGAACTGTGTGTGTAGACATGTAAAACTAACATAATGCATCATGCATTCCGATCTAATTAACATTCATTTCTTCTATTAATCAATTAAAATATTTTATTGATTAAATCCCTATTGTTCATCAGACTTAATTAAATAAATCAAATTATTTCATTAAGTCCTAAGTTCTTCTTATTTGATTTGATAAATCAAACTTATTTAAATAAAATATCAAATCCCTAAAATCCCCTAAGTTAATTAATGTAAATTAATTAACTTCTAATCATAATTACCATTCTCTAGCTTTTGACTCAACTAGGGTCAAATCTAAACTCTTAACTAACCCACCCACTTGCACAATAAATCACTTTATTTGATTTATTAAAACACTTATTTTCCCTCATTAACTCATCTTTGACTTTTTGGACAAAGACAATTCCCCCCAAAAACCCTCAACCACATGCATTTATGGTCATTGTCAAATTTGAATGGGCACATTGGCCAAGACTTGCACATTCCTCACCCTCTCACACCTTGACAAGTGTCATCTTGTCATTGGCTTATGAATGATCCCACATTCATCCAAACTCACTCAATCTCTCAACCTTGAATCTATAAAAGCAAGGGTTTTCAACAACACAAATGGAACATAATTTGAAAACACATCTTGAGGCAAGGTTACTCTCTTCATTTGAGAATCAATCTTTCTCTTCACAATCCACATTTAGAGCATCCTTATTATAGGCAACTTGAGTTCAAGCATCTCATTTTCTATCATCTCACTAAGCTTATCAAGGTTTGGGAAATGGCTCTTTCACATATTCAAAGAGCACCAATCCAATATGGGATAGATATATTTCATGTTTTACATGCTTTGTTCAACTTTGTCCTTTATTTGCATTTTTTAAAGCATGATGTATAATCTCATAAGGGTTTGTATTTTTGTTATATTGTTTTGTCACATTGAATTTACTTTGAAAGAACTAGGAACTAGAGAAGAAAACGAAACATGTAAAGCTTTAATGCTACTCATAAATGCCATTTTAAGCTAATAATAACCATATAATAGAGAATAATAGAATTGAAACCAAGCATAAACAAAAAGAAATAGAAAGTGAAGAATTTGGAAAGAAAATGCATAAGCTACTGGTGCAAAATGTCTACTAGGACTAGGTCGCCCAAGGTGGCGACTTAGTTCTAGTATGAGTATTTTTTAGTATTTTCTATGTTTTCTGATGAAAAATGCAAGTTTCTAGAATGCAATGTGTAGGGGTATAAGATATATGCCAAATTTTTGTATCATGCAAGGAAATGAATGCCAAATATGATGTTTTTTCACTAATGCAAGATGGAAAACCCTAGGATGCCTATTTAAACAATGCAACATTCAATGCAAGGATAAAGAAAGAGCTCCTAGTATGCAAATTCTGTTGAAATCAGAAGTATAATGTGTGTAAATGTAAGTTCACCAAAATCAACCACAAAATTTAATGCTTTATGTGGGTAAAATAATGGGTCCTCTATAGCTTTCTAGGGTTTCACCTAGAAGGAAGAAGATTTTCCTTTACCACTAGGGGGGCATTAAATCTTGTGATTCATTCAATGCTTGAGATTGAATATGTAATGGGATATGAAAAGTGTTGAAATATATAACATGAAAACCTAACTACTTAACCTAAGCTAATAGAGACTTTAATACTAGAAAACACATGATGTATTATAATAATGCTAATAACAAATTTAAACTAGGTAAAATGACCAACTAAGTTGAATGAGTGCACTTGGAAACTACTATGGGCTGAAGAGGGAGTTGTGGAAGTCTTAGAAAATCTAGAAAATCTGAGTTTTGAACCAGCTAGGACACTTATGCCAAGTGGGACGATCTAGTCCATTTTCAAGAAAACTATCTCGGAAGCCATTTCTATCAATTGGGTCTCCAAATCTGCAAATTTTAGTCTCGAGAACCTCTAGTGGGACTAGGTCACCATTATGGGTGACCTAGTCCCTTTCAACTTTTTTGAAAAGCTGAAAGTGGGCACAAAGGCCTTTGTTCTATGTTTTGTTTCTTCACGAGAATCCGAACTCAAATTTACAAAATAACCTACACAATGAACAATAATTGGGTTTCTAGTGTGGGGTTTGCCTTGGTCAAACCCCTAGTTTGTATTTAAAATTGTATTGGAATAGAAAATTTCCATAAATCCTATCCCTAAGTGTGTCTAGCATAGGAAAACCCGAAAGAAAGAAAAACCCTATTCTATTGTGCTAGAATAAGATGTATGTATATGATTTGAAATGATGCAAGACTTCAACCCTAGAAACCCTACAACATTACAAATGAACCCAAAAGTGGAATAAAAATGGAATGCAAACCTCAAGTCCTAAAATGGGCTAAAATTAAAATATGGAGTCACTTTGAAAATAGTCTTTAGGTATGATTTGGTGGCTATTTGCACCTCCTCAACCTAGATTTCTTCATGAATCTCCATAGGCATCTATCTCCAACCTTTTTCAATGAGTGATCTTGGATGTGAAATGAGCTTGAAGACATGCAAAAAGCCCTAATTTTTTGTCCAAAAGCTTCATTTTTTGTTGTGTGAGAGATGAATCTTCTTGAGGAAGATGTTTTGCATTTGGTTCTTGGAGTTGGATGTGAAAAAATGACTAAGAGAGAGTGGAAATATGACCTAAAACCAGGTATATATAAGAAAAAAGACCTAATTATCAAAAAAATTGACCTAAAAGGCCGACGCCCTTTGAGATTTTTTGATTAAACATTCATTTTCTTGCTTGAATTCTCAAAATCCTCAAAAAGGACTAGGTTGCCAACTTGGGCGACCTAGTCCCACTAAGGGATTTTGAAGTCGAAACAATTCTATTTGAATGATTTTGATATTTCTTGTCGAGGGTTGAATGATCCCTTAGGTATAATAGGCCTCCAAGTCAAAATTAGCGAACCTTAGGGGCCCATAAATGCTTTTTTAGGGTGATAATTGATGAAATGGGACCTAAAGTAGGATGAAAATGGGCACAAAATTGTCCTTTTCTTCAAAGGTATACATTTTTTGGTAATACACATCCCTTTAAGTGATTCTATCAATTGCCCTTAAACCACCCGCTTGCATCTCTTTAAGTCATTCTATCAACTCCCCTTAATCCACCCTCTTGCAACCCCTTAGGCCATCCTCTTAAAGGACCCTTAATTCATATCTTCTTACATCCCCTTAATCAAACCTCTTGCATTCCTTAATTCACTCTCATAATTCCCCTTAATCCATCCTCTTATGACCCATTAATCCATATCCTAGGGTTCATGACATGCATCCCCTTAATCTGCCCTCTTACATCTATTTAATTCATTCTATAAACTGCCCTTGGTCAACCCTCTTTCATCCCCTTAAGTCATTCTATTAACTCCCCTTAATCCACCCTCTTGCATCCCCTTAATTCATTCTCTTAACTCCCCTTAAGGCATTCTCTTAGGACCCCTTAAGCTATATCCTCTTAGGCCTGCTTAATCCATCCTATGGAAAACATCACTTGAATTTCTAAGGAATTTATAAGATCCAATTTTCTAACTTTTACTATATATTGTTCTTTTCTCGCATGAATTATTTAGTTAAAAGACTCATAAAAACTATAGTTACTTTACTTACAATAATTATTTTTGCAGGTTCTCATCAAGTTGGTCTACCAAGTGATTGTCACTGTACATTTTTTTTATCAAGAGACTATGTAAATATCAATTTGTGATATTGACGTAAAAGTTGATAAGGTTTAATTGTATCTACATGCACAGATATGTTTCATCATGTTATATAGTTGTATTAAACATCAATATACACTATATATGTTTTTTCGATGTATGAACTTTAATGAACTTATTAGTCACTTCTTAAATATCATGTTCCAATTTTATCTTATACAAATCACGTCTTGTATTTACCACATTTTATATAATTGTTCTATTTTATATAGATTATACATTTTATACATACAAGGAGATAGATTATTGTTCAGTGATTAAAATATTTGCTAGAATTAGAAAATGGTTAAAATTACTTGCCCTTATTTTATTATGAATATGATCTAAACTATTTAAGGAATGTTTTAGTTTTTTACCTAACCATGTGATCAATTATATTTATGAAATTTGATTCTAGATAAGAATTTAAATAGTGTGTATTACTGGAAAATTAGATAAAATATCTATACATGTATATGAGTGTATATAATCATCAAAATGAGAATAACATGTGTTGGTGTTCCAAATATCAACCAAATAATTGAATCCTAAAGACTTAGCCAATTTCTTATGCTCGGACACAAAGGTTGATTTGGCCAACTGACAAGATTCAGTCAAAGACTGAGATCTTTTGCACTTCTGACTCTACAGGACCAAGGTGGGTCAACCTATACAATTCCCAAAACTTAATTCACTTGCACACAGACATTGCTTTTTATAGCAGATAAATCCCAAGGCAAATACACTAAGTAGAGCATTGAGAACTTCGAATTTGGCTAAATTCTTGGTAAATCAACACTAACTCAACAATTGGGAGCTAGGAATCAACACCAAAAAATAGGGATTTAAAATGATTTTGAATTTATAATTTTCTTTTGAGATGTACTAAGCTACAAGATAAATCAGTGCCTAATTCTGGGCCATGGAGTCAAACACATAATAATAATTCATTAGCAAATGAATATTAACTAGTGGATTTATAAATGTTAATGTATTACATTAACAAATCATCTCTTGTTATCACTCAATTTCTCCTTATTAGATCCAACCTGCACATTTCAATCACAATCATCTACTCAAAGCATTTTAACCATTTCATTGAAACAGAACAATGAATGGATAAAACAATCTCAAAAAATTTAGATGCCAAACTCAAAGATACTTGGTATTGTTAAATTCAAATAACTAAAAATATATAAAAATATGGACAAAATTTGAAGATACTCATGAATGTGCAAATACTTTGAAGAAATTCATGATTTATTTGCAGAAACTAGCTAATGTTTTCTCATGAAATCAGAATTTACAGCTCATAGACTCAAAAATAAGTCAAAATTTCAACATTTCTCCATCTACCCAACCCCATACAAGAATTCAAAACAAAAATCAACCTCAGAACCCCTTACAAATGAAAGAAGAAGAGAAGAAATAGGAGAACATAAAGCTCCATAGGAAGCCCTAAAGCTGATCTAGAGATGCCATCTGGAAGTCTCTCTCCCATTGATCAAAAAACTGAAAAGAATCTCTTCTCCCCCTGCAACCAATTTTTCCTCCAAAATTCCTTTGCTCAAGTTGTTGAGTAACATAAAACTTTCCCATGTGAGGATATTCTCCATTCTTCCTGTTGTATAAAAATACCTTTTCTTACCTATGAAAACTCTTATTTCTGTTCTTTATTTGCTGGACATTAAACCTTCACTTTCTAGCCAATAGAAAACCCATATTTTGATAAAAGGACCACTGAAAGAGAATATTTAATTCACTTTATCAAGTATTCCCCTCGGTTTCACTTCCAACAAAATGGTAGCCACCCAAATAGTGAAATATTTATTCAATTTTATTCACTCTTCAAGTAGAACACTTTACTCGTGCATCTAATGTTATAAATTTTCATTTAAAACATTCTCCCATTTTCAGCCAATGAAAAATTTCACCTAGTGAATACTCAAACATTCCCGTGCCATTCATTCTTTACCCATAAAGTGAATAAAAAATTCTCTCCTCCAAATAGAAACAAAAGTTGGCACATTTAAAATACTTGCCTTTTAAATGTTTCATGGGCCCACCTCACTGATTTGTCTATTAGCAAAGAACTTCACCAACAACATTTAATTTAAAAGTTCTTCCTTTTATAACAAAAAATGAAACACTTCAAAATTAAACCATTGGCCCCTTTACCCTCACTTTATATTAAACTAGCACTTGCACCCCCATAAGGTGCAATACTTATGCCGATAAGCTGAGCCCACATTATTTACGGCCTGGAAAAGTAGTGGAAGATGTGAAGAAAGCAGTGATCTATCTCACCTATCCCTCTCTACCTCTCCCTCCCTTCGTGGCCCCTTCTCTCTCCCTCTTGCTCTCTCCTTCCCTCTCTATTTCTCTCTATATCACATATCCCTCTCTACCTATCCCTCCCTCCATCCCACCTAATTCTCTCACTCTCTCCTTCCCTCTCTACTTCTCTCCCTCTCTCACTTATTCCTCTCTACCTCTCTCTTCTTCCCCCTCTAATTCTCTATATCTCCCCTATCCCTCTCTACCTCTCCCTCCCTCCCTCTCTATCTCTCTCTAGCTCTCTCTTTCCTTCTCTACTTCTTTCTATCCCACCTCTCTCTCCCTCCCTATCTCTATGTCAACTTATCCCTCTCTACCTCCCTCTATCCCTTTACCCTCCTCCTCTCTCTCTCTCTCTTTCTCTATCCTTCCCTAGGTATGTGTAGGATCATCATGGAAAAAATAGGCCCTTAAGTGGCAATAAAATTCAGAAAATAGGAGTTAGGCAACTTGACGTAAAAATTTGAATAAGTTATCTATATTATTTCAAAAATATGTAAGAATAGAATCTGTAAAAAATTGAATGTAGTTTCTAAACTACTAAGTTTTTTAAAAAAATAAAAAATTTAATTGGTGAAAATTTGAAATTTCAATGTAGTAGTACTTAAATTTTAGGGAAAAAATAAGAAGTAGGTGTTTGTCTGACCACCCTAACCATAAAAAAATGATAATATTTTTTTATAAGATTTTATATATAAGTAGGGGACTCATGTCCCGATGTGATGCATTTTTTTTGTAATTTGTTTGCACATAAATAATTAATTATGATTTTTTTATTAAATTTTTAAAAAAATATAAAAACTCATATTTCTAACCACTTTAACTTGGTCAAAACTTCATGAAATTATTATTATTATTTTTTAATCCTATAGTATGCGAAGCATAAAATGTGATGCATGTTTTGGATTCAAAAAATGTGATACCATTTGAAAATTATAGATGTTTTTCAATTAGCCTATTAATCAAGAATTTAGTGATAATTCAAATAGAAAATGAATAATAATTATTTATTAAATTCAAAGTAAAACATAATTTATATTGGTGGAAAGTTGAGAATCTCTTTTAAAAACCTTTTTCGTTTCATCAATTTTGGGTAAAAAAAAAGGTCGTCAGCCACATGCAGCATCATATCACTTAGATATCGCCACTTTTTGGCCCATCATGATACTGCACATACCCCCTCTCACTACTTATTCTCCCTTCTCTCTCTCTTTCTCTATCCTTCCCTCTCTACTTATTTTCCCTCCTTTGTCTCTCTCTCTCTCTTTCTCTATCCTTCCCTCTCTACCTCTTTACCCTCCTCTCTCTCTTTCTCTATCTCACCTATCCCTCTCTACCTCTCACTCCTTCCGTCCCTCACCCCTTCTCTCTCCCTCTTGCTCTCTCCTTCCCTCTCTATTTATCTCTATATCACATTTCCCTCTCTACCTATCCCTCCCTCCATCCCACCTATTTCTCTCTCTCCTTCCCTCCCTACTTCTCCCCCTCTCACTTATCCCTCTCTACCTCTCTCTCCTTCCCCCTCTAATTCTCTATATCTCTCCTATCCCTATCTATCTCTCCCTCCCACCCTCCCTCTCTCTGGCTCTCTCTTTCCTTCTCTACTTCTTTCTATCCCACCTCTCTCTCCCTCCCTATCTCTATCTCACTTATCCCTCTCTACCTCCCTCTGTCCCTTTACCCTCCTCTCTCTCTCTCTCTATCCTTCCCTCTTCGCATATTTTCCCTCATTTCTCTCTCTTTCTCTATCCTTCCCTCTCTACTTCATTTCCTCATCTCTCTCTCTATGCTTCCCTCTCTACTTCTTTAACCTCCTCTCCAATTCATTCTAAAAACAACACTTCCTATACAACTTTAGTTTTTTATTTTTCTATTTACATTTATTGTTTGAATTTTATAGCATAGAACAAATTTTATTTTTATTAAAAATTTATTATATTATTTTATTTAAAGAATCATTTTTATTTTATTTATTATATAAATTATTTTATTTCTTTTTATTTACTTTATTTATTTTTATAGTATATATAACTTATTTTGTAGTTAAATATATATATATTAAAAATTTATTATATTATTTTATTTAAAGAATCATTTTTATGTTATTTATTATATAAATTATTATTATTTTTTTTTTATAGTATATATAAGTTATTTTGTAGTTAAATAGTTATTTAATTTATAATATAAATTTTATTTTTATTAAAAATTTCTTATATTTACATGTCTAACTTATATATACTAATTATTTTTATATATTTACATATGTCTAACTTATATATACAAAAAATTTCTTATATATATTTAATTTTTATTTTTTTATAAATTTTTTATTTCATTTGTGTGAGACGATAAAAAAAAAATCATATATTATTTATTATTACAAATAAAAATAAATTGCTAAATTTATAAATAATTTTTTTGAAACAAAATCATTCTAAAATAATTAAAAAATCTAAATGCTTACTTCCAGAAAACTATACAAATCTTTGGTTCTAAGTTTGACGCATTCAACAGTCAAACTCCCACATTTTGATGGTCTGACTTATAACACATAAAAAGGTAAGACAAATCTCCCATTTTTTGATAATATCGACAACTGATTATTTTTTGACACCACCCTCAGACTGCTGGAAATTCCGGTGGAGTTCCCCACTATAATAGCCTACCGGCTAACTATCGGCTAATAAAGCATATTAAATAGTGAGGCCCCATTAAAATCACTAATATTGAGAACCATTCCTTTGGGATTATTAATATTTACGCCTCTAATGATGTTGTGGAGCGCTACTTGCTTTGGTGCTGGCTTGCCGACTCTTTGCCAATTGCCACCTGGTTGCTCTATGGGGATTTCAACATGGTTGAAATGGCGTATGATAAAAATGGCACTGTGCCTTTTTGTTGGGCTGTGGGCGAAAGGGAGGTATGGTTTTACATGCGCAATAAATTGGGGCTTTTTGATCCCAATCTGGGCTACCGTCATTCCCATTCCCTCTGGCACACTTGGTGTAATTACAGGGCTGGTTCTGACAGAGTCTTTAAGCGCCTTGCTTGTGCCATGATCTCGGCACAATCTTTTTTTTCTTTCAAAAGCTCTGCCTTGCCTGTGAAGCCATTAATGGATGTGACCCTTTCGGATCATGTAATACCCCACCACACAACCCTAGAGGAAGTTTCAATTCACTAAACAAGCGTACAATTTTTTTTATTTTAAAAGAAGTGAATTAAACCCACATGTTCAACTAAATTGACAACATCCCCTAGGGTTACATAACTGAGATTACTTAAAACCCCAATAACATACATCAACTAGAATACATTGAAAGTAAATAACACAAGTAATAACATTCAACATCATAGAAAGAAACGAGATATGATAAAGCATTCATTTACATAAATCAATTACAAAGGATCTATTACAATCCTCATTCCCGGAATGAGTACAAATACATAAGTCTGATTATTACAAGGTCCACCTCATACACAAGAGGGGTAAAACAATATCATTACATTATGAGATACAAAATACAAGAATCCAAAAGGTAGACAAGTGAGATGTCCATCAAGAAGTCTCGCCACCAAGTACTGAAGATCAAGGGGACCCAACGGTTATGGTGCATGTTCCACCCAACCATGTGGTACCCGAAGGACCACCCCCCATGCTAGGAGATAGTAACCAAGTAACATGGACGAGAAACCTACCACCTCAAACCAAAGGCAGACTCATACTGATACAAACTGACTCAACCACACATATGCACAATAAAGTCAAAACTCTAATCATGGTTACATTGCTTCCAGACATAATATAATCAAGTGTGCTAAAGAAAACATACGCACAACAAAACACAGTGTTATCCTAAACAGAGTGTCATCGCAAGGTTTGTCATGAGATATCCTCTGGGCATTCTTCATAGGCTCCGAAAATTCTGGTGGCCTCAACCGAATCCCGGCACTCATACTAACTCAAGCGGAATCAACTACCTCTCATGAGGACAAGATAGTGATCTTGCCATTCCAGGCCTTCTCACTCACCCCAAGTCTAAACAAACCCTTGTGTCTGTGAGTGAGGTTAATTTATCTTGGTTAATGTGAACTACATCCTAATCCTCTAAGTACATTATTTTAGTTATCACTTATTAAAAATACTTTTGAAGGTTACCCGGTTTACCTCTTTGGGCTCCGGCCCCTAACAAAAGCCACTCTTCTAATTGGATAGCACACTACACAATCTAACTCCAAGGGTTACTCAAGTGTCACAGAATTGAACCAATATACTCTCTCCTATCTTAGGAGGCAACCACAAAGAAATCCACTCCCATACTAGGAGTACACTAAATACTGGTAACACTACCCAAGGAAAATCAAAACAATAATTTTAACAAGGGAATGACCCACATTCACTGCAAGACTTTACAATCCAAAACTCAACAATCATTCACAAAATACTCATTAAAAGATGCATCAATGAACTCATGCATTGGAAGTGAAAATACTACATTTGGTTATTCTAAAACCATGTTCCTAATCTAATGTTTCTCACAAAAGAAGAATTATTCTATTCTATATTGAACAATAAAATTCATCATCAAAAACTTAAACTCCTCAATTGAATCAAATCCTGAGAGTAATAAATTTAACTATAACTAGTTGTTTAGTTGGAGGATACTTCTATGTTTAACAAGGTATTAACTATAATCTCCACAACGAAACATCATGCATAAAACTAATACTTGTTATTAAAAGAAAATGTCTCCCCTTCACATTTGATTCGATAAATCAACTATATAACAAAGAAAGATTCTAATAAAGTTAAATGATTTAAAATATATAAAATTAATTAATATTCATAATATATATATATATTAAATATTATATATATTTATATATATAATATTAAAAAAATACATATATAATATATATAAATAAATTAAATATTATATATAAAAAAAAACATTAAACAAAATTAAAATAAAAAAAATATAAAAAGAAATTAAATAAAATAAAAATTAAAACGAAATTAAAAAAAATGAATAAAAAAATTCATAAACAAAAAAATTAAATAACAAACAAAACATTAAACACCGGCGGATGTGATAGGGTACCCCGTACCCTGCGCACAGTCCGCGTACCTTCGTACCCTCGCCGACTATACAAAGAGTACAGCGGCCGGCAGACCATGGGGGCCGCAGTCCCATTGGACAGTGCATCCCCCCATGTGGGTGGCGCACTACCCAGTGGGTACTGCGTACCCACTGGTGCAAACAGGAAAGTGGGGGGCCGAAACCCCCACAAAAACAAATTTTTTTTTAATAATTTTTTTTTTCAAAAGAACCTTATTTCGTACGATACGTACGCAGGTCGCACGACGACAATTTCAAATGCCAAAAATTAAAATGCATGACATAAAATTTATATTTTTGTAAATATATATTTTATGTGTATCATATTTAAAAGTATGATACATATAATATATATTTACATTAATATATTGTTTTTGATTCAGAATACTAGTGATATTGAAGGGAAAATTTTAAAACCAGAACAAACTTTGACAATAATAAAACCTTTCAAAACAAGGATTAAATTCTGAATACCAAATGAAACCCTTCCCTTTTCTTTGTGTTTTCAAATAATTTTAACACAAGAAGATTAATACATTGATCTAGGGTTTTTCCACAAATTTTCTAAAAGGGTTTGCATTTTAAAACAAATAAATCTAAATATCAAACCATTGCAGTTTAACCTAGGGTTTCAAGAAAAATCCCCCATTTACAAATCTCTTATCATTTAAACAAAATAGATTAAACTAGGAATAATAAAATAAAGAAATAAAAGAAAACCTGGTTATTTGCAGCCACCAAATTTCTTGATACAGAATTTCCTTTGAACTCTTCACAATTTCTTTTCCACAATGCAAAGAATTTCCAGCAAGCTTTCATCCAATAGCTCCAACTTCTTCACAGAATCTTTTCTCTCCTTTCAATTTAATTCCTCAACCAGAAAATAATTCCCTAAACTTTCATCAAAATTTCTCCAACAAATTTCATGCCTGCCAAAAAAATGAAGGAAGAAGAATCCCCAAATTTTTCTGCCCTAAACTTATAAAACAACATTTTCTCAAATTTTCCAAAATAACCTAATGTAACCCTAATTCACTTTCAAATGCAAGAATTGAATTTACAAGATAATTTCATTTTCTCCTTTATTTGAAAAGGCCCTAATTTGACTTTAAAGTAAAATTTCAATTTCTCAAATTCCCTTTTTGATTTAATTTAATTTAACAATCAAATACACTTACATAATTATTATTAAATTATCTAATAACTAAATCCAATCCCTTGAGATTTAAATTTAATTAAATAAATAATTTAACTTTAATTAACTTACTTACCATTATTTATTAATTAAATTTAATCCCTTGGGATTTAAATTTAATTAAATAAATACTTTAACTTTAATTAACACACTTTCAATCATTTGATAATTAAATTCACTCTCTTGAGATTTAAATTTAATAAATTAAATAATTCAACTTTAATAAAATTACTTACAATTATTTAATAATTAAATTTAATCCCTTGAGATTTAAATTTAATTAAATAAATAATTTAAGTTTAATTTCAATAATCATTTTAATATAACCAATGAGCATAACATTAAAATAATATAAAATAAACATTTCTTCTAGCCAATGCAATTTTCAAAAGAACTATTTAAAGGGTTCACACATTTCAAAACATTACTTAATATCCAATAAGATACAACATGACTCAATCATCAGAACTGACGACACACTAAGGCTAGGGTGTAGACCTGACACATGTTATCAAGCTACTATCTCCCATTCAACTTAACCGTTGGATCGGCATGCTCAAACCTGTGGAACCAGGTGGAGTCGATGTCATGTACCTGCAATCTGTAATCAAGTAATCAACATAATATATGCAGTATATAATTCACACCGTGAAGAAGAAATCTCAGATTCGCAGGGCGCTCGCAAGCGAGTGATGCAAACCCATCTCCTTCACCAATACACTCATCCAAGACTGACACTAACATCATAAACAATATTCTCATAAATAATCACATAATAATTCTACTGTCATCATTAAATCATCAAAGCATGTAAATTAAAAATAGACAATCACATCACACAATAATAGTTGTCGCTCAAGAGTAGTGATCAAAACATCATAATAAAAGATGTGTCTAGTATCACAGTAGCTGCAATCCAAGCAAAGCATAAACAACATGAAACGAGAAGCAAAACGGAGGGGTATTACAGATCACTTCCCCATTCAATTTCACATTGAGTGGGCATCTTGGCAACCTCGCACATGCAAGACTCAATTCTTCTTGAACATGTCTTTGCTCAGACACAAGCCCACCATGGCCCACATTCTTCGAGTGTGGAATTTAGAGTGCCGTCCATTTGGCACTACGGGCTGGATTGTTTGGTGGAGTGATGCTATTATTCATACTGTGCACTTCCTGTGCATTTATGGGCGACAGCTTGCTATCTTCCACCGGTGCTCCTACGAGGCCACCACTGTTGACTTGTGTGTTGCTATGGAGGTCTTAGCGGCTTGTCCTTTCTCCCCGTCACATCAAGTCCGGGTGGCGGATTTAAGACATCAGAAGCAAGTGGCAGATAGCTATTCTGCCAGGGGCGCTCAAATCAAGGCTCGGCTCCACTGGCTCAAAATTGGGGACTGTGCCTCCAAAGAGTTTATTTTGGCTCTTTGTGCTAGGCACTCTTCCCCAGTCATTAAAGCTATCAAAGATGGTAATCAAGTGCTCTCTGAGCTACCTGATATTCTCTAGGCTTTTGTGCGTCACTATGAGCAAGTTTTCATGGCTCAGGACCCCATGCCTACGCGCCAGCAAGCCCTTCAGAGCTGCCTTGCTATTGTGCCACATAGGCTTTCTTCAGCCCAGATTAATTTTTGTGATCAATTATTAACAATTGATGATCGCAAGGAAGTTGTTTCTTCCATGGCCGATGACAAGGCTCTTGGGATTGATAGGTTCCCTTGTGAATTTAATAAAGCGCTCTAGGACTGTATTGGGAGTGACCTTCATCATGTTTATCTTGAAGCCTTTCACAACAATTCTTTAGGCAATTTAATAAATAAAGGCAATATTAAATTCATACCTAAGTCTGGAGATCCGGAGGATATTTGTAATTGGCGGCCCATCACGCTTCTAAATGTTTCTTATAAAATTATTGCCAAAGCCTTGGCTCTGAAAATCCGCCACCTCTTACCTCAGATTGTGCGTCCCGAGCAGATTGGATTCATCAAATCCAGGTTCATTCTTGACAACATTATTGTTGTTTGGGAAGGCATGGAGTGGGCCTGGCGTTCGAACTAGAAAGCTGTGTTTATTAAAATCGATTTTGCTAGAGCTTATGACCGTATTGAATGGCCTTTCATTCTTGCGATGTTACAAGCATTGGGTTTTGGAGCCAATTTTCTTCAGTTTGTTCGCATGCTTTTTTCCAATGCCTCGGCTTGCATCTCCATTAATTGTCGCCAGTCCCCTGCTTTCGGCCTTTTTCGTTCTATTCGCCAGGGATACCCTCTTGCCCCTTCCTTTTATGTTCTGGCAGCTGAGGGTTTTGGATATCTCTTGGCTAATGCTATCTCCCAACAGCATGTTAAAGGAATCACTCTCCCAGACTCTCAAAAGCAGCTTGTCAATGGGCATTTTGCTGATGACTCCTTTCTCACTCTTTTAGAGGACGAAGGATCAATCGCTGCTACCCTTGAATGCCTTGACACTTTTTATCTTGTGTCTGGATCTGCAATTCAATGGCACAAAACATTGTGCTATAGACAGTCTGTGCTTCCCACTCCTGCGTGGCTTCAACCCTGTAACTTGAAATGGATTGGTCAAGGGGAAATCTTTCACTTCTTAGACATTCCTTTCGCCTTCCAGGCTTCCCCCTGGGAACTCTGGCAAGCCGTGCTCTCCAGAGTTGAGCAGAAGCTGGCCTATTGGATTACCAAGCCTCTATCATTGGCTGGCAAATTCCAGGTGTGTTCTAAAATCTTGGCTGCCACCCATGTCTACTATTCTTCTTGTTGGGCTCCTTCTAAAGCAGCCTATAGCAGGCTTGAGAAATTGCTTCGCAATTTTCTTTGGGCCTCTTCTGAGACCCATAAGGGCTTTCATTAGGTCACTTGGGAATTTTGTTGTCTTCCGAAGGAGTCGGGAGGGATCAGCTTGCTTTCCACTCAATGCCAGGGAACTACCCTCTGTGTCAAATGGATCATCCATGCGCTTAACGGGGATGAAGCCTAGAAAATTCTCCTCAGACATTGTATTCAGTCTGGGTTTCCTGTTCACAGACCCGCCTGGAAAGGTATCGGCTTCCAAACCCTTCTGGTTATGAGGGAGTCGGTCCAAATTATAGGCTCCTTTGTGGCTAAAAGCATTTGACGTTCTTGGGAAAATGTCAAGCCTTGGCTTCGTTGGGATGGGGTCGGGTTTCATGATGGGCTTTCCATCAACCAGCATAATCTCTGGTGGTCTCCCTTTTTGGCCCAAAATGGTCAACCTTTGGCCAAGTCACCTTGGCTCAAAGCTCTCTGATTTCATAAGGCATTCAGACCTTGCACCAACTCTTCCACCGGCCTACCATGAGTATTTTGTAGTCGGATGCTTTTAAAGCTCATTACAACCTTCAAAACTAGGACCGTCCTACTTTTCACGGACAGGTGAATGCCATTCCGGTAGAGATTCTTCACAAAGTTGGTATTCGTGGGCACAAACCTTGGTGGAAAGATTGGAAATGGTTTCCAGATACTCCTCTAAGTGGCTACAAGCCGCAGCTTGGTTACAGGTGGCTTTCACCCCATTTCCCTATGCTCAGCTCTTTGAACCAGAGATGGCTTCTTAACTCCTCGGCCTTTACTTGGTGCAGGAGGTTTGATGCCATTTGGTCTGCAATTGTTAATCCGAAGCTAGCCCACTTTGCTTGGTGTATTCTTTTCCAAGGCTTGCCTGTGGGTTCTCAACTGATTCATTTGGGGGTCTCTGACCCTCGCTGCCCATTTTGTGGGCAGCCTGAAAGCTTCAAGCACCTTTTTTGGTTTTGTCCTAGAGCTCAACAGTTCTGGACTTGGATTCATGATTTCTTTCAGCCCTTTAGGCCTAAACCCTTTTCGTGGCATATGGTTCTGCTAGGGGACCCGCTTGGAACCCCAGCTAAGTTCACCTAGATTTGGCACACTTTCAAAGTGGAAATCCTTTTCAGTATTTGGAAAGATAGAAATTCTTGTATTTTTGCTCATTCGCATTTAGCTATCAATGTATCTCTTTATGCTAAAGCTGTTATATGCTCTAATGTTATGTTACAGATTCAAGTGCAAGCCAACAAGGTTGCATTGGAAGTGGATCACCTGTAGGTTCTCCTGGACCACTGGGGCAATGCTCCTTGTACTGTGGCTCGGATTCCTGACTCACCCTCCTCCTCCCGCCGCTGGTCGCCCTCTCGGGGCCAGAAGCGGAGTGATTCCACGCAGGCCCATTCCCTGCCTCCTCCTCGGAGGGATTCTCGGACTCGCAATCGGGCTCGTTCTCCTCCGCCACGTCTTGGTTAGGGCTGGCACTCTAGTGGTGTGCCGAGGAGTAGTGGTGGTGATTTTGGGTGGCCTTCGGATGCTCCTCCTGACTCTGCAACTGGCTGGCCCTCCACTGGTAAAAGCTTTCCACAACTTTCTCTTGCAATCTCGCCTCGACGCGAGGATAAAGATAAAGAAGATAAGAATGATGATGGTTGGGGTGCTCCTCCTGACATCACTCCTAACCCCGCTGATGTATGGGGAAAAAATCTGGATGACCAGGATCCCCCAGGATCTACTGGCACTGCTTTAGCTGCATAATTTTCTTTCTGTTATTTTATTTCTGGGCTAGGCCCATGTGACTTTAGTTAATTTTTGTTGGGCTGGGCCCATGTGACTTTTGAGGTGTGCTTTCCTACCACCCAACCCTTTTTTGTGAATTTTGTAACTTTATCTCTTTTAATATAGATAGCTGAAAAATTCATCAAAAGAAAAATCACTAATGGGCACCCGAGCAACCTAGCAAGCTATTCCTATGCCTTCATTTTGTTGGGCCCACATGAGCCACATGTCAGCATCTCGCCATCTCATGGGAATTAACTAGTGAGCAATTTGGAGGCGCGAGGCAGCAAGGAATGACCGAGATTTTGCTACATTGCACACTAAAATCTCTACCATTAATCTATTTACTTTTCACTGGTTCACATTTTGTGCCCTAATCTTTCTTTGTGCTCGACATTCTCTACAACTACTCCTCTTGTGCATTCATGGAGGCAATGTCTTCCTTCATGCCATCGCTAGATTTCACTCATCCTTTATGTTTCAATGGATCTCCATCCCTTATGTGAGCTCGATGAGGCTTCAATCAGGATTTCCTCAAACGAATTTGATGACTTTCAATCTGCAAGCATAGACTTGCTCTTTATGCACAAAGTGCTCCTTGTGATTGTGGCAGAACTTTCCTTGCACCATCCAATTGATTCCCCTGTTCATCATTTTTGTGCTTCTATTTCCCTCTTTGGCAATGGCGCAGGCAAAAGGACCCCATAAAATAGCATGTTGGATGCACCCCAATGTAATGGTGATGAGGCATTCTCCAACATCCCCTCGTGCATTGGTGAATGTCCATATCATGCTCCAACATCATGGCAGCAAATGACCAATTTTGATGATTATTCTTTTATTTGAAAGGCATCCCCACTGATCCAATGCACCTCATTGGGACCTCATACTGCCTTGAATCCTTTGAGAAGTTATTGCCAAGGGTGTATACTGCATTAGAAATTCCTCCATAGACGGTTGCAGTGGCCCAAAACTCTTTTTCTAGAACTTGGTCATAACATTTCTTCAAACAAATTTTACACATTTCCAGTGCAAGTGCAAATGGTCCTTGCGTTCAAGTCTTCCATTCTATAGAAATCCCTTTGCACACCAATTTGGCCTCCTCCATTGCTGTATAGACCCTCTCCCAAGCCCACACATTCTACTCTTCTACATTAGTTGAAAGTTATTGATGACTTTTTAATAGATTTATTTTGTGCATTTTTTGCATACATGGTGCCCCATTGTGTTGCACTCGCTAGAATCCTCAATGCTCTAATGGATGATCATACCTTGCTTTAGCGTGCCCCTCATGTTTATGCTAGTCATCTTTTATGGCTCTGTGGCTATCCATTTTAATCTGCACATTCAATGGGTCTACAATGTTACTCACCAGCCTCTTCTATAGGCATCGCTTCCAACGTTTGACTCTTGATCTTTAAGTCAATACTCAAATTCCCATCTATCCCTTCAAGATGTGTGATAGCAACCTTTTGCATCTTCAAGCAAATTTTCCTGAAAGTTTCAAAATCCCTTTTTAATTGTCCATACGCTAGCTGCTACACGTTTTAGTGTCTGATAAGACTAACACTTTAGTGCAGCATTTGGAATTTAGCTAAGATGCCTTGCGTATGCTTCCACATTTTGCATACAGGCCTTTAGAGTAAAGCCAGAAGAAACATGGCTCAACCCTACCCTTTTAGAATGTCTTAAAATGTTGACTACATGTTGCAATCATTGCATCCCATGATATAACATTTCTCTTAGAATGTCTTTGAAAAGATTTGTGAAAATCACCAATGCAGATGCATTTACCATACATATTAACCAAGGCACTAAAAATAGCAGATTTATCAAGTAGATAAATATATGCATCATGGTATATCAAATGACCAACCTATCTTGAATTCCTTTTCTTCAATCTCCATAAAACTCAGGCAGTCAAAAAGCCAGCTACAAGACTAATTGTGCATTCACATAATCAGAAAACTTGGACCAATATTAGCCTTAGAACAACTTTTCCCTTTTGAACATTGTGTAGCTTGTTTAAATAATAGGGCAAGATTTGATAATGTTTTGACTCCATATCAGGGTATCTCTGATGCAAATCCACCCTCATTCAGGTCAATGGAAGAATTTGTGATAGCGACATATGAAATCCCACTGATGAAACACTACCTTGTAATTCATGGTTTTCATAACCACAGTGTTTTTCCAACAAGAGCATGTCGGGTCCCCATGTGGACCCAGCTAATACAAATAAACACAAACATGATCATATTAATCAATATAATGTATGTGAAATAGTCCATGAAATAACATGTTCAAAATGTATATGT
Organism: Sequoiadendron giganteum; assembly: GCA_007115665.2. Classification (NCBI taxonomy): domain Eukaryota; kingdom Viridiplantae; phylum Streptophyta; class Pinopsida; order Cupressales; family Cupressaceae; genus Sequoiadendron; species Sequoiadendron giganteum. The sequence continues at coordinate 81,497,818 of VCHN02000014.1, read as the reverse complement.
CAAGTCCAACACATATATTTAAATAAATCTAGAGATCTATAGTCTATAAAATTTAAAACCATCTAACTATCTGGGGGATCAGTCAAATCAAGTCTCCTCTTTGCTCCACATGGACTAGATGTACTCATATCATGCTATAAATGAGTCCAAGAAACTTGAAATTAGATTTAAAGTTAATTAGAAATTTTGATATAATTTAACATATAAACTTGAAAATATAAACTTGATAAAAATAAATTTAATTATTAAATATCTAGTAAATATAGTAAAAATGAATTTTAGTATGCATAAATTACCATATGATCATATGAATCTATTGGATCATTTTGTTCAATAGGTAGCATAACTGTCAATTGAGAAGGTCCAAATGCTTGATCTACTATATCCTGCATATTCATATAAAGCAAACAATATGTTAAAACCTTGAATATATATGTTTAAAAGGTCCCTAAAAATTGTATATGATATTTAGTAAAGTTTACAACCTTGAATGATATGACCTCATGATCACACACTTGGGATTTCCCATGCATAAATGCTAATGATGTCTCAGGTGTGCTCACCATGGCTATCACATGAAATCCTTGCATATAGATACAACAATGTATAGATCATTCAAACATGTATACAAATGAAAATTAAATTAGATCTATGATGTGTATTTAATTTAAACTTAACAAAATTTTGAAAGCACACACCTGAGCTAATGATGACTCAGGAGTGCTCACCACAACTTGTGGTTAGTCAATACTCAGTATGGCATAACCTCCTTGCATCTAGATATAATTTATTATTTCCATATGTGTACAAATTCAAATTAAATTAGATATGTCCACACAAATTAAAATATATTGATTTGTACCTGACAAAAAGGTGAGCCCACTTCTACATCACTCCAAATAAAAACACAATCATATTGAGATATAAGAATTTTTCAACATCATCATGCCTCTACATCAAACACTTCTTGAATTAATATTATATTATATCTAATTTGATATTATTTACATGAATTTTGCACATTTCAAACAAAATATTTAAATGTGCCTAAGTTCAAAAGATGAACATACCTATGTAGGATGATCCTCAGAATATAATAAATCCATATATGACTCTATCCTAGATGCATGTGGGTCACCTGAAGTGGATGCCTAAGTATGCCAGTAGCTTGAGCCTCCATCCTCTGTATTGCCCACTTCAACTGTCGCATGTGTAGTCTGATGAGTGAGATGTCCTAAAAGAGAACTCAATGCTCCTAATGTCGACAACATCGTCTATTGCTGAAATGTAGCAGGAACACTAGTACAAGGAATAGAAACAATAGGAGCAATCGGAGCACGTCGTTGAGGATCAACATGTGCTCCTAGTAATCTATGTTGGGGTATGCCACACTAAGCTCCCTAAAATGACCTCATATCAAAATAGTTGGGTTTTAAACCCATAAATTCCTCAAGAAGTATAGGGGAACCTCACAATTTCTATGTGGTGGAGTATCAAACATCATCCACCATCTATCCCAAAAATTTATAGCTATATGCGGGTGGCTACACCATTTAATTGAAATTCATTTTTTGGTGGGTAGAATTGGTTAATTTGTTTGGGGGCTAAAAAAATGTTGGAAAATGGCTTGATTGGTAATTTTAAGGTCATTAATTTCTTTATAGAACAATCCATTTTCATAAAACTATCTCCTTTCTTCTCTCTATTGATGTAACCTATTTAGGTCTGCATCAATAGATCAAACATAATTGACAATAGATTGCATCGAAGATGCAAACCATGTGAGATGGGGGGATATTAGGTTCCATTTTGATCAAATCTATATTTTCCTAAATCACATTAAGGTTTGTTCTAATGCACTCTCTTAATTGAGCCCGATCTATTATGAGGCATGGGGGGTTAGGAGGTGGAGAGTGTGTAAGTGTGAGATTTTGTTGTGGACTGGCAGATTTGGATGTATGGGATCTTGAGGTTGTGCATTAGGTATAAAATCCTGTAGGTTTAATTCAAGCTCCATGTGAACAATGAAATGAAAACTTCATGTTAAACAATTAAAAAATATATCAACAAACTCTTTAACTATTATACACAATTTGAAAGTTATTTAAATCACATTAAATGTGCACAAATTCAAAATACATTTGATTTGAAGACACATTTAATTTATAACATTAAAAAATCCATAACATAAAAATCCATAGCATGTACACATTAAATTATACAATTAAAGTCATACATACATGTACCCTCAAGGTTAAATTTGAGCACTTTATCTTCTAGCAGCCATATGGTTTCATTTTTCGTGCAAGGTTAAAATTGAGTCCAGTGTGTGGTTGTTAATTTCAAATTATTGTATCATTCTATCTTGGACTAATGAATTTCATGCCTTAGTGATGCTTTTTAGATGATTCTATATGTATGTCCTAACCTATGCATTGATTTTCAATGAAAGATGCCTCCTAGGCATCATGCCACTCATCAAAGTGGGAATGAGGGGAAGGCTAAGAACCCACCTATGAATCCTATTTGTGGTCCTCAAGTTATTGATCTCCTTCAAGATATAATAGTAAAGGTCCCTCATCAGGAGGCATTTATGTGTGAGAATTTTTAAATTAATGTAATAAAGAAGGTGGATGTGAATCTATGTGTAGATTCAATGCATTTTTAAAGCTGTTGTAATGGCCTAGAAATTGAGAGATTAGATTAACATGTATTTGTGGGTAACTACAAAGTATTATATTTTCTAGAAAAGAGGTACTATAGGACACTTGCAATAAATTGGTAGTATTACTACAAATCACTTGCAACCTAAAGATAATGTAATTTCCTATAAGAAAGGGGCAAGTAGTATAATAGGTGACTTATATCATAGAAAGGTTAGAGGCACTTGCAATTTTATTTGAGATTTAGACATTTATTATCTTAGATATATTATGAGATGTACATAGTAGGAGGTCAACTAGTGTTTGCGTTTAGTTTTTTTAGTGGTGGGGATGGGAGAGTGATGTTAGATAAATTTAATAATATGAAGAATGTTGAAAATATGTTAAAAAAGATAATAAAAATAATTAGGTTTAGATAGTGCGATGAAACTATTAGTCCCACATCCCCTAGTAAATAGTTCACAAAAATGATTGTCAATGATCTTATTGTGTCAAAGACCTATTATGTGAAGGGTTCGTTATTACTACCAAATCTAATGCAACTGAAAATGGAGATAATTCTCACACCAAGGTCATACAATTTTAATAAAATCCTAGCCACCACTTCTAGCGAAGTTGGCTGGAGCTTGGGGTTTGCATTCCTCGAGGTCACGGGTTCGACTCCACTTCGCAGTGGGAAAAGGCAAGGGTTGGCTATCTTGTGTGTCAGTTCCTACTTTGTTGACCCAGGGTATAGGAATGAAATTTTCCCCTAACCTCCTTGAGGTTAGATACATTTAAAGCCACCACTTGTAGCAGAGTTGGCTAGGGCTTGGGATTTACATTCCTCGAGGTCATAGGTTCGACTCCACTTCGTAGTGGGAAAAGGCAAGGGTTAGTTATCTTGTGTGCTGGTTCCTACTCTACTGACCCAGGGTATAGGAATGGAATTTCCCCCTAAACTCCTTGAGGTTAGATACATTTAAAAAATATCGAATACTGATATATTAGCAAAAATGACACAACATTAGCAATGGTAGCCTAATGACTATATTCCAGACAGTGACAGGAATCTGCATGCACAATCTACATGAGCTTCAGGTTATTCCAGACAAAACCCTCAACTTTGGGGTCCCACTGGTAATGAACATAGACATCATGCAAATACTCATTCCAAGATGCCACGACATCATTTTACAAGGCCAAACTGGAAGCCATTTCCTACTCACCAGATTCTTAGCAAGAATAAGCAACCTATTTTTGATTTATATGAAGATGATCGGTTCCCTGATGGGAAAAAAATGGTTTTCAACAACAGTTTAAGAGAAATAGACTCAAAATCATTAGATTGAAGATACAGAGATTCTGAAGCAAACCTTATAGATCCTAAAATGGGGGAAAATATATCAATTCAAGATCATCAATCAAAACACACAAGATAGAGTATTGATCAACATGCATGCCCTAAAAAAGATATGCAAGGGGTTCCCTTCAATCCAAAGTCACAAGGAAAAAATGAGAATGGGAATGCAGGATATCATGCAAAAGCGGACAATAAGAAAGGGTCAAAGCTTCATTCCAAACTTGTTCACTGGGATAGGAAATTACCTATTGAGACACATTCAATGCAAGGGCTAGAGAATCATACACCAACCTCAAAGACTCGTCCTCAATCTACAAACCCTAAGAAAAAGCAACGTAAGAGAAAGAATGCCAGAGCCAAAAAAAAAAAAAGCTACAATGGAAAAGGAAGGATAGATCCAAAAGGGAGCTAGTAGGAAACCTTCTCAATAAAATTTCACCCAAAGAGAAGGCCTTGGGTTAGCAAACGCCAATTCAAAAAGATTGACTTGCAGAAATCTCAAAGGAGATGTAATGCCTAACACATAATGGCAGATCAACAATTATAAAATTTGTGGTAGCAATAACTTTTTCTAATGATCTGCTCCAAAATCAAATCTCAGATCTTCACCATCGAGCTCTAACCTATAAGTTTTGGGATCGAATTATTGATATTGACCTATTAAAAGATTTTCATTTTGAAGAATGGGATGGGGTTTCCAAAGTTTTTTATTTAGATAAAATAGAGGTCTGAGTTTTTGTTGTGTTATTTCAAACAAAAGATCAGAGGGATTTAGTTTACAAGGTTAAATATTGGATCTATGAAGGCTCGAGTTTATTTATGAATATGTGGATGCTAAACATTAAGCCCAACTTATCTTTTGTTAATTTTAATGCCTTCCTAGGTGCAGTTGCAATCTCTACCTCTTGAATACAGAGAGTTAAAGTTAATAGAGTTCATGGAAAACCAAATAGGGATTTTCCTTAAACATGATAAGGAATTTTTTGCTAATCCATCCCTACCAGTTACACTTTTTGTTTTACTGGATACCATAAAACCCAGCCCAAATCAGTTAGATATTAAGTCCAAATAGGGCATTTGGGAACAAGAGATCACAATAAAAATATTCATAATTGTTTTTCTCAATGCCATTCTTTAGAGCACATGGTTGAGGTGTGCCCTCTAACTAATAAATTTTCTAAGGGAGGAGATCCTGGGAAAGCCTTAGGTGCTAGTAAGGTGAGTAAGCTGACTGTTCAGGAAAAAAAAGTCAAGATTTATCTCCCTTGACTGCAGATAGTCTTTCAAGAAGTCCAAATTGAGATTTTAGTTAAAGGAAGAATGAGGACCAGTCAGAAAAGGAGACACCAATTCAGTTAGTATGTTTAGAGGAGAAGATAGATCATTCACAACCCATAGACTCTCCTTTCACTCTTTCAAGGAAAAACAACAAACTGAGTATCTTGTCTCCTTCATCATCCAATCTCTCCTTCACACTAGATCAGCTTGAGTGTCTCATCTGACTACTATTTTTTCCTATTCAGAATTATAAGGAAACACTTCTCCCATTTACCAATATAGTTTTTCCTTCCCACAGGATTCCAATAAAGAGCATATGTTATGAAATAGAAAAGTTTGATTCAGAACTTGCACAACCTTGAGACCCTCTATGCATCTAAGTACCAGAAGAAAATAAGCCACATGTCTATTGAGAATACTCAAGATAGGTAAGTGGTCTCTCATGATAAGTTAGAGTACATAGCACAAAAAATTCTTGATTCCATAGGCTTCGAGCTCTTTGATGAGATAGCAGATGAAATCTTTTATGAGGAGGACATCGTAGGAGCATAATCAGATCAACTAGATTCACATAACAATGACTTATGCATCGAAGAAAAAAAGGAAATGGGGATAGATACAAAAGTGGAATTTGATTTTTCTTATGAGTTATCTCTAGCTGAAACACCCATCTCTCAGGTAGTAATAAAAAAAAACCCAGCCAAAAGAGGAAGGAAATCTAAAGCAGATAAATTAAAAGATGATATTGAAGTAGGCATGCAAGCCACTATAGATGGGGGGTTCTCAATCAATAAAAGACCGAGGAGAGCATTTTTCTCTCCTCGTATGCAATGAAGATCATATCATGGAACATCAAGTGCTTCAATGCCTCTGACAAAAGAGCCCACATCAAGAGTCAGATTGATGCTAATGGGGAAAACATTTTCTTAATTCAGGAAGCTAAACTATCAAAGGAATTTTTTGAAGCAACATCCCTTAAATGGAGCAAATGGAAAGCTATGGTAGTACCCGCCCAAGGGAATTCATGTGGTTTAATATCCTTATGGAACTCAAGGTCAGTCATAGTGGACATATTAAATTCTGATCATAATTGGAAGCTCATGAATGTTCACAATTTTGATATTCAATTCAAGCTTATCAATGTCTATGCGCCAACATCAACACAGGACAAAAAGAGGCTATGGGATACTCTAACAAATATAACGCAAAAAATGGGTAATCAAAAAATTATAGTTGTAGAGGACTTTAATGCTATTGTCTCTTTGAATGAAAAGCAGGGAGGCATCTGCCCTCTAAAAAAAACCATGATGGATTTTGGATGCTTCATTATACATAATTCATTCTGGGATATTCTTCTAGAAAAAAGGAAGATTTAATTGGATAAATCGAAGAAGAGACTTCTGTCAAAAGTTAGTAAGAGTAGATAGGTTCCTAGTTTCTCAAGAATGGGCTTGTGCATCTTTAAACTTAGCTTTTCAAATCATCCCCTTTATTGGCTCTAATCATTTTTCCGTATCACTAAGTATAAAAAATTCAACAGGGGTTCCAGCTCATAAACCATCCTTCAAGTTTGAGAAGATGTGGCTAAGAAATCCTTTATTTCTATCTTTGTTAAGACAATGGTGGGTGAGTGCTCTAGTTCATAATGGTACAAAAAAAATTCAGTTCTTCAAAAAATTGCAGCATGTTAAAGGGCAAATAAAGGATTGGAACATTAGCACTTTCAAAAATATCTTTGTTCAAAAGGAAGAATTAGCTAATCAGTTGGCAGATGTACACAAGAATATTATTCAAAATGGTATGGACTCTGATACTTATGTCAAACAGAAGGACCTTCAACAGCTGTGATCAGAATTGGGTAAGCGAGAAGAAGTGTATTAGCAAAAATTATCATGAGAAGTATGGCTAAAAGAGGGAGATTGTAATACAAAATTCTTCCATGCATCAGCTCAGCAAAAAAGAGCTTCAAAAATAATTTTTTCAATACAAGAGATAAGCTCAAGAAACCAAATCAATAAGGCAAAGGAAATTCAAAATGAGGGAGTAAAATTTTTCATGGATCTTCTTGCACCCCTTAAACCTATTGCTTAGGGAGATCAACAAGAACAAGAAGTTCTTTCTACAATACCAAATCTTATCTCCCAAAGTGATAATGAAGCTCCGATCAAACCATTTACACTTGAAGAATTAAGGAAAGTGGTTTTTTCATTGTCACCAAATAAAGCCCCGGGGTCGGATGGGTTCATGACATTATTTTATTAGACATGTTGGGATATGCTGGGGTATGATCTCCTTGCTTTGGAGGAATCTTGCAGATCAGGTACAATGATGAAGCACTTCAATGTCATAAACATAGTTGTCCTCCCAAAAGTAAAGGAACCTAAAACATTTGCAGACTTCAAGCCCATTTCATTTTGTAATATAGTTTACAAGATCTTCACAAAGGCGATCTATTTAAGGTTGAAATCCCTCATTCCAAAGATTATTTCTTAGGAACAAGAAGGATTCATACCAGAAAAGGAGACTCCAGAAGGTGCACTAGTGGCTCATGAGGTAATCCATTCTATTAAATCAAATCAAATTTATTCTTTCATTCTAAAATTAGATATGATGAAAGCATACGACAGGGTGGATTGGGATTTTCTTAACAAGGTACTTGATAAGTTTGGTTTCTCCAAGAAATGGTGTAAATGGATGTTTTCATGCCTATCAGGAGCACATTTCTCTGTGTTAATCAATGGCTCCCCTTGTGGTTTCTTTAAGAAAACTCAAGGTGTTAGACAAGGTGATCCATTGTCGCCCTTCCTTTTTATAATTATGGTAGAGGCTTTGAGTAGGACCATCAAAGACAAGCATTCTAAGGGATTATGGAAAGGAATTCTCATCCCTCATACAAATGTGTCAGTTACACACAACTTATTTGCAGATGACACCCTATTATATGGTAAAGAAACTATCCCAGAAGCTAAGCAAATAAAAGAAGTCTTGGATAAATACTCAAAGGTGTCAAGACACAAAATCAATGCTCAAAAGTCAAAAATCTATGTGTTCAATGCTAAAGGTTCCATAAGAAGGAAAATTATCAAAATTATGGGTTTCTAAGAAGCAGATCTTCCTTGTATGTATTTAGGTATTTAATTCTTCAATACCTAACTACTTCACTTCAGTCTTAAGGGAACCCAACATAGTAGTGGATCATATTCAAAACCTTATAAGAAAATTTATGTGGAGTGGGAATATATGAATGACTCAAAAAAAATTCCTTTAATATCCTTAGACAACATGGTGTCAGAAAAATTAAAAGGAGGTGTGGGCTTACACTATATTTTAAAACGTAACTAGGATTTTGGTGGGAAAATAATTTGAAAAATCTATACCAAACTAGAGTCAAAATGGTGTTCCTTAGTGAGGGCTAAATATCTTGAAAACCAAGATCCTAAGAGAATTTTCATAGTTGCTAACCCTCCCAAAGGATCAGCCATGTGGAGCTTCATGATCTCGTGCAAAAAGGTGGTTACATCATATATTTCATGGGAGGTCAATAAGGGAAATGAAGTTAATTTTTGGAGTGATTCTTAGAATGGGCGTCCCCCATTAAAAACTTGTCAAGAATTGCAATCAACAATACTAATGTTTTCTCAGTTATGGGGAACAAAATTACTAGATTATGTTAAGCACGTTGACCCCCCATCAGGGAGAGTGGTTTGGAAATATTTTTCTTTGGAGAAAATTTCAAAAAATAAACATGACTTATTGTCACAAATCATGAACAACATAATACTATTCCTATTAGGAGAAGAAGATCAAGTAATATGGGCACCATCTAAAAGTGGATCTTATTCATTCAAGTAGGGGTACAAGGAAATTATTAGTAGGGATAACTTAAATCAATCTCAAAGGGATTTCTCATTCTGTTGGAATAGTGTGGTAATGCCAAAAGCAGGCAGTTTTGCTTGGTTAGTGATGAGAAAATGAGTCTTGACAAGTGAAAGGTTGGTAAAACTAGGCATTGTGGAACCTTTCAATTGTGTTATATGTAACTAATCATTTGAATATCATGATCATTTGTTTCTACACTATCCATTTGCACAATCTTGTTGGTGTTTCGTTCTTGATAAAATGAAGTACTCTGCTCCATTGCCAAACTCCATTTGGGATCTATTTTTTGTCTGGATTATTCTTTACAAAACCTCATTTTTTGCATGCATCTGGCAAGCTATCCCAACTTTGGTAATATGGAACATATGGTGGGAAAGGAATAAACATATTGTCAAAAAAACCTTGGCAAATTCTCAAACTGCACATGCATTGATTGAAAACTCAATTTCAAAAGTAGTAAATATTTGGACACAACATCATAAGAATGTGGGGGCAGTGTTCTCATCATGGGATAATTTCATTTTAAAGAACTAGAAACATATAAAACTTCCTTTTAAAGGAAGCCTAATGCAACATCACAGTTCGAAGGTAGACAAAAGAACAATAAGATGGCTCCCTCCTTTGGAAGGCTATTAAAAATTGAATTTTGACTGGGATTCTAGAGGAAACCCAGGCATTTTAGGAGCAGGTATTTACATTAGGGATATAAGATGCAGTGTTAAAGTAGCCAAATCAATAATTTTACCACTGGGTACAAACAATATGGCAGAATCAATGGATGTACTTCATGGTTTGCTCCTTACAAAATAACTCCACATCAAAGCACTTCACATTGAAGGAGATTCTCTGGAAGTGATTAATGCAATGTTCTTGTTGATCGATTGGCTAACATGGGGTGTGACAAGAAAGAATTTTTATTTCAAGAAAATATCAATGATATTCAGGAACTAGCAGACTTAAGAGAAGGAATAAAAAAATATTGTATTGCTTTATAACTATATTGACCTAAACCTCCTAAAAGAGAAAAATCAGTGAGACACTTGGGTTGTCTTTCCAACAGGAAGTTTATCTCTATAGTTTCGAAGTGAGTAGATCAGTGAGACTTGTGAACCTCTGAGAGAGAGATTTCGGTGTGATCACTGAGATGTTTGGCCGATCTGCATGGTGATCCTGAACTGTCTCTGAGATTGGTGTGACTCATCTCGATCTAAGTTCTCCTTGTGAAGTTCCTTCTTTTTACATTTTGGTGTGAGCTTTGGTGTGTCCTATCGGTGAAGGTGGTCGGTGACATGAGCTATCAGAATGAGGTTTTGAACTCACATCGACAGTAGAGGTTCGGCCAAAAAGTTATATCAGTGTGAGTTTGGCTGATGGGATTTTGTAGGGATGACACTAGACTTTGGTATGTATCATATCAGGGTATGTGTAGGATCATGATGGGCCAAAAAGTGGCAATATGTAAGTGATATGATGGCCCATGTGGTTGACAACTTTTTTTTACCCAAAATTGATGAAACGAAAAGGGTTTTTAAAGGAGATTCTCAACTTTCCACCAATATAAATTATTCTTTACTTTGAATTTAATAAAAAAATATTTTTCATTTTCTATTTGAATTACGACTAAAGTCCTAATTGATAGGATGATTGAAAAAAATCTATAGATTTCAAACGATATCACATTTTTTGAATCTAAAATATGTCTCACATTCTATGCTTCACATAATATATGATTAAAAAGAGAAAAATTGAATTTCATGAAGTTTCGACCGAGTTAAGGTGGTCAGACATACGAGCTTTTATATTTTTTAAAAGTTGTAATAAAAAAATAATAATTTATTATTTACTTGGAGAAAAAATTACAAAAAAATATGCATCACATCGGGACATGAGCCCTCTACTCATATCTAAAATATTATAAAAAAATATTATCATTTCATTGTGGTTAGGGTGGTCAGACAAACACCTACTTCTTATTTTTTCCCTGAAATTTAAGTACTACTGCATTGAAATTTCAAATTTTCACCAAATAGATTTTTTATTTTTTAAAATAAACCTAGTACTTTAGAAACTAAATTCAATTTTCTATAGATTCTATTCTTACATATTTTTTAAATAATATAGATAACTTATTCAAATTTTTACGTCAAGTTTCCTAACTCTGATTTTCTGAATTTTCATCGCCACTTAAGGGCCTATTTCTTCCATGATGATCCTACACATACCCATCAGCAGTGCTAGTCTAACCGATTGGTTATGATTAGGGGGACTTTGATCGATGGATAGATCATCGGGGTAACATTGGTCCTTAGTCCTGAGAATGTTGAACCGATAGTGTTGGTCTGGCCAACGGGTCTATTCGGTGTAAGTCTTGCTGATGAACATATGGTAAAGGTGACATGAGCTATCAGAATGAGGATTTGAACTCACGTCGATAGTAGAATTCTAGCCGAAAATTTATATCGGTGTGATTTTGGTTGTTAGGACTTTGTTGAGCTGACACTAGACTTCAGTATGTATCATATCAGTAGTGCCAGTTTGACCAATTGGTTGTGATTGGGGAGATTCTAGTCGATGAACAAATCATCGAGGTAATAGTGGTCCTCAGTTAGACTTGAGAATGTTGAACTGACAATGTTGGTCTAGCCGATAGGTCTATTCGGTGTATTTCTTACCGATGAATAGATGGTCGGGCTGACACAAGACTTCATAATGCATCTTAATGATAGTGGATCTTTGGCCGAAAGTGCTTGGTCAGTGTGACATGGTCCATCGGGATGAGTTCTCAGGATTGGTTCGATGGTGTTAGTCACATTCATGTACTTTGTCGGTATGAATCTTGCCGATCCAAGGAAAGGTCATCTAGCTTGGGTCATCGACGAGACATGGAACTTCAATGTGACATTTTGAACTTCTTCTGAAGCACTTTGTTTCATTGATGAATCTGTTCTAGTTGAAAATCAGTGTGACTCCTACCGATGAGGTGTTTCAAACTATAGTTGAATTATTGGGACTTCGAGGAGACTTGGGCTATCATTGTGTCATCCCAGGCATTCGCTGATAGTGTTGTTCTTGCTGATAGACCTATTCGGTGTGACTCTTGGCGATGTTGTGGTCTTGATGTTCTTAAGGGACATCGGGTGTACCTCAGAGTGACTCTTGGCGACATGTTGTCTTGATGTTATTTTTGGGACATTAGAGAGACCTCATCTATCAAGGTGACATTTTAGATGTTCACTAATAGTGTTGGTCATATAGATAGACCTATTCATGTTGTTCATCAATGTGACTCAGACTGACAAGTTGGCTCGAAAGGTGTTTGAGCTTAATGACATCGGGGCGACTTAAGGTTTCGATGTGACACTATGAACTCTTGCCAATGGACATTGTCTTACCAATAGGCCAAGTTGAGACTTCAACATGTTGAAGAAAAAGGCATTGGTGGTGACCATTCCATGACTGGTGAGATCGATGGTTGGTCTACAGAGGGAATTGAACTGAATTATTTGTACAACAATCAAATGAACCATGATGTTTGATATACATTACAGAGTGTACAGAGAGAAGGATGGATATTCGTATGATTGAATGATGGTTGTACAGTGAGTCATAATGAATTGTGAAGGATTTGATTTATAAAACTTCATGGGAAAATTTTGTAATCTATTGGAAATACTTGGGTCATATATTTTGTAACGATTTGGGCTATAACCGAAGGTTTTCTTCCTGGTTCTTTCTTGTCGGTATGCCCTCTGAACCAGGACTTCGTATACTTTATTGTATATATTAATATATTATAATGGCTTGCCACTTTTGCAAAATATATATATTTTTTAATAAAATCCTACCTACTTTACCTAAAAATAATTATTGAACACCTTTTAGTACTTTTACAATCCTTCCAAGAAGAATCATCAAGTATATATCTAAAATATTTCCACTATAATTTACATCAATATGTATACTATAGTTAAGATACTTAAAATATCTAAGGATGCAAGTTATTACATTTTGTGTACATGGAAAGGGTTCATATGTTGAGTTGTAGAAGTGCTTTTACATCAAAAGTTTCTAGAGGATGACATATTTGTCATAATTCATCTAGGTATTTTATGTTATTTACCTTTAATAAATGGGGTGGAATTTATAAATAGTTTTGAGTTAGATCTATATGTCATTGGTTTATTAAGTGAATCCCCTAAAAGAAGGTCATAAACTTATTTTTCTAGCTCTATCACTTGATAATTAAGCTATAACCAAATTTGATGATATACATTAATTGAAACATGATCAATACTAAGGGGAAAAACAACAAGATTCAAGATAGCTACTCTTACCTAGGGTTTTAGGTTTAGGGTTTGGATTTTAGGGTTTAGGGTTTAGGGTTTAGGGTTTAGGGTTTAGGTTTTAGGGTTTACGGTTTTATATTTAGGTTTTAGAACATTTAGGTCCTAAGATTAAGGGTTTTAGGTTTAGGTTTTAGGGTTTAGGTCCTAGGATTAAGGGTTTTAGTTTTTAGGTCTATTAGTTTGGAACCTAATTTTAGAGTCTTGATTTCTAAGTTAAATGTGTCCAATTTAGGCTAAATTCTAGTTAATTTAGGTTTAGTTTTTATTCTTTTCAATTTATAATGTAACATTTTTGGTTTCGTTGATGTCTTTTGGTTTTTTAAGTGCACTTTAAAAACTACAAAATATTGAATGTAAAATAAACAAAACATACAAAAACTAAATAATAGTTACAAAATAGAAATGCAAGATATAAAGAAAAAAGAAGAAGAATTTAACCAACCTAGAGGTTGTCGAGGTCGGTTTTGTCGATGGGAGGAGGTGGCAGCAAAAAATTGGTTGAGATTGACCCTCTAAAATGCGTACGTGATCTCTGCTCTCCCTTAGGCACAACTAAAATGATCTATGAAAAATAAATTACACAGACATTAATTTAAAAAATTAAATAGCTTTACGAAACACGTAACGTGTATGCATTTTAAAATGTGTATGCATTACGAACACGTATGTGTTCGTAAAATGTGTACGTATTATGAATGGATACACATTCCTAAAACACATAAGTGTTTTCATCTGTGTGCCAAAATCTAAATGCATACGCATTCAGATTTAGGCTCGGGTACTCGAACGAAAGCACGTACCCATTTTTTTAAAACGTGTATGTGTTTCTTGCAATTTTTTGGTTTTGGCTAAAACTTCCCCTCTTCATGGACCTAACTTCTTGCTTTTACCCTATGTGCTATAGTCTGTTCGAATTGCTCCGTTTCTACATTTGAGTGGTCTTCTCTTCTTGTTCCAATGTTTTATGGTTTGATACTTTAGGAAAAGGTTGATTGAGTATTTTGCATGATCTACAACATCAACAACTTGGTCCACATAATGATTTTCGTATCTCCTCGTCTATGTGAAGTCAAACAGTGACAATGTTGATGGTATTGACACTACTTGTGCTGACATGACTTGTTTAATTCTTTGTGGTTGACCTTGATCAACTAATATTATCTTGAAGAATGTGTTTTGATGCATTTGGGCCTTGAATTAGTTTATGATGGTCCATAGTTAAGTCTTTATTTTTTGGATGTGTTTTGGAGCTAACCCATGCAATATCAATTTTTTCATCCAACGGTCATCTTGGAGTTGACTTAATTGGAGTTTTGTGTTATTGTGGGGGATATATATAGAAGATCAAATTCATTTGTGAAGGTGATGATAAAGTATGAATAGTGAAAGAGAAAAATGAAAAACATGAAATGTCTGAAATCAACTTGTGAAGGGCTAATTTTGTAAAGTAGTGATTGCATCATCAACATGTGTTAGATTCTTCTTCAAGTTAGTTCATAATCATTTTCTTATTCTAAATTTCATATATCCCTCTTTGAGCTAGTGAGTCTCATCAATTCCATCGTATCTTGCTCTATGGCATTATTCCTTAGTCTGCAAGTTCATAGGTAGTGAGCCTCAACCTTTGTAATTCTTGTTAGCAGTGAGCTACATATATTGTGAGCTAATCCTCACCATTATTTTACCCTCATTGGGTTTTCCACATAAATGTTTTGTGTCTCTATGTGATGCATGTGCTCTCTTTTGTTCATTTAAGTTAATGTGATGTGTTGTCAATTTGTAGATGGAATTCGTTAAGTTTTAATAAATTTTGATTCACCCCCTCTCTCATCACATCTTTGTGTTTAACAATTATTAATCAACCCTCAAGGTTTGGTTATAGGTCTAAGGATGGCCCTAAATTAGAAATTTATCATTTTATTTTGAGTATGTAAGATTACAATATAAGGATTTTTCCATGACTTTGGTTGATAATATTATGTGCCTAATTGTTCTATATTGTATAAAGGTTCCCTTGCTAATTAGGATTGTACTTGAAGTTACATAATAATATCAAACTAGAAGAAATATAATTGTAACAAGGTAGTTATTCAATCTATAAGGATTAGGATTCTCTATCCTTTTCAAATTCAATTTATCCACCATTTAACTTGCAACCAAGCTACTAATTCTACAAATATCAATAATTACCTAGCGACATATTTTCTAGAATTACATACAATTCTACTATATATATATATACACTAATTCGCTCAAACCTCTATTTATTTTTAAGTGGTATCTTCAAATCTAATTTGAATTGCCCCAACTATTCAAGGGGTTATCCACAACCAACTCAAGTAAAAACAATCTTTTACCTACCACTCTCTTGTTGAAATACTTTCCACACTAATATTATTTATATCAATTAATGTCTCACTTCATTGACTTCAATAACCCCTAGCCACGTCCTAATATAAACTTATGTTGTAAATATTAGAGGGTTTAATTAAGAATTATATCAATCAATAGGCTTTTCAAACCTAAACCATATTAACTATATAATGGAAATCAATAGAAAAATATTCAAAGAAACTAATTTTTTTATTAAAAAAATCGTATAAGAGTTGGATTACATGCTATGCTTTAGTCTTTGAATTAAAAAAGTATTAAGATCTCTCTTTTTGTATTTATGATTGCAATCTAAGATTTTTGGATTGAATCCTTACTTTACACATTTATCAAAGAATTAAAAAGGATTTTGAATGGACTAGAGTATATATATATAAGAGAAGGATTTTTCTTTTTTAAATAACTAAATGAAGTTTTTATGTTACTTAGATCATTTTTGTTATTCGAATTGGGAGCATGAGCCTAAGTTTGATACCTCTTTAGTTAAGAGTTAAATATTGAGGGTATTCCCTTTTGATATTGGCGGTCTTGCATTTGGCAAAGTTTGATTCCTAGTGGGCTCATTCAAATTTAACTTAACAAACACAGCAAGGTCTTTCGTGTCATAATTAGATATAAAAATGGCACACCCTTAAGTATTAAAAAATATGAAATTAAAATTGTAGTGTAAATTAATGAAAATTTATATAAAATAAAAATGAATATAACTAAATTTATTCAATGGTATTAGAATTACAATGTTAATTGTTATAAAATAAATAATCTACATTTTTAGCAACATTCAAATATAAATTTGATAGAAAGCAAAAAAAAATCAAACATATAAATTTGACCATTGAATATGATCCTTGGTAAAACATGGTTATGTTTAACGTCATTTTCTAAAATAAAGCCTTCATAGACTCAATATATAATAAAATTATGAAAAATAAATTTATTATTTTATATGTAATTTTTTTTTAATAAATAGACTCTTTCTATTAGCTTAAAGTCAAAATATTTGATAATTTTTAAATAAGACATAATTAAATATTCAGTAAAATTATTTAATTTTTTTTTAAAAATCTATTTTTAATACAACACTTTCAATTAACACAGAGTTATATTTTCTATAGACGAAACTATTAAACTTGTTAATAATACACATATTAATATCCAAAATATTTCATTACTTAATAATTAGTTATATCTATCATTATAACTATATTAATCTGAAAAATAATATTGACGATTAATAAAATATTATTTACATCAAATAAAACAATACACGCCACCTTTAGTCAACGTGAAACATCAACCCAGCTGCTGAAAACGATACAAACTAAAGTATATTAAAATAAGAAACATGCATCTCACCAAGTCTTCATATTATAATCTATAGGAGGTGAAAATTGCGTGTTTCAAAGATTTTGAAAATTTAATTATTGTTGTCATATTATAATTTATAGGAGGTGAAAATTTCGCGTTGCAGAGATTTGTTATCCAGAAAATTTAATTATTGGTGTCATATTATAATGTATGATTATTAGTCTTCTGCGAACGCTCAAATATTTAATTATTGATGTCCTAATCTGAAAGTTGTCATAATTATTATCTATTACTCAGGGATTCAAAGGTTTTCTTTTTATTATAATTTTGGATTCATCTATTGGAGGTCTTCTGTTTGTCTTATGTGCGTACCATGTGAGTAGGGACCTGGTGATCAGCATTACAATATAATTGTTATTCAGAATACTGAATTATTATTCTTTAATATGATAAATTTGCTATATATTGAGTACTATGATAGAAGGTTTCCCATGTTCAAGATTGTGATAGAAATTATTTTCTCTTGAGAACAGAGAAGAATGGATATAATCGCGGTATCTATAGCCATAGGATTCCTGATCATTCTGTTGATCTTTCTCAGAAACACCTCATCAAGCCCTTCAATCCCTAATCTTCCTCCGGGCAGCTTTGGGTGGCCATTACTGGGCGACACTCTACAGTTTCTAGCCTCCCAAAGAGCTAACGCATTTCATGAATTTTTTGAGCAAAGAATAAAGCTCTATGGAGGAGATATCTTTAAGACCCACTTGTTCGGATCCCCTACAGCTATCCTCTACAGTCCTCTGGGGAACCGCTTTCTCTTCTCCAACGAAAACACACTCGTTCAAAGCACTTGGCCGTCTTCTCTGAACAGATTGTTTGGAAATTCTTTGCTCAGTAAAGTTGGGGACGAAGCAAAAGATCTGAGAAAGCTGCTGCTTACTTTCCTAAAGCCAGAAGCTCTGCAATCATTCATGGGCAGAGCGGACTCCATTATGAGTGATCAAGTAAAACGTTTCTGGGTTGGGGAAAGCCAAATCAAGGCGTTTCCTCTGTCGAAGCGTTGCTTGTTTGCTGTGGCTTGTTCTCTTTTCCTCAGCATGGAAGAAGGGCCTCAGCAATCTGATTTGTATCGCAATTTTATTGACTTGTTGAACGGAATGATGCAGATTCCTCTGAATTTTCCAGGGACTCTGTACTGGAAAGCCAGAGTCGGGAGTAATCATATCCGCGGAATTTTGCAGACTGTGATTGACAAGAGGAGAGTGGATTTGGCTAGCGGATCCGCTTCACCACAACAAGACTTGCTTTCCTTTCTGCTTTGCAACGCCGATGAACGTGGTAATGCTTTGAAAGACGACGACATTAAGGATAACATTATGCTGCTTCTTATGGCTGGACATGACACTAGTGTTGTGACTGTAACGTTGCTCTTGAGGTATCTGGCTCTCAATCCGGACTGCTACCAAAATGTTCTTCGAGGTATATACTAAACACCTCTGCACCCATGATTTATTTTCACTCGTGTAGATAGGATTATTGATTTGGGAAAAGAGTGCAGAGCAAATGGAGATAAAGCGGGAGAAGGAGGCAAGTGAGGTGCCTGTGCTGCAGTGGGAGGACCTTCAAAAGATGAAGTATACGTGGAGAGCTGCTCAAGAGACGCTCAGACTTTGTCCTCCTGTCGTAGGCACCTGGCGGAAGGCTATTGTGGACATCTCCTATGCTGGTTTCACCATCCCCAGGGGATGGAAGGTGTGCACTTTCAACTAGTTGATTAATCACACGGTGTAGATGAAGATTTAACTGTCCATTGAATTATAAGAGTTTTTCCAAAAAAAAATATATAATTCTTGCATTATAACAGGGTTTTTTTATTAGTGACTTCTATTTTTCAGATTCTGATTATGTGTTAATTTGTTGCAGTTTTTTTGGACAACGACTTCAACCCATAAAAATGCAGAATATTTTGAGGATCCAAAAAAGTTTGATCCATCAAGATTTGAAGGGAATGGACCTGCACCCTACACATTTGTGCCATTTGGAGGTGGTCCACGAATGTGTCCAGGCAATGAATATGCACGAATGGTCATTCTTGTATTTATCCACAGCATTGTTAAAAATGTTGAGTGGGATTTAGTAAATATGGATGAAAAGGTGATTGTTGACCCAATGCCTGCCCCTGCTAACGGCCTGCCCATTAATCTCCGTTGCCACTCACTCACTACTTGAATTTCTCTCTATTGGAGATGCTCACTACCTAGAATTTCCTTTTGTTTTTTATTGGAAAAATAAATAAATAAAAAGTTGTATTAGTAATAAGTAAAGTTAGAAATAAAACTTTATATTAGTCATATATTTACTTAAATATGATTGTCCTTGATCTGAACTTTTCTTTAAGAAAAATTGTGATTGTTTATAAGTTAATTATTTAACTAAATATTTCTATTAAGAAAACAACACAATTTGCTTCCATGAGTTGGAACTTTTTAGATTTGGACATGTGTTGAAAATGTAAAGGGTTATAGATGGACTTTTGTACACATCATAAAGGACAATTATAGTTGAAATCCTCTCTATTGCACAAGGAGGATTAAAATTGAAACTTATTGACTTTAAAAGTATTATTTCATTTAAGAAAATCATATATTTTTATTAAATATGGATTTAGTTATTAAGTAGGTAGTGTTTTTCATAGTTTATTAAATTACGTAATATTTTATTAAGATTTAATCATATAATTTTTGAGTCAATTTTATTGATGGATATTTTAATCGACTCAAATATTATATAGTTAACATTTTAATAAAACATCACATGATTTGAGAAACTACAAAACAAACAACATACATGTTCATGAATGATATAACGAGTCCCATAATGAAGGGTTCATAAGGCACACCACTTGCAAAAGGTTCGACAAATGAGGTAGAAAGCTAGGTAGATTTTATTTAGGAGAAATTACATGGTTAATTACACTTAATTTAAAGTAGTAAATTAATGGGTGATGTTGTAGGAAGTCCCATTGTTTCATTCTTATGAGCATCGAAAGGTAGAGAAGAAATGTGTTAGATAAAAATAAAAGGAACATAACACCTAAATCAGCCCTTGAAGGGGCAATAGGGCTTAATCCTACCTCATAGAAGATGGAAACAAAGGGCACATATCTCATCCCATAATCAAAGCATAATGACCCCTCACAAAACAACATGGTGTTGGGTGAATCAAATGATCATATGTGATCAAAGGATGATGGCTCTAACTTAGATGGGATAAACATTTTGGATCATAAATGCACAAGCTAATCCACTTCAAATATCCTTAATTGCAACCAAGGAGTGGAAAATAAGAAAGGTAGGAAATTGAATAAACAAAAAAGTGAGAAAACAACCAATGAGAAAGGTTTAACCAATATTAAGGATTATATGCTAAGATCTAAGTTAGGAAACACCTCCCTTAGAGAACCATGAAGGTCATATCATGAAATGTTAGGGGCATAAACATCCCTAACAAACAATGCTTGACCAAGTGTCATTTTGACACTATGTTGGTCAACATTATACTACTACAAGTAACAAAATTTAAATCACCTAAAGCCTCTGTGTTTATATTCTACTACAAAGGACGGTTGGGTCCCTTGTCAGAAGCACTAGGTGCAACTGATGGTTTGAGATTTCTCTAAAACCCAAATAGAGTATCAATTGATCTTTGCTACATGAAATCCTACTAGAGGTTATGCAAGGTAAGATGTTCCTCTTTTGATCTTTTCTTTTTTTTAATATTTTTATACTAATCAAAATAGATGATAAATTAAGGCTATTGAAGATCCTATCTAGTCATATTAAGGAAGATAGAGATGATAAACTAATCCTTGGTTGGAATTTCATTGTTATTGTAAGTATAAAAGAAAAAGTGGTGGTCTTTTGGTTGAATTTTTTGCCCCAAAATACTTTTAAAATTTCATGGATTCACTCGATCAAATCAATGTGGAAAAAATAATGGTGTCTACACTTGAAAAAATAGGTGATTATGTTTTTCAAATATATTAGAGAGACTAGAATTTTTTTGTTTCTCCTCCAGTTTGTTAACCTACCCTATTCTTCTTGAGGTCACCATCCTCCCATATCTATGTTTTTACCACTACCTAGTCAAGTTTCATTTTAAAATAGATAAGCCTCTTGAAAGAAGCTACTTCAAATTTGAAAAAATGTAGTTTTGTAGAGAATATTTGATCTAAAACTGGTGGAATTTAGATTCATTGAAGAATGACAGTAAGATTTTTAAATTCATCGACATACTTAGCTATATCAAAGGGAAGTTAAAGGAATGGAACAAAATATCTTTCAAAAACATCTTTGAAGAAATTACCAATATTGAAACAAAGATTTTGGTCTTGAGTGGGAGAGTCATATGGTATGGGATATTTTGAAAGCATATATTTTGGATTAAAAGATCTTTTTGTCTAAACAAGTGGAGGAGTTGGCCTATGAAGAAATCTATTAGAAAATAAAATAAAGGAAATATGGCTCGATAAATGGGACATGAATGTACTAAATTCTTCCATATCAAAACTAACTCTCATAGGTCCCAAAACAAAATTGAGTTGATTAAAAATTCTAATAGAGTGGGTAAGTTAAACTGACTTGATATAGATTAAAGTAGTCTATTTTTTCCAACACTTTCTTACATTGAATGATGCATTAGATCCTGCCTACATAAAAAAAGTATTAAGGGGGTTTAATTCTCTTATTTATTTTATAGAAAATATGATGCTCATGACTCCCTTAACAATAGAAGAAATAAAAAAGGTTACATTCTAACTACATATGTATAAATCCCTAAGGATAGATAGTTCTTTCATATAATTTTATTAGTGGTGCTAGTACAATATTGGGCATGAAATTTGGGAGATTGTAGAAGATTATAGGAAAAGGAATATTTTTTTTATATAAATGTGAATAATACCATAATTATACTCATCCTAAAGGAAACTAAGTGCACAAACTTCACAAAATCTTGGGTAATATATTTATGCAACATATTTTAAAATATCATATCCCACCATCTCCCTAGAGCAGGGTGGTTTTACTCTATAAAAGGGTATCACATATGACATAATCATTGCAAATGAAATAATCCATTTTATAGAAAGAAAAAGGAATCATAATATGATCCTTAATCTTAATATAAGAAAGGCGTATGAACATGTGTGTTGGAAATTTCTCATAACAACAACGAAAAAAAAATGTTCTATGACGTTGGGTTGGATTGGATCTTTCGATATGTAGAGTAGGAAAAGAGATCTTAGATTCAACACTTGTAGATTAAGTAGGATCAACTTCTTTTCACTTTGAATTTACATTCAAACATAAAACAACTAGGGTTTGATGATTGGCTAGCTACCACAAGGGAGAGATAATATCCTAGCATTTGGTTATCTTGAGTTGCAAAGAGTAGAGATTTTCATACATGTGATTTAAAAAGCATGTTTAACATAAACCCTAGATCTAAAAATTCAATTTTTTGCATAGATAGAAACTAACAAAATAACTACAAATATGAAATATGGAGACAAAGAAGAACATGTGATAGAAAACTAGGCCTGAATTTGAGGGCCAAGGGTGGTGGCGCCCTTGACCAGAGATGCTACATTTTTGGGATTTGCAAACTTGAGATGTTAGGTTATGCTTTTTTTTGTTTCTTGTGACCTATTGCTAACAAAAAAAATTGATTTTTCATGCACACATGAAAAGAGGGGGAAAGGTTGTACTATCTACGTTCTTTCCTAAGTTAAACCTTGTTTCGATGGTTCCACTTCCATGTACAAAAAATGATGATGATCAAGAGGGTGTGCCCTAGGTCAAGAAAAGGCCAACACAATAAGTGATTGAAATGAAAAGTGGTAAATGATAATCTTTGCACCATAAGTTGCCACCAAATGTTGTTTGATGGATGCTTGAGTTGCTTCATCTAGACTTGCAAGAGGTTAGTCCAAAAAACATAATAGATTGTTGTAGCTAGCATGTAGAGGACAACTCAATACATCTTCATGATAGTGCTTGATTGATCATAATTAAATCTTGTTCATAATGCTCTCTCCAATGCCTTGCAAACATGATCTTGATTGTTGAAGGTGCCATAAAATGTTGCTTATTCTACCTTTTAAATTACTTTGACTACTTTTTATGATGTTCAATTGATATTCAAATTCTCCTTCTAGTTTCAAATGATGAAAAATGATTGTATTTGAATATTTATTTCTTGATTTCTTGTAAAATTAATTTTGAAAATCTGACAAATGAATTTAAATTTATAAACATAAAAAAATCAACAATTTAACATATCTACCATGTAAATATGTGGGTCTTCCACTAGCATTGGGAGTTCAATCAAGAAAGTTGTGGGACCCTTTAATACCAAAGGTGGAAAACATGTTATCCTCTTGGAAAGGCAGGTGGCTTTCGTGGGCTGGCAAGATAACTTTAATAAAGACAGTGGTGGTGGTTCTACCAATCTACAAGCTCTCTTGTCTTCCTTTAACAGGGGACGCATGCACTAAGATCAACGAAAAGATGAAGAATTTCTTCTAGCAAAGGAAATTCAGATCAAAAAAAGTTTCCTCTGATTAAGTGGGAGAAGATATGCAGATCGCAGGAGGATGCTGGAGTAGGGTTAAAAAATCTGGCATTGCAAAATAAAGCTTTGGGGGCCAAATTGGCCTGGCAAATGTACGTCGGACAGGATCTAAAGTGGGTCAAAATTCTGAAAGCTAAGTATCTGGAGGAAGGGGAGACATGTTTTTTCTCAACTAGACGTCTTCCCAAAGGATCGCGCATTTGGAATTTTATTTGTAGTTGCAGGGACTTGATCTCAAATTCTCTCTCCTGGGACGTCAGGGATGGAAATTCGGCTCTCTTTTGGGAAGATTCGTGGGGTGGCTTTGGTAAGATAGCAGAGAATGACGATCTAAGGATTGTAAGGGAGGTTACCAAACTTTCCTACGGATGTTATGTGAAGGATTATTTGATCATTGAGCGAGTGGAAGGTGTGTCTTGATGGCATTGGAAGGATCCTACGCAGCTGGTCCTCAGCAATGCCGAAGTTGAAATATTTGAGGAAATCCTTAAACAACGACGTCTTTGCATAAGGGATGGGAAAGATGTTCTAAGGTGGTGCGGTGTTGCCTCAAGTATCTACAGTGCCAGGGAAGGCTACAAAATTTTGGCAAAGCAATAGGAGTAGGTTCCATCTATTCCAGGTGATCTTTGTTGGAATAGCAATTATTTTCCCAAAGCCGACGTCTTTTCATGGGCATCCATTAAAGGAAGAGTGTTGACAGCTGAAAGATTGGCGAAATTTGGAATTAGTGGCCCCTCGAGCTGTGTGCTTTGCAAGGCTACGACAGAAACAAGTGATCACCTCTTCCTTAACTGTCCATTCACAGCTAAGTGTTGGAATTGGTTGTGCGGCAAACTCAATCTGAGTGTTGCTTTGCCGAATTATATTTTGAGCTGGTTTAGAAGTTAGCCAAATTTGGGTGGTAATTCTATGTTCACTTGTTTGTGGTGGTTGTGGCCGTTAGTGCTCCTTTGGGAAATTTGGAAAGAGATAAATCGTCAGACTTTAAGGTACGAGGCAATGTTTCTTTCTTCGTTCCTTAACAAAGTTGAAGCTTGTATAGTAGAATTGGAAAATTCAAGGGTGGCTGGGTTAGCAGGCTCAAACTCCACCTTCTCTTACTGGTACTCAAAAATTCTGAAGGCTTGGAATGGTTTGAAAGTGCCTTCCTCTACGGGATCGAAGGACTCTTCAACCAAAAAGGTCCGTGAAAACATTAAATGGCATCCTCCTGCTCAGGATTGGTATAAGCTAAACTTCGATGGTGCTTCCAGAGGTAATCCTGGGCAATCTAGCGCTGGTTGTATTATTAGAGATTGGAAAGGTGTGGTTGTTGGTAAGCTGCCACAACCTCTGAATTGGGGAACAAATAACTCTGCGGAGCTCCAAGCGGCGCATCTTGGAATCAAATTTTGCAATGAGTTGGGGTTGAGGAATGTGGTAATTGAACGAGACTCTTCGATCATCATAAATGCTTTATGTTCGAGGCATCTTTAAAACTGGAAACTTGGCGCAATGCTGGAAGTCTCGCTTTCTATTCTAGACAAGTTTGAAAACTTTGAAATCGACCATATTTTGTAGGAAGGCAATGTTGAGGCAGATTCCCTTTCGAATCTTGGTGTAGACAAGATCTATTTGAAAGAAATTTCCCCCAACAGGAACATCTTTGGATGAGTGGCATAGTGGGTTGAAGGGTGGGCACCACTCCACCCTTTGAATAATTGTTTGGAGTGGCCATTTAGCAGTTTGGAGGAGTAGTTTGCTGAGTTGGTGCCACGGTGGATCAGTTGTCTAGGGAACTTTCCAGAGGCTGTAAATTTCATGATTATTTGCTGGCTTTAGGTGGAGTGTTTCATCCTATTCCGTACGCTTTCTTGCTTTCCCACGATACAAGCCAGGTACGTTGCATGGGCATTCATTGATGCAGTTGGTGGTTAAATCCCCAAGGTGGTGCGGTGGCTCTCCGCATTCATAACTTGAAAGTTATGTTTTGGCAATTCTCTCATTTGGTCATGAGCAGGTTTCTTTTGCTAGTTTTAGTGAAGGAGTTGGAGACTGGAGGTATGGATACCCCTGTGCAGTTATGGAGCTCGAAGCGGCAGATGGCCTTCGAAGGCCTAGTGACTTCCCTCCGGCTGTGTCGTATAATTTGACACCCGAACTATCTTACCTTTGCAGCGACAAAATGTATCTCAGGGAAAGGGTTCATGGTGGGCGCAAAGAGCTACCGGTTGGACTCAAACATTTCTTCACGTGTCCTGGCTGACTTACTGGATGTGGGGGTCTCCAAGGTAGACTCGCGGGTGATAATGAAGCGGTTATTCCAGAAGGATATGTTGGCTGGTTTGGAAAGAACCTTAGTTGTTGCCTCATTGGGAAAGGGCATCCCCCGTCCTCGTGACCTTGCATTTTTAGACGACCCTGAGGCGCTAGTTAAGTTCTTTCCCTTTCTCCTGGGCATCACTGGTTTGGAGTTGGTGGAGCATCGACGATTAGCAGTTGCTGGGGCCGATTATCTCAGGAAGAAATTTTGTCTGGCTTTGGTTGACGACTCGGCTTGGAAACACGAATTTCGCATGTTCGTACAACAAAATATGTGGTAAATGGTTCTGGGTGGTGGGTAGGGTTTGAGCTCTGGTTAGTCATTAGTTTTTGGTTGTTTGTCATCAAATTTTGTCTTTGTAAATGATGTTTAGATGGGCGGTTGTTTGGTTTCGACCCTGCGTAGTCTTCTGATATTCTCGGGGTAGTAGTGTAATAGGGATGTTTTAGTGTTTTGTTGGTTGCCCTAGCAAGGCAATGGGCTCAAACTTGTATCACTCTTTCTTTTTGATAGCAATATAAAATTTCTTACTTATAAAAAAGAAGAAGTCAAAATAGCTTATTTTGGGGCTTTTATTATTGTTAAATAAATAATTAATATTAATTTTTAATTATATCTGTATTTTTCCAAAAATGATAATAAAATGAAAAAATTATCAGCATAATTAGGTCCAATAACTTAAGGGGAGCTGAACATAGTGAGAAATTGTCAAGATTGATAATCTACAATGCTAAATTTAGCTCCCACTTTAGTGAGAGTATGAACTTCTCTCATCCTCAAACTAAGGTATGAAGTTATATTTATTTATCAAAACACTAAAGAGACAAGGTGAGACCAAGTTGAGGGGTGTGAAAGCCCCCAACTTAGGATCCTGTCAATCGACAATGTTAAGGAAAACATGTAGAAATGTACATCATATGCAAGATAAAACAAGATTCAATCATACATAAAGAATTCAATGAGAAATGAATAATTTACACATAAAATCATACACAAAGAATCCATAAGACTAATAGGATGCATACAAGGAATACTTGAAGAAAACGTGAAAAATACACAAAGTAAACACACAAAATACATGGAGAAAATATTCAAAATACACAAGAAAATCACTTAAAATACATGAAGTAAACATGCAAAATACATAAAGTAAACACACAAAATACATGGAGAAAATATTCAAAATACACAAGAAAATCACTTAAAATACATGAAGTAAACATGCAAAATACACAAAGAAAACAAGATACACATAAAGAAAGCATAGCATGCACATGAAACAACAAATTTTAGTGCACAAAAACTAAAGATTCAAGTCAACAAGGCAAAGAGACCTTAGTTTGTAAGGTTGTCACAATTACCAAGCATCAACCATTGAGTGCACAACATACACATCTAAAGTGCTAAAATAGCCTAATACATTGATCTATTGGCTATAAATTTGAGTTATGCTAGGTATCCATGTAAAATTGATAAATGATAAGTCCCATAAGGCTATCAAGTTGTGTTATGCTAGTTTTCTCATGAGACACATGGCGCCACTGGCTAGTAAGTTGTGTTATGCTAGGTGGCCATGTAAAAATGTTCAAGCTCATAGGATAGAAAGCTCCATTATGCTAGGTGTATGACTATTTGGCAATCAAGCTTCAGGGAACACATAAAATTTTAATGTCACGAGGGATGAATAAATTATTAACATCATAGGGGATGAATTGATAACCATGCCTTAGGATGAATTATAAATAACACCACCACCCATGGGGTATGTCAATAACTCAAAGCTCATAGAACATCAATGAAAATGGATATAAAAATGGATAGGGTGATATACCCCTCTTAAAATGTTAGCATACTTGCTATGTAGATATTTTATGGAAAATAAGCAAGAAGAGGGGACCCTCAAGAAGGATTCACATCTCCAAAAATAGTTATATTGGCCCCTCAAGTGTATAGAAAAGGACAACCATGCTAGAGACTATTGTGTTGCTATCATTGATGAAATATGGTTACACATAAGATTGTACCACCATGAATGGAAATGAGCACACACATAGAGCTAAAAATTCCACATAGTGAGGAGAAACACCATAGAAGAGAGATTATCAATTGGGATGAATAGTTGTATCAATGCAAGGAAGAGTGATAACACCATGATCAAGAAGTTGTATTTTATTGTTGAAGGCCTAACATTCATTTGTGGAATGACAATGCACTTGATGATATGCAAAATTTATTGATTTTCTTGATTATGTTTGTGAAACTTCTTACATGTTGGAAGAGGAAGAGTAATCAAGTGGGATTTGAGAAGCCTTGATAAAATATGCTCTTGCTTGGATATAGAGTAAAGAGTAGGAGACAATCCTTTCTCTTGTGAAGAAAATCTTTCTCTTTAACCAAAAGAAGTTATAAATATAGTAGATGATGGAGTATGTGATGTAGACAAAGGAGAAGGTTGGAAACATAGACTCCTTTTAGCAATGTACACTGTATAATTCACTTTATCCTTGATTACTTGTTCCATTTTTTCATTATATCCATTTTAGAAAGAATTTTATATCTAGCCCCATAATGCTTTTCTAACTTAGATTGGGGAGGTGAATTATTGTTTAATTGATTATGAGAAGAATTTTTTCTTTTGCAAGAATACCAATCCTTTTTAGGTTTTGAAATGTTAGGATTAGGAGAATCTTTATTAGATATTGCCAACACATGATGGATGAAAGCTAAAGAGCTTCCATCGCCATCATGGGATGATGATGTTTGTGAATTTGTTGATGTAGAAGGATTATAATATTGAGAAAATAAAATAAATGATTCCTTAGGTTCAGATTGTGAGATTTTGTACTTTCCCACAAAGTAGGTGTGTACACCTAAAAATGGCTATTACATTTTCATCTTATCATTTCATCATTTCTTATATCTATATTAATTAATTAATTTTTAATTATTTAATTAAGCTAAAATTTTCCTCTTTTAATCCATAATAATTAAATAATTTTTAATTATTTAATTATCATAATATTTTTATTTTATATATATATTAATTAAATATTTTTTAATTACTTAATTAATTCATCTTTTATCATTTTCCTCCAATATTAATTAAAATTAAATTCAAATTTATCTTTAGTCCTCTATAATTAAATAATTTTTTAAAATTATGCAATTAGCTAACATTCATCTTTTAAATAAATGAAAAATAATTTATTTAAATTAAATATTTTCTTCTATAATTCAATAATTTTTAAAAATTATTTGATTAGCTAACACTCCTCTTTCAAATAAATTAAAATTTATTTATTTAAATTAAATATTTTCTTCTAAAATAAGTAAATTAATGTTTATTTATTCCTCCAAGCTATCATTTGAATTAAATCAATTTTATTTATTTAATTTCCCTCCTTTAAAATTCAAAATTTGGGTCTTATCGTATCTTAAATTTTCCTATCCGTTGATCTTATGAATCAATCTCCACCATTGATCAAATGTCTTGAGTGAAGCACATAAATAAGAAGTTTTCATTTCATTCATACTCCCTAGCATTCTTATGATCGAAGTTACTATAGCACTTATTTTATTCAAGCATTCAAGCATTATCAAGCATTCATCATTGTCACTTATCAAGAATAGGTATGATTTATCATTATAATTGCACAATATCATTATTTTTCTTTCATAATTTGATACTTTGGAGAGAAAATAAAAATTGATCCAATCAATAAAAAAATATTCTAAATTGGAACTACGATGAGTGAGAGCAACACAGGCGGGAATAGGCATGATGGGGAAAATTTGAAATCTATTGGAGAAACAAAGGATGGGGATGCAAATTCAGAAGACGTGGATGTTGATTTAGAGGTTGTTGTTCAAGTTTTTGAGTGACAAAAGTATGAGCTTTGGTTGTTGGGTGCTAGGTTGTTGCAAATTTTTCCTCTTGCTCTCTTTGCGACCCTTTGGGAGGCTGATCTCTTCTACTATTGTTTTCGCCTTTGTCTTGGTTTGGTTGTGCTATATGTTACTATATTGTTGTGTTTTCTCTTGAGTCCTTTCTCAATGGTTTTTGTCACTATTATGGTTTGGTGGATTGTTAACTTGCTATCCTTTGGTGCTAGCTTTAATGGTTTTTGGGACAAGGGTTTATTGGCCTACATGTTTGGTGATGAGGCCTCCCCCATTTTTCTTGTGATGGTGCTCGGGGTGGTGATTCTACCTTGGTTTTGGTTCTTCTTGTTTCCAAGATTACTTGGTTTTTCTCTTCTCTCTATATTAATGCAATGAAATGATTTCTTTTTATGATGTTGAGAGAAAGGGTGCACCCTAAGTCCGTTGTCTTCTGCTATACAATGGTTTCACTAGTTTTGGTTGTTGTTGGTTGTGTGATGCAATTTTTTTTTTGTCTTCTAAACTACTTCTTGGAGTTTATTGTGTTACTGCAATATCATTTTTTGATCTCTAGTTTTATTTTAGGAGTTTATTTTCCCTTGTGGTTGTCAAGTGTGGAGATTGGTGGGTCTTGGTTTGAGGGAGTCTTTGTTTCCCTTAGTTGGGTGGGTTGTTTTGTTCCTAAAGCTTCCCCTCTTATGGAGATAGAGCTACTACCTCGGTTTGTGGTGGTTGGATGTATACCCTTCAACTGGTTTATTTTCTCCTTTCCTAGTTGCTATGTTTGATTCTCCTATAGAGGTGCAGAATTTTTTGTGGGCTTTTTGGGAGTCTCTCTTTCCTCTTGATGGCTCTCTCTTTTGAAACTCCAATTGAGGTGGAGTGTGCTCCTTTGGAGGTGGGTTTTTTTGGTACTTATGTTTGGGTTGTGTTGTTTCCAGGCTCTCTCTTCAACCTTCCTTTCAAGTTCTCCTATCAAGGTGGAGAAATCTCCTATTGAGGTGTGGATTTTTTATGTTGATGGGATCAGGAACAGTTGCAAAGGGTCTCTCAAAGCCATTCTAGTTTGGTCATTTTGGTGCCTTCTTGGGCATCCTTGTTTCACCTAGCTGTTGGGTTGGATGTTGGCTGGGGTTTGGACATTTTTTGTTAAGGGTGGAGCTTCAATTGCTATTTCTCTTGTTGTTGATGGTTTTTTTCGGTACTATTGATGGAACAAAGTTTCTTCTTTTCTCCTATCATAGCGGAGATTAGTTGGTGTTGAGTGACTAGTCCTAACCCCTTTGGTAGTGACTATTATTTTTTTTGCCGTTAGCTTCTATTAGTACTTCTTGTCTTAGAAGTGTTGTGTTTTCCAAGTTGGTTTCTTGTTGTTGTTGTCTATTATTGTTGCAGCTATTTTATGTTTTGGTTCCATGCTCCAATCAAAATAATTGTTGGTGTATTATTCTTTCTAGACTCACTATTGGTGAGTCTCACCTTTTTTTGAATCACTTTTTGTGATTCACCTCTCTCTACCTCTATGGATGCTTTGTAATGGGTATGGGCCCTTTCTGTTTTAATCTAATGAAAACAGTGGATCCAATCAAGATCTTAGCTATGATAACTTTTCTTGTTATTTGAATTCTATATTCTACTTCAAGATCTTGAATTTCATTGCATGATTGTGAGAGTGTGAGTTATGTATTGTTGATATTTTTGATTCACATTTTCATCACTAGAGGACGATATAAAATATAGTGAACCTCAATCATCACCAAAATATGTACTTGAGGATGGATCATTGTCATTGTTTGAAGGATTTTTACTATTGATATTAGATTATGTTGACTCCTTGGGATTTGATGCTGAGATTTTATACTCCCCAATAAAAGTAGGTGTAAAATATAAGGAACCTTAATCATCACCAAAGAGTGAATTCATAGCATCATTATCATTAAAGGGTAATGGTTCAAATTTTGAAGATGTAATCAAAATACTAAGATACTTGGAAATGTTATGTTTTCCTTCGACTTGTAAATAATTTTTGGATCTAGTTTAAATGTATATACCTTATTATTATATTCATATTTAATCACACGATGAAGAGTAGATGGGACTCCCTTTATGGCATGAATCCATAGTCTACCAAGACAAAGATTATATGAGACAGGATCTGGCATGACATGGATAAGGGTAGGAAAGGTGGCGAGTCCTACCTTAATGGGTAGCGTGATTGTACCCATTGGTTTTCTACCAACATTATCAAATCCATGAATAGAAAGAGCATTGGGTTTAATGGGAGATTTATCCACACCAATTCTATCTAAAAGGTCCATGCCATAAATATTAATACTTGATACATTGTTAATGAGAGTGCATCTAACCCTAGTTTTATTGATAATGAAAAATATCATTAGATCTGGTACACATGAAAAGAGGGGGAAACGTTATGTTGTATTGGGTCTTGCCTAAGTCAAGCCCCAATTTTGTGTTTCTAGTTCCACATACAAAAAACTATGATGATCGAGAGGGCATGCCCTAGGTTGGGCAAAGGCTAGAACAATAATTCAATGAAATAAAAAAATAAAATTATAATGTTCCCTTATATATGAAACCCTTGTGAAAGTAGTGTTCACACCATAACTTGCCATCAAAGTTTATTTGACGGATTCTTGAATTGCTTGATAGGCCTACAAGAGGTTAGTCTACAAAATACAATAGATTGTTGTAGCTAACATGTAGAGGATAAATCAATACATCTTTATGATAGTGCTAGGTTGATCATAATAGCTTATTGTTCATAATGCTCTCTCTCTCTAATGCCTTGCAAACACAACCTTGATTGATGAAGGTGTTGTAAAATACTGTGTCATCTACCCTTGAACTTTCCTTGACTACTTTTTAGAATGTTTCATTGATATTCAAAATTTCCTTCTAGTTTCAATTGCTTAAGAATACTTGTATTTATATACATTTCTTGATTTTCTACAAAATTAATTGTGAAAATCTAAAAAATTAATTTGGATTAGCAAACATAAAAATATTAGCAACAACATATTTAAAATTAAGCCAAAATACACTTGACAAGGGTGATGGCACCCTAGACTAGACCTGTTTTGGGGCTTTTATTTCTATTAAATAAATAATTATTATTAATTTTGAATTATATCCTGATTTTCCCAAAAATGATAATAAAATGGAAAAATTATAAGCATAATTAGGTCCAAGCACATAAGGGGGAGCTAAACATGGTGTGAAATTATTAAGGGCGATAATTTACGATGCTATAGGGTATATATTTGTAGTTTGATTCCTCATATTAGTAAATGGATCATCAAGAAATTTCTTTGAATGCTCTCATGGATTACAAAAAGGGGATCCATTATCCCCCTTCCTATTTTCATTAGGATGGAAGCATTTGGTTGATATCACCATAATAACTAGGACTACAAAATTACACAACACACACAAACACAACATATTCTTAAAGCCATGAAACTCATAGCACACTCATTAGAACTAGGCTACACATCACAATCGTTTTCTCGTGAAAATCAAATTAAGGGGAGTTGAGGTAGTACTATGTGGGGAATTATACATATTTTTTAAAATCACCTCTAGAAAAAACTTCATAAACCACTTCCGAATTCATCATATCCAATATTATATAAAATTGTGGGTACTCATACCCTTCCAATATCCTCAAACTGGTTCCTACAAATTCACCCTAAAATAAGGGATGTTCTCATCTATTTGTAGATCTTACCCTTACATAACAAACCCAACCTAGTTCACTATACAAATAATAAACATCACTTCACAAAAATTACACATATAAATAATTAACATACATTCAATATTTTTTACATAACTATGATACAAAAGGACATGAACACCTACTTCTCAAAGCTACAACCACTTTATGAAAATTGGTGCAGATTTTTCATATAAAGTAGAACTCAACCCTATCCATCTTTCCAGGTGGTATCTTTAAATTTGATGTGAACTATCACAATGATTTAATGTTCTTTCCACAACCAACTCAAGTCATGAGAATCTTCTATACACCACTCTCTTGTTGAAAGGCTTACTACACTAACCTTCTCTAATATCAACTAATGCATCACTTTTTTATTTCACTAACCTCTAACCACACCCTAATACTAACTAATGTGCTAAAGATAAGAGGATATAATTCATAACTAGCTAACTTTGTATCTATATACCTTTCAATACTAAATCATATTAGCAACACAATAGAAATCAATAGAAACAATATCCAAACAACATAGTTTTTTTATCAACACAACTAGATAAGAGTTAGATTACATGATAGGATTCAATATTTGAATAAAAAATTAGATCTTAAGATCTCTCTTTCTATATATTTATTCCTTCATCTTTCTTCTTCTCTCATTTTTCATCCCTATGTCTTCTTCCACTATTTGTATTTTTCCCTTGCCCTCAAATCATATCCAACTTCTCTATATGTAGAAGATGTCGAAATGAAGTGTGACAATTGGCAACATGATACATGCTCATCAATTGATGCAATGAGGATTAAAGTCTATTTTATTTTCTCATCAACAATTTTAAGATGTCAACAAATAATCCTTAGCTAGTATGGTAGCTTCTTGATAACATGTAATATTATCATTTTCATTATATTTTTAGCTAGGATTGGGAGTACCTATTATGAAGTAGGCAAATTTTAAGATTGCATAAGTTTTAAATACTTGCCATTATATTTTTGAATGAGAATAACAATCTTATAATCTTGATTATGAATACTATATAGAAATATTTGAAGTCAAATAGTTATCTAGTTTTTCATGCTGCACTTAATGCATTATATAGGAGAAGATTCCTGCTGTGTTGTTGCAAGTTGGGAAGTTGTTTAGGGGATGCAACAATATCGAGCCAACTCACTTATTCCACATCATCAAGTTAAAGCTAATTGTCAAAATCCAAAATCATTTGAACATATAAATTTGAGCATTGACTATGATGCAAGGTAGAATATAGTTATGGTTAATTTTTTTTATAACAAAATTGGATCAATCCTTTAAAAAATTAAGCTAATTTGTTATTTTTAAATTATTCTAGTTTTAGAAGAGATAAGTTATTGGTCTATAAGTTTTGTCTAAAGTCCAAAAAATATTTTATCATTAGAATTATAAATATACAATACTTTCAATTAATGAACATCTATCTTTTTTATTAGGAAAACTATTAAACCTCTTAATAATGCATATATTGATAAATAATATTATTATAAATTACTTCTTTATATTAGAAATATAAAAGGACAAATAAATTTGTGAAACTAACTTATCAATAAATAATATATTGATTATATAAATCTATTATTATTATTATTATTGTTATTGTTATTGTTATTGTTATTGTTATTGTTATTATTATTGTTATTGTTATTGTTATTGTTATTGTTATTTTTATTACTATTGTTATTGTTATTATTATTATTATTACTATTGTTATTGTTATTATTATTACTATTGTTATTGTTGTTGTTGTTGTTGTTGTTGTTGTTGTTGTTGTTATCTAAAAAATAATATTAATCATATATTTAAATGTTTGTAGATTTTTTTTTATAAATATTTTTATTAAGATTTATGATCATACTCATGATCTATTATTAAATCTAAAAGATAAAAACACTAATCTAAAAATAGAATAATTTTAATTATTTAAAAACACTAACCACAATTCATAATGTTAATTTGAATATTTCTAAATTAGAATTTGAAGAGAATAGGGGAGAGGGGCTAGTAGTTGTGTAGGGTCCAATAGTCGTGTAGTCAATTGTGATTATTTATTTTAATATTAGAATGAATCAATATTATATCTTGTATATATTCATTTCACATATTAATCGAAATATTACAAAATATGTGACATTTTGAGATAATAGTTGTTCAATTCACAACTTATAATCCTCAATAAAATAAACATAAATACATACATGAACAAGTGAAATAAATATTTTTTGTTTCAAATAAAATATCGTAACTATCCACTATAAGTGTGTCATTTATAAAATTAAATGCTCATTTAGTAAAATAAGATATTTAAACAAGTATTGTTATCATAATGAAAAAATATTGTTGTTATGTGTACAACGATTAGAGTAGAAATGTACAAGCATTAGAGTATTTCATATTAATAGTTTGTCCTATCACAAAGGTGACCACAATTAATACCATGTATTTTCTCATTAAATGTGAAGGATTTTCAAAAAAAAATATGTTCAACTATTGGTCCATTTTTGTTTGATATAAGTTATATTTTAAATAATTATGTGTTGTTTTTATAAAACTAATAGTTTTTCTTGTGTTGAATATAAAAGATTTATGGTTACCAATAGGTATTTGATCTATTTAGGTGGTATATAAGTTACATTTTAAATAAAAATATGATATTCTACAAGCAACAAATGGTATTTTTTATTCAATTACTAAAAATATCATGATTAAATTTTGATAGAATCTTTAAAAAGTCAAATTTTAAATACTTTATTAAGAATATTAATTTTTTTTGAAAAACTCAAATATTTAATATCTGTTCAATAATTTTAAAGCTGTGAGAATTATTATCTATTGATTAGAGATTCCAAATGTTTTTGGATTCATATATTTTATTATGAATTCACATGTTTTAGGTATTATATTTCATGATGAAGAATTGAAATCTAAAGTAAGCTGTTATAAAAATCAGCATGTCTAATTTTGATGAGCTGTGAGTTTTTTTTACCAATTTAAATAGAGTTCTAGAGATTCTTGAATTATAATTGTTTTTAAATTGTAAAATTTTTGCTTCCAAAATCAGCCAGTGCGATCCATGTGAACAAGAACCATTGTTTTTGTTTCAAAATATAAAATAAAACAGACTAAAAATGATTTTTATTTTGTTCTGTTCCCTTTAATCAATTTGTTGTTGAATAAGCCAAAATACTGGGAGTATAGCAAAGCTTTAACACAGGAAATATAGAAAAAACTAGACAAACACATCTCAAAATTCGTATTTAACAGTACAATTATTTAATATTTTTATACGTAAGGAAATTGGTGGAATCTGAGGTCTCCTCCTTGATAGCAGCGATCTTGATATCAACTCTTCACATATCAACAGTAAAAGAAATCTTCCAAAAACGTTTGCAACTTCGATTGCTTACAGTTACTATCAGCATATAATAGTCACAATTTACAGGCTTTTGTTGTTAGCAATATGAGTTTTTTCTGCTACTTTTCTACTTTTAAAGTTTGTTATTTTACGATTTTTTATTTCTTAGATTCTGGTTATGTGTCAGTATGTTGCACTTATTCTCCACAGGTCAATTCATCAATATATAGATTATTTAGAGGATTCACACAAATTTGATCGGTTCAAATTTGATGAGAGTGGGTCAGCACTATATGCATTTGTGTCATTTAGAGGCGCTCATGAATGTGTCCAAACAATGAATTTACATAAATTGTATACATCCACAACATTGTTAAAAGTCTTGAATAAGATTTAATAAATGCGAATGAAAAGATGATTATTGATCTAATGCCTATCCCTACTAATGGCTTGTCCATCGACCTCCATCACCACATACTCACTACCTGAATTTATCTATACTGGTGACTCTCACTGGGGGGATTTTGTTTTTGTTTTTTATTAAAAACATAACAATGTATATTAGTAAGCAAGTAATAAGGTGTTATTAAAACATCTATAGTCACAAATATTTATAATTTTATTATCTGTCATTTATATTTATGTTTATTGATCATTTTATATTATTTTTTAAATCTTGTAATCGGTTTTCAAGAGTTTTAGAGTGCAATAATTTAAGAGATTTTAAAAGAAAATTTTAAAAGAAAGTAACTTTCAAAGTATTTTAGTTTATTAATATTGATAATGTTTTCAAAGATTATAGTATGATGATTTATTAGTATTTTGCTGAATCAGAATCTTAAATTTAGATTTAATTCATAATTTATAAATGACATCATAGATTGTTTGGATGTTTAAATGTTTTTCTTTACAATTTTAAAAAGTGACACTTTTTTGTTTAGCTATGTTCATGGATGAATGCCATTAGATATGTTATTGTCTTCTATGAATGCTTTAGTTATAGAGTTATCATAAATATTTTATCATAATTTAAATTATACAACTCATATTTTAGCATTGAGATTAGACTATTTTTTATTTAAGCATGTTCTATTTATGCATGACTATTGTGTTGGCAATCATTAAATTTTCATGTTTTGTAACATTGCACTTTCAAAAAATGATGTTACATATTTGAATAATTACACAAACAATTAATTATAAAAATGTATGACTTTATTTAATGATTTTGGATTTTAATTCATTTGCTAACATTTGACTCTATAAGAAAGTGATGCAAAACAATTTAGATTTTGTAATGATTTTAAATAATTACTTAACCATTCATTTACCCAAAAAAAAGAAAAGAAGAGAGTAACTTAGCAAGATTCCAAATCTTGCTTCATGGATAAAAGAGAAAAAAAATTAAGTAGCTAAAAAATATGAGTAAACTTATATGGACATGTCGTCACTACATCACAGTCCGTAAAAACAATTTTGTCTAGTTTCTTACATCTAGCGAGCACTGGTGAGGTGGCCATCTGGTAGCACTGATTAAGGACAATACTTTGAAGCATCTCGCAGCCTGTATAGTCGAGGGGCCCCTTAACTTCACCTCACGCACTAAATTCCACTTTTTCCAAATGCATCAACCCATTCAACCTTGGGAACTCTGGGAGAGATGGACAACGGACATTAGTCTCTCTAAGATTAGGACAAAGGGTAACATCTCTCAGCTGATCTCAAGATGTTGTAACCCTCGAAGGCTGCTTAGCTCGGGAAGTTTAAGCATTGGATTCACCTTGCTTATCTGAAGCCACGCCAAATATACCAAATTTTCCATTCCTTCAAGTTCTGCCAGGTCTTTTCAATTTTGCAATGTGATACTTCTGAGACTGTCCATCTGGCGGAAGTCAAGCTTGTTCATATTATGCACACCTATAACCTGAAGCAGCCATAGATTTTAAAGGTATTTTAGAGGTGATTTGCGACGGAATTCGATGCATGCATTGTTCCAACTTAGCCAATTCAAACCCTTCTTGGTCTTTTGAAATTAACTGGCGTCTACTACTTCTGTCTCCCTTCCACCACAACTATTTCCGCATTTAATTTGCTTCATTTGCTATGCTTTGATCTTGCTTGATTGTAATTTTTTATTCATTTATGAAAGGAAGGAGAGGTGCGAAACAACACTTCCAACATTAATCTATGTGGGGGAGAGAGTGCAAATTCATACAAATCCTTAAATTGTTACAATGAAAGAAACACATTCAAATACACGCATAAAAGAATAATACCATAACACATAGGTTTATGTGGGGAAAACCTTTCCCAGTAAAAAACCCCACACACCATCAGCAACAAAAACAATACAATATCAGCATTAAGCTTCTCCAGGTGTTCACCAATCTTCACCAAAAACTGGGATAACACTAGCAACATAATGGTGTCTCATAAATTATCAAATTTCAATCTCCTCAATCCTCTAAGGCATAGAATATTTAATAATTAACAACTACAATGAATAGAAGGCTTCATCACATGCAATATTCGAAGAAAATTCAAAGTGTAATGCTAAGTCAAAACCAATCGCAACAACTGGTGGAGATATAACAACAACCACTCAAGTATCCAGTTAACTGTTGACGATAGTTACAAACAAAGCAACTAACTCTGATCCACCGCTAACTACAAAAATGAATTCAATGCAAAATTTCCTTCATGTGATCAATTAGTCATCCACCGTTGGAAACAGATTGAGACAAACACTTATCTCAAAAATCTCCCACTTGTCAAAGACCTATCATGAGTCATTTGTAATAAACTACTCAAGGCCCTAGGACCCATGGAAACAACACACCATTTGAACTTAGTTGTGCTTACTGGCTTCATTAGTGCATCTGCAACATTTCTCAAAGTGTCAACCTTCTCCAATATCACCTTTCCATCTTTTGTCATATCACGAATAAAATGAAATTGAACATCAATGTGCTTTTTTCTGGAATGGAAAGTGAGATTCTTTGCTAAGCAAATGGCACTCTGACGATTGCAACAGATAGTAATCTATCCTACATCAAAACCAATATCCGAACACAATCTCTTAAGCCAAATGGCTTCCTTGCAAGCATGAGTAGCTGCCATGTACTATGTTTCTGTCATGGACAAAGCGACTACAACATGTCACTTACTCATCCAACTTATACTACCACCATTCATTGTGAACACATATCCACTTGTGGATCTTCTACTGTCAATGTCACCTACCCAAAATAAATCCACATATCCCCAAATACTTATAGAATATTGAGAAGTAGTAGGATAACCATGATAACATAGGGAATA
This sequence comes from Sequoiadendron giganteum, assembly GCA_007115665.2. Taxonomy (NCBI): domain Eukaryota; kingdom Viridiplantae; phylum Streptophyta; class Pinopsida; order Cupressales; family Cupressaceae; genus Sequoiadendron; species Sequoiadendron giganteum. Next base: position 81,457,342 of record VCHN02000014.1, on the reverse strand, counting down.
CTCGAAAGTACCCCACAAATATCTGAGCACTCTCTTTACCGCATCCCAATGTACTCGTCTAGGATTAGCCATAAACTAACTAAGAACTTTCATTGCTTGGGAAATGTCTAGCCTCATACAAACCATCACATACATCAAACTACCAATAGTTCTCACATATGGTACTATGGTCATGTTCTCTATCTTAGTAGGATATTTTGGATAATCATCTACATAAAGCTTTGTCTCTTGCATCAGTGGACCAACTAATTGCCTGTAAGCTAACATGTTGAATCTCTAAAACACTAAATTCACATAGTTGATTTGGCTTAACCAAAGCTTTATGCTTGCTCTATCTCTTCTGATCTCCATCCCCATAATATACCTCCCTGCACCTAGATCCTTCATCTTGAACTATGCTGACAACTAGGACTTTAGATCTGAAATCAAACTCATACCATTCCAAAAAAATAACATATCATCTATGTACAATGTAATTATGACAATGTGACCATTATCAGATTTGTAATCTACAAAATGGTGAGATTTAGATATTAGAAATCCCAAAGACAACACAAAGGTATCAAATTTCTAGTACAACATTCTAGGAGACTTCTTAAGACAATATAAAGACTTCTTCAACTTGCATACCAGATTTTCTTTACCTTTTACCACAAAATGATTTTGTTGTGACATATAGATCTCTTCCTCCAAATCACCATGAAGGAACGCTATCTTCAAATCCATCTGTTCCACTTCTAGATCATATGATGTTGCAAGTGATAATAGGAACCAAATAGATGTCAGCTTCGCAATAAGAGAGAATTTCTCACCATAGTCAATTCCCTCCACCTGAATACCCATTTGCGACCAACCGTGCCTTGTGTTTTTCAACACTAGCATCAGGACCACATTTCTTCTTGAACACCCATTTACATCCAACAAGTTTTCCTCTTTTAGGAAAAGGTTTAAGATCTCATGTATAATGTTTCTTCAAAGCAGTCATTTCTTCATGCATGGCTCTCATCTAGACATATGTATCACTGATACCCATAGCCTCTTTAATAGTCCTACACTCATCGATGTTAGCAATCAAAGAAAAAACACAACTAGAATCCAACAATGAATAACCAAATCTTTATGTTGAATAATCAAACATCTATGTTGGTCACCTAACACGTGTAGACATTCTGAATTGTTGAGGTTGAGGTTCTTCTTCTTCATAAATTTCAAAGCTACTAGGGATCTCCTCATCACCAGATCCAATAGGAGTACATAGTTCAATTTCATCAGAGTAAGTGGAATTTGAACTACCTCCTTCTACTACTCTTGTTTCTCTATTTGTAGCTCAACTGTGGAAGGTTTCAACTCTCGAAATATTACACTTTTTCTATGGAGAACCTTCTCAGCCACTAGATCCCAAAGCTTGTACCCCTTCACACTGACACCATAGACAATGAGGATACACTTAATTGCCTTGTTCTCCAACTTAGACCTATTTACACTAGGAACATGAGTATAAACTTTGCAACCAAAAACTCAGAGATGTCTCATCGAAGGCTTCTTACCAGATCATGCATCCATGGGCGTCTTTTTAGCAAGAGCTGATGTAGGAGATCTATTGATCAGATAACATGCAGTGGCTACAACTTTGGCCCAAAAATTCTACTCAAGACCAACACCACTCCACATACGCCTTGCCCTCTCCATCAACATCCTCTTCATCCTCTCTGTAACTCCATTTTGTTGTGGGGTGTATGGAGTTGTCCTATGTCTCTCAATCATGTGCTCCTTACATAACTTATCAAATTATGTCGAACAAAACTCAACACTGTCCTCAAAAATCTAATCTTTCTATTAGTCTGACTTTCAACCAAAGCCTTAAACTCCTTAAACTGATTAAATAATTTAGATTTACTCCTGAATAAATGAACAAATGTCCTTCTAATATAATCATCTATGAAAGACACAAAATATATAGATTTTCTTAACAAAGAAAAATTCACAAAACCAAACACATATGCATGAATATTGTCCAAAACCTCATAAGACTTATGAGAACTAAAATAAAAAGAAACACAGTTTTGTTTACCATATACAAAATGTTCTGAAAAATTCAAACTTAATATTACAATCATCAAGGCCTTCAACAAGGCTTTTATTTTTTAGGGCTTTAAGACCCTTCTCACCAATATGACCGAGTTTTTGGTGCCATAACATTGTCTTCTCCACTGGAAGCTTCATCTCCAAAGAATTTGCACCCTTAGGTACCCAGGAAGCATTACCATCAGATGTACAAACAATAGAATTCTTCACTGCTAGATCTAATGGTGAGGATGAAAATTGCAAAGGCCTTTTCTTTGGAATATTAGAAGAACTATTGCACTGAATAGTTCATGCATCCATCCTGTACAGAGTGTTGATCTAAACACCCTTAGCAAACACCATAGATCATCTTTTCATCTTACATACTCCATTCGAGAAAACAACCTGCACACCCTCATTATTCAACTTACTCACATAAATAAGGTTTCGTGTCAAACCCGAGATATGTAGTACACCACCAATCCCCTTCACTCTACCATCAAGGAATCTAATCTTGATTTTTCCATGGTCAAAAATCTTCATATAAGAGTCGTCACCCAGATACACCTTCCCACCATCATACTCTTTATACTTTGAGAACCAACCCTATGCAAGGTCATGTGGAAAGAAGCACCTAAGTCTATTAACCACGCATATTTTAATGCATGTGTTGCCAAGGCTGTGACAAAAGCATCTACATCATCCTGAGAGGATTTATAAAAGTTGGAATCAAAGATGTTCTTTTTACCTTTCTTTATCTTCTCCTCACAATCTTTACGGAAATGACCGAATTTTCCGTAGTTCCAACATTTTTCCTTGGACTTGTCAGGAGACTTAGATCTCCCCGAAGATTTTGATTTCCATGAATAGCAAGGGCTTCCTTGGAAATCTCATAAGATTTCCCCTGCATCTCTTCAGAAAAGAACGATGGAACCACATCATCCAATTTGAAACTGGTGGTGGTACTTCGAATAGCCATAACCAAGTGATCCCATGAGTCTGGAAAAGAACATAACAGAAGCATGCAATGAACCTCATCTTCAATCTTGTCACCAATAAAACCCAATTGAGCAATCAACATGTTAAATGCATTCAGGTGATCTACAATGGATCCTCCATCTTCCATCTCCAGAGAATACAATTTCTTTCACAGGAATAACTTGTTTACTAGGGATTTAGACTGATAAACATCTCCAAACTTCTTCCAAAGAGATTTTTTAGTCCTCTCTTCATGGAAAGTTAGGAGCACTGAATCAACCAAATAAATTATAACTAGACCCTTGACTTTTTGATCCTTTAGATCCCACTCTTCCTCAACCATATTGGTTGGTTTTGTTTCAAATATTGTAGCCCACAAATCTCTATCCACAAGCATATCCTCCATTTTCAACTTCCATAACTGAAAGTTGCTACCATTAAAATTATCCATCTCGATTCTACTAGATGTGCCTTCCATCTTTTTTTTCTTCAACAAGATTTTGAAATACTTCTGCAAAGACTCCCACTCAAATAAAGATTAGTATTAAAACCCCTCTACCCAACAATGGGACCCAAACTGGCCAGGGTCTGATACCAACTAAAAGGAAGCAGAGGTATAGAACAACACTTCCACTACTAATCTATGTGGGGAAGAGAGCTCAAATTCATACAAATCCTTAACTTGTTACAATGAAAGAAACACATTCAAATACACGCATAAAAGAATAAACCATAACACACAAATTTATGTGGGGAAAACCATTTCAACTAAAAAAACCCACACACCAAAAGAAAATTACTTTGTATTATCAACAACAAACAATAACAATACAATATCAACACTAAGCTTCTCCAAGTGTTCACCAATCTTCAACATAAACTAGGATAACATTGGCAGCATAATAGTGTCTTGGAAATTATCAAATTTCAATCTCCTCAATCCTCTAAGGCATAGAATATTTAATAATTAACAAATACAATGAATAGAAGGCTTCATCACATGCAATATTTAAAGAAAATGTTCAAAGTGTAATGTTGAGTCAAAACCAATCATAGCCATTGGTGGAGATATAACAGCTACCACTCAAGTAGCCAATTAATGTTAATGATAGTTACAAAAAATGCAACCACCTCCAATCCACCACTAATTGCAAAAATGCATTGCATGAAAAATCTCCTTCATACAATCAATTAGTCATCCACCGTAAGAAATAGGTTGAGACAAACACTTATCTCAACAATTTCCTTATTATTTCATGCTTTACAATCATGTTGTTTTGAGGTCATACACTATATATATATATATATATATATATATATATATATATATATTTATTTATTTATTTATTATATCTATTGTAAAATATATCTATGTAGTGGTCATATAGCCTCACTAATAAAAAACTCAAAATTTATCTAAACTCAAAATTATAAAATTTTATATAAAAATAAGGGTTTTGGGGTCTTATAGATTCAACTATTAGATTTCATTTTCTCTAAGATGTACATTATCTACAATTTTTAAAAAAAATCTCTAGAAAATGAAAATAGAAAAACCTAACAAAATCACAATATACAAATCTTGTAAAACCAATATTAGACAAGGGAAAACATCCCCTTGAACGTGTCAAAATGTATATATAAAATTCAAAATAAAGCATAAATAGATGAAAGCAAATAGATGAAAACAATATTAATCCATTCATTCTAAATCAATCATAACTTCAGATAGAGAAATAAAAGAAACACAATATTAACAAGATTTGCATTCACTTACCAAATGTAGAATCTCCTTTATTGAATGGATTTGAATTATAATTGTTCAAAGATCATACATATTTTCCACATCATGTGATACTTAAATTATTTGACAAAGTATTGAATTGGTTTTTATAGATTTTTAATTAAGGATGTGAATAGTTTTAGTTTTGAGATGTATTATGAAAGTGGATGGCTAATACTTATTAGGATAATTTTATTAAGTTTTAGTAGCTTCTAGAACAAGAAAAAAGGTTAATAGTTAGGATTGATTGCAAATAATGGTGGATATTAATTGATATATTTTATTTTATTTGCTATATATAGATAGTCATGTGTCTAGTTCAATTTTTTATTTGTTATTTAGATACTGTTGTGGAGGTGTTTATTTATTTTGAATAAATAAATAAATGATTAATTAATTAGAGATGATTAGATAACTAAATAATAAATATTAATTTAGTTAATTCTACAATTTGATAATGTGATATATCTAATAGTATGTAAAGAAAAATTATGGATAGGATTTTTATATTAATGAGGTCTTATTTGACATAGTAATAAGTGCTCAAGTTTAGGTGTCCACAACTTATGCAAATATACCTGATAATCACTAAGGAAAAACATGTGTATAAATTACAAGTAAATATTCCCACGTTATTTCTAAAATCAAATACACCCATCCTATCTATTAATTTTAACATCTATTAGTAAATATATTTATATAATATTTCAAAAAACTCATATATCTAAGCTAATTGAATGCATTATGTGATACTTTATCAAGAGTCAACTACATAGTTTTTGACTTAATCTCATTGATTCACTTGTCATGAGTAGTGGTTCACGTGAACCCATCTCTCTTGAACATGACTGATTCACTACTTGCACTTATTTCATCTAGTGATGCTCATAGGAGTGAAACAATGACATTTCTTGTGGAATCGCCCATTGAAGTACTACTTTAACTTGAATATAATTAACCATGGATTTTCTCCTAAATAAAATCCACCTAGCTTGCTACTACATTTGTAGAACATTGAGAAAGTGGCATGCCTTATGAACCTTTGATTATGGAGCTCCTTAGATCATTCATGAACAAGTTGTGTGTTTTGTAGCGCCTTAAATCATGTGATATTTTATTAAAATTTTCACTACATAATTTTTGAGTCAATTAAAATTTCCATTAATAAAATTGACTCAATAACTATGATTAAATATAAATAAACATCACATAATTTAACACACTATGAAAAAAACTACCTAATTAATAACTGCATCCATATTTAATAAAATTATTTTGTTTCCTTACAATAAAATATTCCATTTAAAGGGTTGGTCTTAACCAACATACTCTAAGCATTGACCACTTAGGTGGCTCAGGTGGGGCCTAGTCATAGCTTTTCTCACTTCTATTTGTCATTAATGGAGTTCGTTTGATGGATCCCATAAATTTGTTTTTTTTAAACTACTTCTCTCACCTACTTGCATTGTAGAAGTTAAAATACATGGTTTTCATCATGAGGAAGTGTATAATGAATAGGTCTCCAACTAGTGTAGTCCTAGCCTATTGCAAAATGGGAGCTTTGGAATAGAGTGAACATAAAATCTACCTATGTCGAAATGGGAGCTTTGGAACAGGTTATGCAAACCCATCACAACATAAACGATAGAGGAATTTTGTTAATGTTTTAATTGCAACTACCTAGGTAGACATGTATGTAAAATATGGAAGCATAGACAAGGCATGTGAACTATTTGACATAATGCCTCAAATAAATTTGTGCTCTCATGGAATGCCCTGATTGAAGGATGTACACAAAATGGATTTGTTTAAAAGGATTTAGAAACTTTCAAGAAAATTCAAATAGAAAGTGTAAATCTAGAATTTACAACCTTTGCTAGCATCCTCACAACTTTTATCAAATGTGATCTTTGGAACAAGGTATAGACATCCATCAAAGCATAAAGGATAGATGAATTTTGTCAGAAATTGTAGTTGTAAACACTTTGGTAGAAATGTATGCAAAATATTGAAACATAGAAAGGGCACATGAATTGTTAGATGAGTAGAGTGTATATACACTAATGGGGTATTTGTTAAAGACTTTATTTTATGATAACATGGACATTTAATTGAATTTTTTTCATAAACCTACAAATGTATGAACTAAAAAGTTAGAAAAACTCGAGAAAGAGAAAAATAAAAGGTGAGAAACACTTAAATCAAAGGATGCTTGACTAGAAAAAATGGGAGAGGAGGTCTCACAGTTACTCTTTTCCATTTTGTATAGTTCTTTTGATTGGATTAATTGTTAGAATGAGAGATCGTGAATAAATTTAACGAATAATAAAGTGCACAAGGTATGGACATGTAATTTTTTTGTTGACTAACTAGGAGAATCTAATCATACATGATAATTTCTAAAAGGTGTATAACTATCTTCTTAGTTACTTGTTTTATAAAAAAACATCAAAATTGACAACCTTGCACATAATCACCCCTCTACTTATTATGGTAGGATATAATTAGTGAACAATATTTTAATTTTGATTATATTTCATAACAAAATTGATACAATAACTCTTTTCTACCTTAGTGGCAACCCCCTATTTTTATTTTAGAGTATTTGGGTAACTCGTTATCATCATTATGGTTTAGCTACAATTTTTCTAACAAATGTGATTACCATTGAATCTAGTGTGATTTTTGAAGTCCTTTTGAATGTTTAATATTGTCTCCATATGTAGGAAATAAGGGTTTAATGATAAGAAAACCCTCCTTGATTTTCAAATTCCTCTAGTAACACCATTTATTCCATGAAACTTTGATTATAGAGATTGTATTATAGTCCTTTGGTAGTTAATACATGATGATCACATTAATTTTTTTTCAGAATGGGAGATGATAGGTCCCATGGTTCAATGAAAACATAAGAGAATATAGGTAATTTTTTACTATCACAAGATTTGTGTGATTATTCTTATGACCATAGTGTAGTAGTCCTTTTAGGATCATTGTTTATGATCACACAATGAAGTGAAGTAATAACTATGCAAAATTATTATTGTACAGTGACTATCTCTTTCCTTAATGGTTTCCTACTTTATATGTTTCACAATATTTTGTATTTTTAAATAGATTATCCCATATTCATGATAGTCTTTATGAATAAAATCTTGAGACCTTGATGACAATGCCTCAATTATATGTGATTATTAATGAAAAAAATATTTTCCTATGGATGGCTAGGTGTATGGAATTCATGATGATAATTCTTCTCTCATTTATGGTAGTCATTGAGGTAATGATGATTATCAATATTTTTAGAGGTCAATTTTAGAGCTTGAGGGTAGCAAGGTCCCAAGAGCCATGATTAGAATTGGTATTGATGATGGAAATTTACCCTTAATAAGGTAATATAGTATAATAGTTCCATAATAATGTGTATATTTTTTGAATATTATTGGTTACTATGGTGATTTTTACTTCAAAAGATCCATAAACACAACATACTTGATAATAATTTTAATAAGATTAAGGAAAATCATGATTTTCATGACCATAATATCAGAAACTACATCTATTATGATTATGACTATACAATAGCCTTGTCATAATATATAGTTTATTATACATAAGTATAAGGCATTAAGACTTGTGGAATGGAGTCCCATAATTGGATTTATAATACCATGATTTCATCACTCATTTGATTGTTCTCATTTGTAAGTTTACAAAACTTAATTATGATTTCCTTATAGATTTTTGTAGACAAGCAAAATTAACATTATTGATTAACATCATATTTGATCAATTTCTTCTTAATTAATTAAATAAAATTAATTAATTAACCTCCTAAATTCTCTTCATTTAGTTAAATCAAATATATTTAATTAAATGGCTAATATTCATTTTCCTCTCATTTGATTTAAAACAAATACAAAAATATAAATCAAATGTCACACCAACTAATCACTAGCTTAATTAGTCAAATCCTTGATTAATGCTAAGCCTAACCCATGTCCCATCCTCTAGCTTTTCCCACTTGCATAATAAATCATTTATTTTGATTTATTAAAAGCCCCTATTTTCCTCACAAGGCATATTCCCAAGGAATATACCCTCATTAACTCCCCTTGTTTTATTTTTTTGGCCAAGCAGATTTTCCCCCAAATCCTTCAACTACATGCATTTAATACCATTTTTCAAATTTCAAATGGGCACATTGGCCAAAAATTGCACAATCATGGGCCAATCACATTGTGACAAGTGGCTCTTTCCTATTTGTTGGGGATTAATCCCACATTATTCAATTTGGCCTCTCCTCTCTTCAATTTCACCTATAAATTCAAGGACCATCTCCTTCAAAAGACAAAAAAAATCTCATGCAAAGTTACTCTCTACATTTGAGGACTAATTTTTCCCTTCATCATACCATATCTTTCATTACTTCGCTTGGAAAGGATTGGGAAAGGTTTCCTTCACATATTCAAGGAGCACCAATCCAATATGGAATAGGTGTACTCCATGTTGTTTGTGCTTTCAATTAGTTAATTTGGCATTTCTAGTTGTTTCAATGTCTTAATTTAACATGTTTTAATGGAGTAGTATTTCATAGGGTTGCTTGATTTTCTCATGTTAGTTTAATTTATATGAAAAAATTTATCAGTTTACTAACATAATGTAGAATTTGGCAACCACATTTGGCATTTCTAGTTGTTTCAATGTCTTAATGTTTCATAGGTTGACATTGGGATCAAACGAAAAATGAAGGCAAACGAAGTGGAGTTGGAGATTTTCTCGAAATAAAGACTTGGAAAAAAATGTTTTTTAATGCTTGTTATAACAATCTAAAGCTTCCATTTTCTACTCTTGTTTTTTGTTTAAACCAACTCACCTTTATTTTTGGTTTTAAAATTAACCATTTGGCTTGATCTTTTCAACTTGGTTAAAATTGAACCTAGAAACTCACTAGATTTTGTTTGGATTTAACATTTGAACAAGGCAACTTTCACATCTCATTTCAGTTCTTTTAAAATGAATCAAAATCACTTCTTTTACGGTCTAAAATGAACAAGTGTTTTTCATGTTTTGCAATCTTTTTCACAAATTAATATCATTTAAAAGGCGTATGCGCTTCTCTCATGCTTCATGGCGATCTTGAGAATCAAAATTCTTTTGGTGACATTAGTTTTTTTTAAGATTGCCTTCACACTTTGATTTGGGATCTAAAATTGAACAAAACATCTTACGGGTGTGAGTAGACTTATTGTGTGTGTTCTCCCTTTGTTTCTAAACAAAGGTCAATCAAACTACGAATATGTTTGCTCCCTTTTTTTATCTTAGAGGGCCTGCCTTGTGGGAAAAAGTACTCACCCAAAGGAACGACCCAACCGGTAACACACTAAAGGCAAGTGTATTTCCAGCCACGATATAAAAGTGGGTACTAGAACAAAAGCCAGTAGCACACGGTTGGCTTTGACGAGAAGGGCAACAATGGTCTCTTACCGCATGGTTCAATCTCCATGAATGAAAATTCCGAACTAAAATGTCTTGTTTAGCAAAGGCCAAAATCCTATCTATTTATTGGTGCAAAAGGTCATGTCCTTTGAAGTTTCCCCATGTATACATGCAATTTTATTGTAGAGATGAAAATTATGCCATGGGAGATTCATGGGTACTGATGCTTGGTTGACCCGAGAAGCAAGTGCACTGTAAGGGAGAGTCCGTGTGGTCAAGAATCTAATCATCCGCATTGAATATGCGTAGCTGGATTTATCCAAGTGGGAATCCAACAAACACTCTCTTTTCATCCTAGGATTGTGCATGTTATTGGAATTGAAAACACTTTGCTTAGATCCAAAATAATGGAAAACAAACATTCAACGAATCATCATAATTTCAAACCCTTTGGAAGAACATATACCTTGGAGGTGTCCACATGTTATTGTTTGTCCCTAGGGGTTCTTATCTCTAGAAGGATTCTAAACATTTAGACATCTCAATTTGTTTCTGCCAAAGTCAATGCTAGGAAACCTTTTCCTTGATTTCCTTGATTTCCACACAATACACTTTGTGGGATAAAATAAAATTAGGACATTGGACATTCAATTTGAAACATAATCAATAAAGCTTTTGTGGTAAAAAGAACTGAACCTAAGCAAGATAATAGACAATTGAACCACACATGTGCTTGTTCTCTTTTGGGTCATATGGTTTTCATGCAAGCATTGATCTTTTGGTTTGAATTACTCCTAGGGAAAAGCATGTTCTTCAAAATCTTGGTCTAGTCAAAAATTCCTCTTAGGTTCATCTAGGATCAAGTCAAACACTTCACCCATCTCAACCATTGAAATCAACATCATCTCATTAACAAACTCTTGGGAACTTTGAAAACATCACTTATGCTAGACTTTTAGAAAAAAAAAACATCACCTTGTTTGACTTAACACACTTAGTCAAATTATGAATCCTCTTGAGAAAATTTACCTCTAGGATAACACAACTTCCTAGGGTTTACAAGTTCATTATCAATTTATTTGGCTTGACACACTTAGTCAAATTATCCAATCCATAATCACCTCATTTGACTTAACACACTTATTCAAACTATCGTCTTATGTACAAGTTTACTCTAGGATAACACAACTTCCTAGAGTTTAAAAGTGCATTAATCATTTTGTTTGACTTAACACACTTAGTCAAACTATCCTAAAATGAGAATCAAATCAAGTCCTAAATTTTAGCATTGATCCAATGTTCCTAAAATTTTAAACACCCATACCACTCACCCCTTTAATCCTTCATCTCATCATTGGTCCTAAACCCCTTAGAGGTCAAAAAGGTCAAAACACAAGAAAAACATAGAGTTTAAACTCAACTCATACATCATGAGTAATCCAAGTCAACCAAACTATCCAAGTGTCTCAATGCCAATCGATTATCGAAAATCACATTTATGCAATCCATACATGGCATCATTATCTCCTCCAAACCTCAATGGTACAACAAATGTGAGCATGCCTTCTCTAAATTTTGGAGTTCACCTTTCCCTTTGGTAGATTCAAGGAAAAGTCCAAACCTATAAATATATCAACCGAACAATCAATGCATGAATCTTCAAGAAAAAAACATTATCCCACCGAATCCATACATGCCAAATGGGAAGATACCAAGTAAAACTTTTCCAAACATGAACATATCAAATCCGCACTAGGTAAACTTTGGGATAAATATGCTCACAAATCCTGCCAATGTTGTTGGAAATCCAAGTAGTATACTCGAAACTCCTGGTATTGATCCAAGTCAAGGTAACTCCATGCAAAATCAAAGTTACCTAAATCAAGGCAATATGATTCCCAACCACAAAAATATTCAATTTCAATCTATCATGCCAAATCTAAACATCACACCGAATCAGAGCATTATCCATAATCAACCTATCCATGATCCTAGGCAAGGATGCATTCCAAATATTCTTGATCTATAGCCAATTCAACCATATCAAAGGCATCAAGATCAAAGTCAAGATCAATTTTTGTGGGATCAAATTGCTTTGCTTGCCAAAATAGTTAATCCTTTGCACCAATAGACATCTCCACCCCAAAATTAATACACTCTTCCATTAGTTGAGCCATGTTATCAAAACATCGAGTTGCCTCCACAACCACATCAATAAAAATATCTCCAATGTCAATAAATTGGACATCAAGATCAATGACATCAACAACAAACTCAATCACCACATCTCAAATAACAATCACTGCATCTCAAAAATCAATCGCCACAAGGTCAATTTAAAGTGAAAATCTCACAAGGTAACAAAAGAAAATACTCACCACTTGGGGAACCAATCGAATTGGTCATGCAATGGTTGATACAAGAAAATATCATTAAAATCTCAGGTATGTGCAGGATCATCATGGAAAAAACAAGCCCTTAAGTGGCAATAAAAAGACAAAAAATCAGAGTTAGACAACTTGCCGTAAAAATTTGAATAAGTTATCTATATTATTTCAAAAAAATGTAAAAATAGAATCTATAGAAAATGGAATTTAGTTTCTAAACTACTAGACCTTTATTTTTAAAAAAAAATCTATTTGGTGAAAATTTGAAATTTCAATGCAGTAGTATTTAAATTTCAGGGAAAAAATAAGAAGTAGGTGTCTGTCTGACCACCCTAACCACAATAAAATGATAATATTTTTTTATAAACTTTTAGATATAAGTAGAGGACTCATGTCCCGATGTGATGCATATTTTTTTATAATTTTTTTCCATGTAAATAATTAATTATGATTTTTATATTACAACTTTTAAAAAATATAAAAGATCGTCTGTCTAACCACCTTAACTTGGTCAAAAATTCATGAAATTCAATTTTTTTTTTTGTAATCCTATAGTATGTGAAGCATAGAATGTGATGCATGTTTCAAATTCAAAAAATTGATACCATTTGAAAGTTATAGATGTTTTTCAATCAACCTATCAATTAGGACTTTATTCATAATTCTAATAGAAAATGAATAATAATAATTTATTAAATTCAAATTAAAGCATAATTTATATTGGTGGAAAGTTGAGAATCTCCTCTAAAAACCCTTTTCGTTTCATCAATTTTGGGTAAAAAAAAGGTCGTCAGCCACATGGGCCATAATATGGCTTACATATCACCACTTTTTGGCCCATCATGATCCTGCACATACCCTCCCCATTTACATGAATTATCAAGAGCCCATGGTGAAACCACTAGGGTATGATGAGAATCACTTTTGTGATTTTCACAAAACAAAGGGACACACAACATCAAATTATATTCGGCTCAAAAATCTCATCCAAGACTTGATTAATCAAAAGCTAATAGCTAGTGGGGACAATAATCAGAGTTCAACAACTAGCAATAGAATTAAAAACCTTCCCACCGCAATTGTTGAAAACAATGATCAAGATCTATCCATTAATGAGCATATTGATGATGTTTCCACCTCATCCAATGATCAAATAAACACACACCAAGCACCAATTTTAAATCATGATCAAAACTCACTAATGATGCCCAACAATGATCCAATTCAAGAAATGTTAACATCATTTGACCCTATGGTTGAAGACAATTACAATCTCTCCACCATAACTATTGAAGACAATGATCAAAATCAATCCATCAAAGAGCACAATGAAGATATGTCGACCCCATCCATTGATCAAATTAACATTCATCAAGAACCACATTTTAGTGACCTATTTCAATATGTGTTGACATTATTTGATCCTATTGACATAATCCATGATCTATCGACCAATGATCATATTGAAAATGTCTCTACATCGCCTTATGAGTTAGAGGACATATCTCAAAAATTCATTCCAAAGCATGATCAACATCTTCCATTGATGTCTAGAAATGGTCCTTCCCAAGACATATTGGCATCCTTTGACCTTATGTTTATAGATATTGAAGGAAACCCTAGCTCAAAATTTGATCCAAATCAACTCAAAGCTCAAGAGAATATTGAGCCACTTCCCAATGACGATGTCAAAGGACCCTTTGTAAGAAATCCATCCTTTGAAATTGACCCATGTCAAGAATTTGATCCAAAGAATGTCGAAAGAAATTCCAGAATCAGTCAAGATCAAGAATTTGTATCTCCAAGATACTACAATGATCTAATGGGAACTCTTCAATCTATACAAGATGTCACAAATGATCTTATCCATATAGAACATATTCCTCCGCCTACCTATGAGATGCTTTCTTTGGATGGACATGTAGATGATCTTCATTCAAAAAAAAAGTCTCATACTCTTGACATCATTACCAAGGAACAAGAGTCTCCTACTCTTAATATTTGTGCACAAGACCAAGATGTCAAAAAATATGGAGACATAGCAAACACAAATCATGAAGAAGGCTTCTACAAAAGTTGTGAATCAGAAACATCATGTGAAACTATATCAAGAATGCATCATGAGGAAGACTTTAATGTGGATAATGAATCATCAAAAACTCTTGAAGAAGTAGTAAAATCAGATATTTCAAAAAATCAATCCAAAGATATCAATCAGGCGTTCATCCCACATATGAAGGATCCCATCACTTATAAAATTGGATCACTTACCTTTCTTAGGGAAAGCTATCTCATTAAAGAAGTTGTCACTTTTGAAGATCCACCATAGAGAAGAGAAGGATTAGCACCTTGTTTCCAAGGAAAATCATATCCTATTACAAATATGTTTTTTAGCAGATGAATTATCAAGGTAAAGGATTAGGTCTGCATGAACAAGGTATCAAAGAAATAGTGCAGATTATTGGCAATCCTAAGCTTCAAGGCCTTGGTTATTCAACAATCAAGGGATATAAACATATCAATGATCCTTCCACAAAACTGGGGGCAACTTCGTCTCAAACAAATGTCAACACAGGGAGCATGAAGGATCCTTATGATGAAACTAATGCCAATACTATGACCCACCATGTCACGAATCTTCATCTTCCCATCACCCCATCCACGAATTGGGACCAACATCAAAAGAAAGATTTGAATCAAAGAATGAAAAATGTCATTAAAGAAAAAGAAGTAATAAAGCATAAAGGACAAATCAAATACATGTGGATACCAAAAAATACAAAGAAAGATTGCCCCTATCAAACTCCATTAGTCAAAGAAACTATGGGGCAAAATAAAAAAGGGAAAATTATCCATCGAAGATTTTCACAAAGGCAAAAGCAGGATTCTCAAGCAACGTACAAATTATATCAAGTTGTTGGTCCTAATTCCAAGCACACTTCTATATCCACTCATTATTCCTCATCTTCCCAAGTTTGGAGAGTCAAAGGTTCCAAACTGTCGACCAATCCATATTTTATTCCTAAACATGCTTCATCCACGCATCCATGCATGCTATGCAATTCTCACATTTACCATGTGTTGGCAACAACCCTTCATCATAAGGATTCAAAAGGCACTCTATCGCGATGTGCACACAAAGACAGAGTTAACTCTGGTATCAACAAAGCATAATAGATTTCTTAAAATTTTCTTTCAAGTGCACGTGTCCTGGAAAAGAAGCTTCTTCAAGTAGGATATTGATGGAGCATTATGATAGAAGAATCAATTTCAGCAATACCAAGTGATTCAACATCAACTTAAAATCTCTCAAAAAATACAAAAAAATCAAAAAATATAAAAATCCAAAAAAATCAGAAAAAAGAATAAAAATAGTAAAGATAAAAGTCATCCTCCAGGGAAAACCACTTCGGTGGTGCTTTGGAAAGGTAGCATGATGAAAACCTGGCAAAGAGGCATCATGTGTAGAATCGAGCATTTGTGTGCGCTAGTTTAGGTGAAAGCATCTTATCACATCCACAATAAAGCCATCATTTGAGCCATATCATCTGTTCATCCATGAACCATTTATCCAACCCATTACCATCTATTTGCATTATCTTGACAAGGTTTAGTGCACACTTTACACTTGCTTATGGTAAATGTCTTGACATGAGTTATTTTCATTGATCCTATCCAACCCAACATTATCTCGGCCTTGAAGAATTATCCAAATGAGAATCCTCTATTTGAAAACCCTTATCTTATTGCAAGATAATTCATATCCATTCATCCAAGAATCTACCCATGGCCATTCAAACATTGCTAGACAATGGGGGTAGATATTTACATCTTTCTTCGAGAATAAATCTTGATATATATCCTCCAACTTATGTGGTGATTCGAAGATTGGAAAACATGAAATCAAATTTGTCAAGGCATTTGTGAACCAAAAATCCAGATCACTAGCCCATGGCATATTTTGATGAGACGATGTTCCTCATCAAGCTTTATCTTTCATCGAACATCAATCCCAACAATTCATATCAGTCGCATCTAATGCACACGTCAGCGTCACATCAAATCATCAAACAATTTTGTTCCAAATCAAGCTTCACCAATCTTGATCAATTAAATCCAATCAATTATCACCTTGTTTGACTTAACACACTTATTCAAACTATCATCTTGTGCACGAGTTTACTCTAAGATAATACAACTTCCTTGGTTTTACAAGTTCATTATCATCTTTGTTTGGCTTAACACACTTAGCCAAATTATCAAATCCAAAACCACCTCGTTTGACTTGACACACTTAGTCAAACTAGCCTTTTGTATGAGTTTACTCTAGGATAACACAACTTCCTAAAGTTTACGAGTGTTTTATCACTTTTGTTTGACTTAACACACTGAGTCAAACTATCAATCCATCAATCTGATCAATCAATCCTAGCTTGATTTTTAACAAAATCTCCAAATAGAGCAATGATATCACATATCCAAATAAAAAACATTCAGAAAATCAATCAAAATATCAAAAAACATTCAAAAAATTCATCAAAAACTCAAAAGCATCAGAAAATATATATATATATATATATATATATTCAAAAACTTAAAAAATTCAAAAACATTCAAAAAATCAAAAATCAAAAACATCCAAATCATATCAAAATCCAAAACATGTCAAAATCTAAAAAAATCAAAAATAGAGTCATCGGCTGAACTACATTGTTTCTGAGCTTGAATGTAGGTAAGGTTGATCTTTGATCATCCCCCGAGACATTTTAGGTCAATCCTTAGGCATCTGTCACAATGGAAATCTGTTTGCACATCATTTTAACATTTTAGGTCAATCCTTTAGGCGTCCATCATAATGGAAATGGTAATTTGTTTTCCCATTTATCTCATCATTGAGTCAAGTTTGTCGTCATTCAAACTACGTGGTATCTGCGTGTATAACATAGGCAAGGCTAATCTGTGAATCAGCTCCCAAGACCCCTAGGATAGGTCTTTAAGTCAATCTCGTTGTCATAAATCTCAAAAATACCAAAAACATTGAAAACATCCTCAAAACATCTCAAAATTCAAAAAAACAACCTCAAAATATTTGGAAAAACCCAAAATGGTGCATCTATCTCATCTCGATTTCACCTATGTTAATCACCATTCATAATAAAGCATCGTCACTTTCATCCTTCGGTAAGTCAGTCAGAAGCAAGTCTAGCGGGTTCTAAAGTGAATGCCTAATCATCAAAGTCTCAAGTCTAGATCACTGAGTTAACAAGCTGGTCAAATTGGAGTATCAATAGCTTATCATCCAATCAATCTCATCAAAACCCTGATCACAACATGTCCTAGGAATGTGACCTTCCGACGAGGGACATTAGCATCAGGTATCACCGTAGTTTAGTCTTTGGCTAGTAGTATGAATAACATTAGCTTGTTTGTTTACTTTATCTTAATCTTTTATAGACTTATCTTATTTTACGCTCATTCCAAGGACCTCTCGATGATTTCTAAACACACATATTTAGAGAGAAAGGAATGGGGCAATGATCATTATCTTTTTATCTATTATTCTTGTTGGATGTTCTTTTAAAATAACTTTGTCATGCATACTTTTTTTTGTTTGTAGGAAGGATGTTCTAGGTGTTTTGTTTACCACATAAGAAGGCTTTCCTTTTTTATGTTTAGGCCAGAGATGTTTAGAATATCTAAACTGTATTCTGAATAAGGTTTCGTTTGTCAAGTGTGAACAAGAGTACTCCTGTCTGTTTGATGAGTTAAAGTCCATCACACTAGGCACAATGCCATCCTGGTTCTTAATACCTTGATGCATCACACCTATGTGTGCTATCAAACATAAAGAAGGGTATTCTCTTTATCTCTCTCTTTATCTCTCCCATCCTTGGATAAGAAATACATCATCATCATTCATCATCATATCCAATAAAGTCTCGACGACTAGTAGACTTGTTGGACTTCTACATCTTCTTGAATTTAAGGGTTCATCCCTCTCATTCTTCTATCATCTTTCATGCTAACAATGCATCCATCTTGCATCCACACTTTCATCTTGCATATCATCATCCATCTCATCCATCTCACATGCATTGCATAATCATTTAATATGTTCAAAATAATATAGATTTGTTATTCTAAGCATCTTCCAAACATTTAATTTGCATAATCATTTAATTTATGTAGGATAATACATAATTTTTATTCTAAGGATCTTCCAAAAATCTCTCTTACATCATCATTATCATTAGATCCGTTAGTCATAGCCATCCATACATCGATTTTGAACTTCTTTTTCGTGAGATCGACCTCAATATTTTTGCTCGATCTCTCGAGGGGGCAATGTACTAATGTACTTATTTCCACTGGGGCATCTGAAAAAATCAGATTTTTATTTTTAATTTTGATGTCAGTGACATCATTCTTTGAACCAATGCAACGAGTACATTGCTTCAATGAGGGAAAAAAAGTAGACATGCAAAATTAACATTATTTATTAACATCATATTTGACCAATTTCTTCTTAATTAATTAAATCAAATTAATTAATTAACCTCCAAAAGTCTCTTCATTTAGTTAAATCAAATATATTTAATTAAATGGCTAATATTTATTTTCCTCTCATTTGATTTTAAAAAAATCCAAAAATGTAAATCAAATGTCACACCAACTAATCACTAGCTTAATTAGTCAAATCCATGTTTAATGCTAAGCCTAACCCATGTCCCATCCTGTAGCTTTTCCCACTTTCACAATATATCATTTATTTTGATTTATTAAAAACCCCTATTTTACTCACAAGGCATATTCCCAAGGAATATGCCCTCATTAACTCCCCTTGTTTGACTTTTTTGGCCAAACAAATTTCCCCGCAAATCCTTCAACTAAATGCATTTAATACCATTTTTCAAATTTCAAATGGACACATTGTCCAAAACTTGCACAATCATGGGCCAATCACATTGTGACAAGTGGCTCTTTCCTATTTGTTGGGGATTAATCCTACATTCTTCAATTTGGCCTCTCCTCTCTTCAATTTCACCTATAAATTCAAGGCTCATCTCCTTCAAAAGACAACAAAAATCTCATGCAAAGTTACTCTCTACATTTGAGAACTAATTTTTCCCTTCATCATACCATATCTTTCATTACTTAGCTTGGCAATGATTGGGAAATGGCTCCTTCACATACTCAAGGAGCACCAATCCAATATGGAATAGGTCTACTCCATGTTTTGTGTGCTTTCAATTAGTTCATTTGGCATTTCTAGTTGTTTCAATTTCTTAATTTAGCATGTTTTAATGGAGTAATATTTCATAGGGCTGCTTGATTTTTTCATGTTAGTTTAATTTCTATGAAGAAATTTATCAATTTACTAACATAATGCAGAATTTAGCAACCACAATTTCAATGACATAATGTGACTTAAGGACTTCCTTAGAAGGATAGGATTATCTATAGTAGTAATATGATATTTAATAGCAACCCAACTTCCTTACTTTCTTGTAATATTCTTCAGGGTTTTTTTATATCAATCAATGAGAAAATGTGCTACAATTCTATGCTCTAAGGTATATAAAAATCATGAAAAATTACTATGTCAAGGACATCCTTCATTACTAAGATGGGGACTTATCATCGAAACAAAAAAATTTAATTTCTTTTGTAACTTTACACTTTTTAAAATCATACAAGGAAAATCATATTTTTTATTCATGACAATATTTTGATTTAATGATAAGGTGATCTTAGCAATACTAGATGTAGTTTGGGACTATTTCCTTTATATATGTGTGTGGTACATGGATTTTTAAGTGATGATAAATTATCATGAAAATCCTCTTATATGATATGATACTAGCCAATTGGTGATCACTATCATATAAGAGTGAAATGGTAGAGTTTTACATGAAATGATCTTAGCCTTGATGAAATAGTACTCTCAGTTTTCATGGTTGACTTTTAATTGATGCCTAACAACAAGGGGTAAACCTTCATAGATTAAAAATCCTACACAATACCTATTATTGTTATTGTTTTTTATTGTGATAACCTTAATAAGACTATCTAGGAAGATGACCATCCTATAATATTTATAGTAGCCTTCATAACCATGACTATTCTAAATGTGTATAGATTTCATGATTTCAAAAGAGCACCCTTTTTCTATATTGTTGTTCTCTATAATGGTACAATGATAATACACAAGAAATTAATTGAGAATCTAACCTATTTATGATAATAACCTAGCATGATTGTTATCTCATGGAAACACTGGCACTCCTAGATACTATGAAATAATTATAACTCATGTTGATAAGAGGCATAAAACCTGTAGAAGTGATGCATGCTTGTATTTTATGACTTTCCATGATAAACTGCACTTTATTATAGTATTATTTGTTTTTTTAGCTCCCTCTTGACAATTCTTAGTGAATATAGTGGATCTATGGATACCATAAAAATATTCTAAAGGTGTGATATCCCCCTTGATGCTATTAGGATAGCCTAAGAAAGGTTGTAGTCCATTATTCATTATAAAATATCTTGTGCCTATGTTTGATAGTGTTATTGTACATGAAAAATTATTTTGGATGGTAACTTTATGGGCTAAGTAGCTAACATCTATCAAGTGTTGCATTATTTCATAGGTCAATACAATCTTATTAATGTTATAATAGTCTTAGGATTTCATTTATTGTTGACAACACATGGTTGGTCTTAAATAGTGTTGACTATTCCACCTAGTTTCATGGCATATATTTCTTCTTTCTTAGTAGACTACTACCCCTATGAGGAATGTTTTTTACACTTTACAATCATAGAGTTGTCAAGGAAGAAATAACTTACTATCTATAGATTGGTGAATGTACTTTTGTCAAGGTTATTTTAAATTGGTATATGTGTTTAATGTTGACCACCCAAAGAAAACAACCATCGTTACTATATAGGAAACTCATGTAGAATGATGAGAATTTATTTCTCTCTACAACCATACTTACACCCTAATAGTGGAATGTGTAGTAATATGAAGTACACTTCTTTATGGCTTGAATGAATTTATTAGATCTAAGTAATGATATTGACCTCTAAATAAGCATTCTAGCTACAAAAAGAAATAAAATTTATTAGCTCATACATGATTATACTTGCATGCATGTAAAAAAATAAATCACCATACTAAAATGATATGTTTTTAGGAATCTCACAAAAACTAAACCATTGTAATTCTATCTCTACCCATGGTTGAAGAGGTATGTATCTACAACCTAATTTTATCATAATTTCTTAATATTTTCACACATTTATCGAGATTTGTGTGTATAAATAAAGTCTTTTAACAAGTATGATTCTCCTAAATCGTATTCAGATTAAAAATGAGGTTGTAAATCAATACAATTAGTTAACCCTAGGATTAAAATTGAGCAAAAATATGTTTCGAGAACATTTCCATATTCCAACACCAATTACACATAATAAAAAACTAGTTTTCTCTTTGAAACAACTATAACGGAATTTTTATTTCATAAATCACATGTGTCAGACGTTGTAGTAGGTATTAAACATTAAAAAAATCCTTATTATATTTTAGAAGGGTTATGGTTCCTACTCCACAATTGAAGCTTGTCATGACATCTAGGTGATAGTTTTCAACACATAACAAACTATCAATTCTAGCCCCAAAAGTATTGAGAAAACATAAGGTAATTAGTGATCTACTAAAGGGAATATAAAGGTGCATTCAAGTAATGGCATATATCCAACAATCCTTTTTCAATACTTCATTCTAAACTACCTTCTTGTCATCCTTTAAATTTAAATTCTTGGCATAAAATATTATTTGAAAATATAATAAAAGGTCTCAATGCTTCAAGGAGGGTTTTTTAAAGTTTTTGATACTCCAAAACAACTTCCAAAATATTTCCAAGGCTATTTAATGGTTTTGTGAGAGCTTGAATGGGTTAATCTCATTGTGAACACTTAGGGAATTTTCTAATGTATGAATGATAGTAACATAGTATAAAATGTCTCCTTAAACACTCAAATCAATAATTTCAACAAGAGTAACTTAGAGACTAGCTAAGACATAAAATACGAACCCAACATAAATAGCTTTAGGGTTATCCTTAGATAGATAGGGAATCTACCTTAAATTCTTAGAGATTGTCTTGCAAGTACCACCCTCATTAATGATCTAGATTGCTATTGATAAGATTTTCTATTTCCTTAGTGTTACAAAACACATTAGCACTTGAAAAAGGATTTTCAACTGAGCAATTATGTCCCTTTGAATGCCTTAATAAAAATCCTAAAGGATAGTTGGATATATTCCTATGAGAGAGGGGGACCACCCACTACAAGGCCCCAAGTCATGAAAGGCCAAGAGCGGAAAGGCTGCCCTAACTCACCTCAGCTAAAAGGGTAGTTAGGATGAAGAGGATGAGAATGATGAGGACTATGCATCCTTCAATCAGTCTGCAATCTCGAATATTGGAAGGGGACCAGATGAGTCATCCCTTAGAGTTGGATTCATATCTCTGGAAGCTCTTTGTCTGAGGACAGAAGCGCAATTCTAGGATGACAGTGCAGCGCGTTGGCATCTCACAGGTGCACTGGCGTCTATATGGCTAGAGAACTGAAAAGAGAATATTCTGACTCGAAAAGGTAGACTACTAGTCTAGCCTAATAATTTTTAAAGTGATAGAATTAGATTAAGATGAATGAAATACAATTAAAAATATGATAAAATAAACACATTACCACTAAGGTGACATAAATGATCTCGTAGAATGCTCTCCTCGCCAACTTGCTTCGAGCTCTCTTTACCTACACACATGGAAGAGAGAAGTTGTTGGGGTTGTATACAGGCCTACCTCAATCAGACCCTCATCTTGGTGTTTCCACCTCCATGGACAACCAAGTATGATATGATAGAGATAAATGATAAAGGAAGAGTTACAAGCTACGTGTGCAAGAAATGCCACAAAATAGTAAGTGTTTACCCAATCGAAAGAAAAAGGAGAGAAGGGAGGAGATTTACTGCCTTCGTCCAAAGTGCTCAAGGCTTGTGGAGGAGTGAACAAGAGGGACTCAAGCCTCTATTTCCATGGTGTATTCATGTACTCGCCCTGTTGGAGTGATGGAGTGTTGAGTTACTGCAATGGAGTGAAGGATGTTGCTACAAAGCTTGGAAGTGAATGCTCAAATTTTCCCACACTAGCCAAAACTTTTGTTGAACCCCCAAATGGATGAGAGAGTGAAGATTATGAAGAGAAGGGTGAAAAATAGCCATATTCAGGTCAATCAACCGAAGAGGGGTATTACTCTTTGACTTCCAATCGAAAATGTAACACCTCTATAGTCTCAGCCACAGGAATCTGCTAGGGACGTAAGCCTGTTGTGCAAACGTCTATGGACCACATAGTTGTCTATGCCTCACGTGAGTGTCTCTATTAGAAATGCCCCCACTGACACACAAACAATGCACCAAGTGGAGTGCAAGCATTGGGTTTAAGTGGAATTAAACCTTCGCTTTTGATTTTCTAAGGTTTTAAAGGGAAAAAGGGGGATTTGCACTAGGGATGCAAATTCACATTAGTACATTTTTCCTCCACTTTAGTGAGCACAAGTATTGATGAGTGCTTCGATAAAGTAGATTAGTAAGGAAGTAGCAGAGTAAGATATGTATACTTGAACTGACGAGGAAGGAGAGCATGGTCTGGTGAACTCAAGAGTTCAGGAGAGGGCTTCATAGTTTCACGAAACCATAAAGCTAAAGTACAAATTACCTTACAGACCCATAGACCTACAAGGGGGGTTATCCTTCAAGAACTCTCACATGAAGGAAACCAAGAACAACACCTTATAGACACGCAAACTTGCAAGGAAGGTATCCCCCAAGAACTCTCACATGAGGGAGACCGAGTAGGAGGGGACTCCATAGAGTTAGGGGTGGTGACATGCTTACCTTCATATAATACACATCAGGAAGTGGCCATGCAGTCCACTAAACGGATAGTCACACAGACCATCACTAAGTTGTAATACTTTCAAAGGGGTCCCTCGGGAACCCTTCAAAAGGAAGGAGGGTCCACTCAAGGGACACGTTGTTTGAAAGGTAAAGTCTAAATGGGCTGCCCCCAGACTAAACACAATGATGTGAAATCGGTCTAGCTGGGTTGCCCCTAGACTAGACATCGAGAAAAATTTTGAGACTTTGCGAAGGGGTCCCTTGGGGACCCAACATGAAGAGGAGGGGTCCACTCAAGAGACGCGTCATTCCAAAGTCAATTTCTTCCTTCTCGAATCGATTTTTCATCAAGGAATTTGAAAGGAAAGAGATGTTCTCATGTGAGGGGAAGAATAAGATCATTCCCACTTCAGAGGAGGATTCCATTTCCTTTCTTTATGAACCCATGATGAAGGAAACACATTCTGTTAGGGTTTCAAGCTGAGAATGTGACTTCAACAAAGAAGTGTGTGGAAGGTCTTTGAGGAAAATTCGTTTGGCAATGAATGCATTTCCTAAGGACCATAAAGTGTATAAGTAATGTTGTCAGACATGAAAGGGACAACTCAAGCAAAGAAGAGAGAAAGAGAAAATCCAAGGAAATCAGAACACACACAAAGGACATAGGGGTAGCCTAATATTTCAGGGTCAAAACTGCTTCATAAATATACATATGTAAGTATGATAATACTACATATAAATGAATTGTCATCAACCCCCTACTATTTCAGGCCATGTGAGGAATGCACAAGAAGAAAAATTAAAATTAAAAATTGGGTCAACATTGATCTGTATAGATCTAGACTAATTTCGTTTTGAATGCTTAATTTTTACAATGATTATTCCAAGTTAATTAAATCAAAATTAACTTAAGGAAATAACAAAATGAAGGAATTAACAAACTGAGAGAAGGTGAGAGAGAAGAAGAGAAAATGCAAACAACGTTTGATTACGGAGTTCGTCACAAACGTGACTACGTCTCCGGGTCTACTCCAATAGAGTGACCGATCCGATTAATCTCCAAATCAATTACAATTGCACCAAAACCATTCTTCAAGCACTTCGGCAGCATAACAATACAAGAATGACTCAAAAATAATCTCCAGACCTCTCTTTCGTATCACCTCAGCTTCAAGACTTCATCACCTGAAAAAAAAACTTAACTTCACTCTCACCTCACACCCCCTTTTTATACATGAAATTAGCCAAATAAGGCTTAACAAAGATAATAAATGAATAACCACCCCCTGAATATCTCGTACAACATCCCTTTTGTCCCCTAATAGCTTCTGGTTTTGATAGATAAGGTAGTTGTGCTTATTTTTGGCTTTACTAACCATACATTATGGTTCGGCCAACAAACCTTTAACAAAACAAACCGAACACACATATATAACAGGTCACGATTGGTGGTATATCGGTGATTAAATATTTTGTTACCTGGCTGGTTCGGGGTTCAAACCCCCCCTGCAGGCCTTTTTGGAAACAAATTTTGAAACAAACAAAGGCCAAAACAAACCGCTCACTATATATAGTAACGGATGCTGTTTTGGTCTACCGGCTAGCAAGAAATCTTGCGAACCATAGGTTGGGAGGTCGAGTCCCAGTCACATGCGGGCCGGTATATCATTTTGCTAACAAAAAAACAACGAACGCAACGAACGCCAACAAAGGAGGGAGATGCCACGTGCCGCACCAAGAGGGTGCCACATGGTGGGATGTAATTCACCGACAACGCTGACTATGATGCTGATTGGACATGCCACGTTTATGTTGACTGGATTATGAATGACACGTGTCAATGCATGATTCGCTGACCTTGTTGACGTCACCTGCCACATCATTGTGCCACGTTGGACCGTACGGACTGCCACATGTCAACTTCTGATTGGTCTATTTCATATTTTGTACCACGTGCTGACGTCAGCTGTATGGATGATGATGTCATCACTGTACCTTCATGTCCACCAAGTCAACCTAAAACTTTGACCAACTATATCTTGAGCCTATGATGTCAGATTTCGATGAAATGAATGCCGTCGGAATCGTCTTGATGAGCTCTTTGCGATGATGCCAACTTCGACAACTTTTGACGACATCATTTTTTTCACTTCCTAGATGCCCTTTGATCCCAGTTTGACCCAAGGTTTGACTAGCCATAATTTGTACAAACGGACTCCTTTTCGCTCCGTTCAATTTGTGTTGGAATCAGGATGTCGAGCTCTTTCTGATGGTGCTGATTCTAGAGAGAAATGAGACACTTCAATTTCATTGAAAATATCCACCGGATCAGGCCTCCCCACTGAAGACCTTTTGGACCTCCAAAAGTGACATTCATTCTGACATTAAGTGAGGACTTGGCCTCCCCACTTGTCCTGTATCTTCTGTACATTTGCATACCTGGCTCACAAGCACAATGAAGACTGCAGAAATATTGTTGAACATAAACATTATTCTATCGCTTCCATAAGCTTCTACATCAACTGTCGTAGCCACTAACCAACAAAAATTGACTAGCATCAAGCTGAACAACAATGCAGAAATGAAAGAGAATAAGTCAACAACATATCGATCCTTTACAACATGAACATTTTTACCCAAGGAACTATCAATGCTTTCAATCATCATTCCCTCATGTTGTACTGCGGGTGCATCCTGCAACATCTGACCCTGGTTAGCTACTCCAAGTTCAAGTTTAGAACCACCTGTGCTGATAGACATAAGAGTTAATTCTTTACTTGCCCTCTTTAACTGCCCTGTGTTTGCAAAAGAATGATCAGTCTTAATCCTGTGAGAATGTACAATATACTGAATGCCATCTTTAAACAAGTGATAATGATTCTTTTCCCTGTAGAAAATAGCTTTTCTGTCATATAAATAAGGGCTACCAAGCACTATCCCACAGATATCCAGTGGAACCACATCAAACTGTACTTCATCCACAAATTTACTAGTGATTGTGAATCTCAAAGTGCATTGTCTTGTTACTTGCAACTTATCATTTTCACAAATCCAACCTAGTGGATAAGGTTTCTTATGCAATGTAGTTTTTAATCCCAAGTTCTTTACAACACTTTCTGAAATCAGATTAACTTGAGAACCACTATCTATGAGTGCATCAATTTTACTATTCTTAGCAACAACCCTTAAATGAAAAAGCTCATTCCTTTTCTTATCTTCAAAGGCATCATTAACTTTAGAAGTAGAAGCACAACTATCAAAGGAAACATTGGAATTAGGAGCTTTACCTTTCAAACCCATAGCTATTATCTTAGTTTCATCATCTGAATCGGAACCAAGATCCATAACAACATTTGTGGCTTTCTCCTTACCCTTTTGTTTCTGATTCTGTCTTTGAGCCCACTTAGGCTTCAATTCGGGATGCAACTTCCAACAATGATCTTCATCATGACCCTTCCTGTCACAATGAGAGCAAGCAAGTTTCTCATCTTTCTTAACTGTAGCTGCCTTCTTTCCTTTCCCTGTCTCTGCAACTTTAGAAGATTTCTTTACATCATTATCAAACTTATCAATAAAAGATCCTTTACCCCTTGACTCTAAGTGGGTAGCTTGAACACAAACTTCATCCAAGTTGTTAGGATTCAAAACCAAAATGGAATGCCTAAGGTAGGAATGCAGACCTCCTATGTACTTCAACAAAGTGTCCTGGGTGTACAAAGGAACATTCAAAGCAATAGCCCTTTTTCTAAATTCATGGGTGTACTCCTGGACAGATTGACCCTTCCCTTGCCTAAACATTTGCTAGTCCATCATTAACTGTTGCATATGGCCTAAGGGATAGAATTGCTTTTTAAGAGCATTAATAAATTCTGCCCAAGTTAAACTGACTCTACCATGTTGTGAAATTTCTGCCTTAGTCTTACTCTCCCACCAAGTTAAAGCTGTACCTCCTAACCGAAGAGTAGCTAATTGGATCCTATCAACATCATCTAATAGGTTTTGGACTCTATAGTAGACTTCTACTTGCTGAATCCAATCATCCAATTTTTCAGCATTAAGTTCACCACAATACTTTGGTAAATCAAATTTTACATCCAACTTAATTTTAGGCTTATACCCACTCTTGAAAGGATTAGAAGAAATAGAATGAGGAGAAGATGGAGAAGAAGGAGAAGAAGGAGAAGAGGGAGGAGAAGAAGAAGAGGGTGGATTTGGTTGCTTGTCACCATCTCCATGATGTTTCCCTTTCTTGTCTTTGCGATCTTCTTGCTTTGATGAACCTCCTTCACGTCCTTTCCGCTCTTGTCTCTCTTGAAAAAGAATGTCCACCTTAGCCTTCATCTCAAGGACTGCTCTTCGAAATTCCTGCTCACTGATTTCATCAGGAACCTCCATTCCAGAAACAAACATCTTCGGAAATGTTCTACGCTTCCCAATCTCAGGATCAAATTCTTCGAGCTTGCCTTCGCCCTTTTGAATCCTGGATCTCGTTAGCATTCAAGAAAACAAATAACTGCAATAATAGTCAACTGAGCTCTGATACCACTTGATCTGTATAGGATCTAGACTAGATTGCAGTATTTAAATGCTTAACTTTTACAATGATTATTCCAGGTTAATAATATCAAAATTAACTTATGGAAATAATTAAAATGACAAGTAATAACAAGGTGATTATAACAGAAAGGAAGGAAATGAGAGAAAGAAAGAGAGAGAAGAAGAGAAGTGCAAACAGTGTTTGATTACGGAGTTCGTCACAAACGTGACTACGTCTCCGGGTCCACTCCAATAGAGAGACCGATCCGATTAACTCCAAAATCAATTACAAAGCACTACAATCATTCTCCAAGCACTTCGGCAGCATAACAACGCTCTAACGTGCAAGAATGAATTCTCTACAAGACCTCTCTTTCGATTATCTCCACAGCTTCAAGACTTCATCACCTGAAAAAAAACTTCGATTCCACTCTCACCTTACACCCCTTTTTATACAAAGAATTTTCTCAAATTGGTTACTAACCAATTGATTTACAAAATATTTCTCAAATCCACCTTATCTCTCCAAATACATAAAAATCTTCTTAAAAATAACCCACTTAAAATTTAAGCCCTAATTACTCATTCTCGGGCTTTTACAGTTTCGAGGTGGTTTTGATTTAATCCTTTAAAAGGATTATAGTTGTTTTATTTTTCAAATTAGGGGGTTTGTTTTAATTTTTATAGCTATCGGTTTTGAAAATATTAAATAAAACAAACCGATGCCAAAAATATTGTAAATACATCACGTGGCCTAATGGTGAGTAGGAGTTTTGTTACACCGGTGGTCCCGGGTTCCACTCCCGGCCATTCCAATTTTAAAACAAACTTTCGAAACTTTAAACAATAAAAATAACCGCTGTCCAAATATAGTAAAAACACCGGCCGCGGGTGCAACGGCTAATGGCCCGACTCACCGAGCGGAGGTTGCGGGTTCAAACCCGTCCAAAACTTTTACCAGTCTGTTTAACAAACACATCCGCCGATCACAGGACACGTGTCATCTTTTAGTTCGCCGAACAATCCGACGTGTATGTCGACCAGGTGCTGACTGTGTTGCCGACAATGCCGCCACGTGTCCGATGACGTCCTGCCAACTCGGATGCTGACTGTTCCTGCCACGTATATGCTGACTGGATTACGAATGACACGTGTCAATGCATGATTTGCTGACCTTGCTGACGTCACCTGCCACATCATCGTGCCACGTCGACATGTACGGACCGTACGGAGTGCCACGTGTCAACTTCTGATTGGTCTATTTCGGATTTCGTACCGCATGCTGACATCATCTGTACGGATGATGACGTCATCACTGTACCTTCAAGTCCACCAAGTCAACCTGAAACTTTGACCACTGATAAGTTGAGCATATGATGTCGGATTTCGACGAAACGAACGCCGTTGGAATCGTCTTGACGAGCTCTTTGCGATGACGCCAACTTCAACAACTTTTGATGACATTTTTCATTTCCTAGACTTCCTCCGGATCCCGCGTTGACCTCTACCTTGATCGGCATATCTCAATAAACGACTTTTCGCCCGCTCGCTGGCGCTGGAATCGACGGAGATCTTTCTAACGGTGCTGACTCGAGAAATTAGACATTTACCTCACTAAAATATCCACCGATCACGCCGAACCAAAATATCATCAAATCTTCCAATTTTCCACTTTGAAACCAGCTTATTTTATGTGTGGTTTCGAGCAGAATGAGCCGATCGAACCTCTTTCTACCAAAATTGTTCTATGTGGCATCCTATTTGGCAACCAACTTAATATTTTGAATTTTCGAAACTTTCAACTTCAACGCAGTATTTCTTCATTAGAATGGTTTTAAAAAGAAAAAAATACCCTTTTGTAGAGAGCTCGGAGTGGTGAATCCAAATGTATAATTTTTAATATTTTGATTAGTATTAATATATTTTATTTTTAAAATAATGCAAGTAGGTTGTTAAGGTTAAAAAAGAGGTTGATAGAAATTTTTAAAAATAGTAAAACATATTTAAAAATATATGGGGCACAAGAGGAGAGAGTCCTCTTCAAAAGGGTATAATTTTTTTTTTGAAAATGATTAAAAAAATAGACAATAGTTGGCGTCCCGTGAAAACTGTCAAATTCTGACAAGTTTGACTTTTAAATGTTATTATGAGAAAAATATACCTCAAAATTTGATATTTTTTTCCATGCACAAGATATTGAAGTTACATATTTGGAGAAAAAAAATTAGGGAGAAATGAAGTTTTTTTTCAATTTGTTTCTTAATGGCCTATGAAGTCACTTTTTCTGAAATTTTCAGCATTCCAAAGTTTTTTCTTAAATTGATAAAAAAATAATGATATTTTTTTTTTTTAAATCTAAAAAATTACAAGAATAAACTTCATCAAAAGTTGTACATTTCATTAGTTTACATCCTTTTGAAATTCAAAACATAAAGACCACTTTATGTGGTCGAAGTTCAGAATTGTTTTTGTTGTTGGTTGATTCCTTTATAAAGTGTGACACAAGTTTGTTCTTTTACCCTTACACACAACATTAGACTCATCTCATGCTAGACAAAAATTTCTATCAATGCTACTTTTACTAGTTCATCTTAAATTCAACATCTACATAATTCTATAAATCACATACTTTTAAATGTGTACTAGATCTCAATACTAGTAAACGATCTTTAGAATTTTTATATTCCCTACATGTTTTTCCATAATCCACTCTTATATAAACGAACTATCTATATATTCTATGATAAGGTAGAATGAGTCTATCCTTTTATTAGTAGAGTACAAGGATATGAATTCCTTTCCATCTCTAAGAATCTATGATAGAAACATAAATTTAATATCAATAATGTTAGTATACCTAGGCACTGCCAAGAACCAAATGTGGTGGGGATCATTTCTCTTGAATAAATTCAAATGATTTGAGCTTGGTACTAGTACAATGGAGATATTACTCTTCAAGAAAGAGAAAATGATCTAAGAAAAACCTCACATGTCAATTAAAGATGCAATATGGTGTCCTTTGTATAGAACTAATGCAATGGGAACCACTACTCTTTAAGAAAGGGAAAATGGTCCAAGCACAGCCTCATGCATTAAATTAAGACAACATTGCATTGCATATCATTCAACATTCTCTTGCATGATCACATAATTCTATGATGTATCATGCATATATGTACTTGTAATAGTTTAGTGAAAATTAGTCATGTGTAACATGTAGTTTTACCATACAATATCATGGTTGCACACACCTCAAAGCTATGTCATCTCAAGATTCTCTATGTGCAAGCTTCAGCATTTTTCCAACACCTCCTCAATCATGCATAGCATATGTTTTATATTTATTAGTATTGTAAGTTACTAAATATCCCTTAATTTTATGAATTCACATTGGACCATATGTGTGGGGAACATGGAATAATGCCATTCACATAATATGCTTCCATAAACTTGTGAGACCTAGCAAGCCTTGCAAAATAGGAATCAACTCCAAAAAATTCTAACAACTAACACCATATAGGTTTGACATATGTCCTTATTCAAATTATTTATATATATATAATGTGATCAAAAGCTTGCAAAAACTGTCAAAATCACATGATAGTCCCTCTTAAGTCTTTGAAAAATCAAATGGATGTACATTCCCCTATATAATCATGAGAACTTGCATTCATATACTTATTATTTTTCATTATTCTTCATCATTATTTGTAACATATTCTATTTAGAAATAATCTCTATCACATTATTATCATTTCTTTATAATGCTTCTACACTTTAAGTGTACTATTTAGAGGTGCCCTATTTTCCATTAGTGTAACCTCAGAATCATATTATTTTCTAGCTAATGTATAGGGTTGTCTTTTTATTCCAATCTCAAATAATATCATTAGATATTTTAAATTTTAAAAGAATCAATCATTAGTAACCATTTATTAGCATCAAACATTAAAACAATAATAAAAAATCAACATCAATTGTTAAGGCATACAAGTTCTATATATATTTTTCAAAGTCACTCATTTGTTTATATTGGGCTTTAACAAGATATCATTTATCAAATCATCAACATCCATTTCCACCACACATCACCATAATATGAAACATATTACCTATTTTTTATAGTATTTACTCAGACTTAGAACCTAACTAAGGTGTGAGGAAGTCATGAATTCCAATCCTTTCATAGTAGATCTCATGGTGCTTATTGGCACCACCAATTTTTCCAAGTCATATATGTTGGAATCAAGGAACACTGAGAGGGGGGGTGAATCGTTGTTCTGCAATTTCTAACTTTATTAATTTAATCTTGAAACCACTTATAACATTCAACCAAAATAAATATGCATGAACATAAAACAAACAACCATGATAACACAAGGATTTTTACGTGGAAACCCTATTAGGGTAAAAACCACGGTGGAAGGCCAGTCCACAATATTATCTGAGTATACTCAAAAGTGTTTTACATAATAGAAATGCACTTGCATTCAGGCTCACTACCTAGAGCTCACTGCTCAAAGATGAAGACTCGCTATCTTATAAAGATAATCAGATTAAATCCATCTGAGAAATTGAACTAAGAGAATAGCATCTACTAATTCTTGGTTACAATTCTGATTAAGCGCATTAGTTGATTTCTTGACCTTCTATCTGATTATGCTCTTCTGCTCTACTCTGCTCTAATCAACATCACAAATCCATGCATAGGTGAATTTGCATTACTATCCTTCTGAATTTCGCACCACACACTAACACACTTCACATCTCATCTATCAAAATGATATAACCGATCACTTATATATATCCACAACTAAAGATTCAATCTACCATTTGGCTTTAATAAAACATAAAATACTTTCCAACCGTCGACTAAATCCATAAATTTTTGTCAATGTGCACCATCCAAAGTCAGCCATAGCATAGTGAGGACCTAAATGAACATTGTTGAACACAAAAATACTTAAACAATTACTTCCCAAACATCCACAACATATTATATCCTCGGAGTCGGCTTTCTGCACTGATAAATAGAAAATTGATCAACCAGATCTTCTAACTTGCACACCAATGAATGCGTACCCCGGATAAGGTAGGATGTACACAAAAATATCTTCCTTGAGATCCACAACTTAAAATGATAATAGGAAATTTCATGTGAATTGATGAAATACATTTCTATCGGATGCTTTGTTCTTGTTTGAAAATTAAATACAGAACTTCAATCTAACTTCTGGTATGAGCAAATTATGATGTGTGGATCAAACCACTGACTAGGGTTTCCATCAATGACAACACCAAATAACATTTGTAGTGTCTCTTTCCAACAATCTCCAACAATATATACATTAGGTGAATAGGTTCTATAGGTACCAAAGTTACATTTTTCAAAATAGAAATGCACATGAATCTAGATGGAATTGTACTACTTGTATAGGATCAATATCATGGTTACATCCCAAATACTTGGCTTATTTTATTTTAGCATCCTAGCACTTTGATCCATAGTCCAATTCCAAATCTCAACTATCAATCCCCCAATACATCATGACATAATTTTAAGTGCGCCTTTCATCAATTTCAAGGTATGCATCCCTAATCCATCTCATTTATAATTCTAATACAATATCCATTTATATTAATTTACTTCAACCAATTTATCAACTTAGCTCCTTTATAAATCCAAGGGTTAAATTCAATATAATTACATCGATATGGATAACTACAATTGAATCAATAGGGGTTGTAATGGAGTGAGTGGATAAAAAATCATTTCATATAAATTGTATGGATTTGTACACATCAATATTTCATTACATCTAATTGTGTGTGTGTGAAATACTAGTAACATTGGTATCTTAAAAATATATTTTTAAAAGACATCGAGAGATATCAATCTCAAGGGTCTCGCCTAATCTATCTTTAAAATTTGGTTTAAATGATCTATCAACATCTTTTTGATAAATATATCTAAAATATATGTAAGTTACAGTATACACATTTAAACATATTTATAAGGTTTCTTTATCTATACAATTGTAAACCATTTTAAACAATTGCTCATATTTTTTTGACTCTTATTTTAACTTTTTAAAAGTGAACCTCAAGATAATGAATAAACCATTTTTCACTTTTGAAGTAAACACAATGGTCATACTCACTCCATATATAAAAATTTGTCTCACAAGGAAGGAATCAAACTTCTCACATTGCATGGGTGACTACTTCAGGCCATACAATAAATTATTAAGTTTGTAAGAAAATATTTTTTTGCAATCCTGAACAAACCCTTCTAGTAGTGTTCCATATAGATCTCCTCATCCAAATCTTCATGTAATTTTTTTTTTTAAGATCTAGCTTCTCTAACTCAAGATCAAGTAAAGAGACTAGTGCCAATACTACTCGAATATAAACAAGTTTAACAACTGGTGATTTTTTTATAGAAATCAATAACTTCCTTTTGAGAATATATTTTTTCTACCATTCTTGCTTTGTACCTTTCAACTCTATCATCAACACTCTTGTTCAGTTTGTAAACCCATTTAAATCCAACAAATTTCCTACCCTTTAGGAATTCTACCAGGTCCCACATTTTATTCCTCTCCAAGGAATTCATTTCTTCTTTCATTTCTATTTTCCATTTAGCACTTTCAATATCATCCATCACTTCCTAACTAAAGATAGGCACCATCATTAGAAATAAAATAAATAGATGAAATATAATTTTCATACCTTTTAGGATGATTTATAACATGTGTAAATATTTTTAGAGTGGGATGTGGCATTTCCATATTTTCTATATCCTCATCTCCTTTAAAATCTTCTTCCCCCTCCCTATTTTTTTTGTAGATGGATGATTTTCTAACTAATTTTTTTGATATGGTGGTTCTTGTTCCTATTTCATTTCAACTTCTTCTATGTTTGATTTTATGAGAGAAGATTCATCAAATACTACATATCTGCTAATGATGATTTTGTGAGCAATAGTTTCCCATAGGTTGTAGATCTTTAAACTCCATTACCATATTCGAAAAAAATATACTTCTTTAATCGAAGGACAAACTTCGAATATTGATCTTTAAAAATAAAAGCATATGCATCACAACCAAAAAAAGTTAAAATTTTTGAGTAATCACAACAATGACCTATCCATACCTCTTCGGGAATCTTACAATCTATTGAAACTAATGGTGACTAATTTAGCAGATAAAAATTTGTAGACAATTATTATAACCAAAAAAGTTGCTAAAATTTGGCATTACTAAGCATGTTCCTTGCTCTCTCTAGAAGATTTGTATTCATGCATGTTCAAAAACACCATTTTACTAAAGAGTGTAAACTATCATTTTATACCTTTCAATCCCAACTTCCTTGCAATAATTTTCAAATTCCAAAGATGTGAACTTGCCTCGATTGTGTATTCTTAAAAACTTGATTTACATGCCTATAATTTTTCAACCAAAACTCTAAACTACTTAAATACACTAAACACATCAACTTTCTTTTTAAGAAAATAAACCCACACTTTTCTAGATTAATCATCTATAAATGTCATAAAATATGATAATTATCTAAAATAAATTGTAAAAGATGCTCCCCAAATATTTGAATCAATATAAGAATACACTTACTTGTATGGCTACCTTTTTTAAACGTCTATCTACATCGCTTCCCAAAGACACAATATTTGCATAATTTAAATTCAGATATTTTAAATCTATAAGTAACTTATGGCTTATCAATACCTTTAGGTCTTTCTCACTCATATTGACCCAATCATTGATTCCATAAATGAGTATATTTGTTTGATTCCTTGGATAGCACTATTGCTTCGCTTATTTCAATACTCCCTTTTAGCCTATAAAGGTTCCTAATCTTTGTTTCATGACCACCAAAATTCCTCTAGACACTTCCATTTTTTCATCTTAACATGTAAATTTTTAACCTCCAGAATCCAAAACTCCCAAGGAATTTTTTTCTTAAAGTTTTGGCACATGTCTTACCTCTATCAAAGTCCTTACAATACAATCAAACATTTTTTATCTTCATGCTCCCAATCCCAACAGTCTTACAAGAAACTCCTGCTACTTACCATGGATTAAAATTAGCATAAGAGAAGAGGATCAAAAGACTTTGGTTGGAAGGGAACTCATTGAATGTGATTATTTGAAGAGATCTATCCCTCCCTCCTAGACTATAGAACATTTAATTCAAGACTCCATAGCTATCTTGAATACCTTTGATGGTGTTTATGTTTCTCATGTCTATCGAGAGGCTAGTAATTTAGCCAATTGCATTTCTAGTATGGAGGTGGTCTCACCTAGGCGTTGGGACTCTAACAATGTCCTACCTATTGAAATTCAAACCATTGTAAATGATGAAAAAAATTCACATGTTTCAAGCGATGGTTGGAGGGGTTCCGAGAAATAATTGCATATTTATTTCAAAAAGACATTTGTGCTACCCATTTACTTGGATTTTGGTGCCAGAGATATGGGAAATCACTGAAATATTAGTTCCATGATGTCAACCAGTATTGAAGTTGTTAGGGTTACATGCTTTATGGGTATTTTGCTTCTCCTTATGCTTTTTTGCTTCTATTTTTTCCTAAAAAAATTTGTTTCTAGGGAAGAAGCTCTAGTTTCCTATGGACAATTCAGAATGGGTGGTGATAGATGTGGAACCAAACCAGTAACCTGCGATGAAACAAAGGCGAATGGCTTAGTTTGGTAGATTTTGGAGAAGGGAGGTGTGACACCTTATATGTTGAAACTTCATGGCTTCAATTCACGGGTGTTGTAGGAGTTTGTGTATGATTAGAAGAATAGAGTTCTATGAATCTTTGGAGTGGAGGTTAACATTACTAAGGGTTTGATTATGGAGGTGTTTGGTCTTTCCTCAAAAGGAAAAAAAATCTATAGGAAAAATTCGGCCACAAAATCTACTATTACAAATTTCCTAAAAGGCAATGAGAAATTGAAGCATAAGAAGATGGGCGACAAAGGTTATGACAGATCATCTTTGAAACCCATTTGGAGGCTAGTGGCTATGGTTCTGATATGGTACTTCACATTGAATGGTAGGTTTTCTATGATTTATGGAATCATTTTATGCTCCTAAGTCATTTTAGAAATAATAGGGTTTTTTCTTTCCCCTATCTACTGCTATCTCTTGAAAATGGTGTTCTTGACTACCACAAGAATTTGAACAACCCCTATTTTCATGAGGGGTTAATTCTCATGTTAGTTTACCATATCAAGGCCAATTATTTAATTGAGACTCCTAAATTACACAAAGGGCATAAGGTCAATGATACTCTCTATGATCTTGACACAAGGAATGATTTAGAGAGTGATGAAGGGGGGGATGTTGGGTCTGACTCTTTTGAGAACCCCCACTATGATCCTACTAAATTCTCCAAGAAAAGGATCGGGAAATAAGAATCCTCTTCTTGGTCAAAGGTCTCTTTTACTGATTTGGATTGGGAAGGGGGAGACCTAAAGGTTCCTCTAAAAAGAAAAAATCAGTGTGAAGAAGGCAGAGTCTCCTCCTCTGATTGGTGTTAAAAGTACTGATTTGGAGGGGGAGGGAAAGGTAAAGGCTCTTCGAAAAAGAAAAAAGAAACTATGAAAAAGGAAAAATCTCCTTCTCTGCTTGGTGTTAAAAGAAGAATTCAATTAAGGGATGGTGGAATGAGGAAGGTGGGGAAGACTCTATGGGAAAAGGTGCCCCTTTTGTGGGTAAAGAGAAGGAAAAGGTTGGTGAGACTATGGAGGAAATTTTGGAAGGCCTGGAGCACGTTCCTAAGGAGTCGATTCAAAGGAAAGACAACAAAGCTATCAATCCTGATAAGGTGATTGAACTGGAAGTTGAGTCTTTGGATGTTGGTAAAGAGAAGATGGTTACCCTGGATGGTAAGTTTCATTTTATTTTTGAAGCTCTCCAGTTGATGGATGGTAATGATGTTGTTCACCTAGTGAGGGAGGGGACTGGTAATATTTTCTTGTTGCTTATGTGGCTTCCTAATGAATTTAAGAATCTTCATATGAAGATTGATTTTGTGGCTCAGTTCAATGTTTCTCTCACTAAGTAATAATTTGGAATCGTCGATTGTCAAAAAGTTCAAAGTTATGCATGGTATCCTTGAAAAACTTGTGGTTGATGTTGAAAAGTTAAAAGTTGATCATGAATCCATTTTCGTAGCTCTTGAGCAAAAGGTTTTGAAGATTCTTGAAGTTTTTTCTACCTTGGTTTCTATGAGCTATGTGTTGATGCAGAATAGTGTGGAGGGATTGGATGAACTAAATGAAAAAGATAGAGATGGATTGGTAAGTTGTTGCTCAATGGGAAGGAAATGTTGGTCTTGGAGGATGTGGCCTTATTGGATAATGTCGATACTGGTAAAGATGACAGTCCTTGCATTCGAACTAAGAGTAAAATGAAGAAAGGTGGAATGGTTTCTGCCAAAGAGCTTAACGATGTGGTTAAGATGCATCACAAATTTATTGCCAGTGATGTGGAGGCAATAAGAATCCTAAGAGTTTGCAGTAGTAGCTATCTCTCCTTTTTGTCTATGTTTTTATCTTGTGCTTGCTTATTGTCTATTGTTGGTTTAACTGATGGTTGGTTTTTTGCTTGGGGGATACTTGGTTTCAATGCTCTTATTTAATTAGCAGCTTGCCCCTTTTGTACAAGGTTTCAAGATTCCTTCAAAACCTGTTTTCCTAATAAAAAATAGTCTTACAAGAAATGTTTTTTTCTCATAATAACAACACTATCATCAATAATTTGGTAAGAATAAAACCAAATCCTATGTGGACATATGTGATGTGAAGCGCCAGAATCTAATAACCATTCCTCATGATATTGTGAACGGTTACAAACAAATAGCACTTCATCAACCATACATGAACTTTTCTTAACCAAATTTTCTTCTTTTTTTGAGTATTTCTTGTCTTCTTTCCTCATCTAATAATATTTCTTGAGATGCCCTGATTTGTTGTAATACCAACATATTTTCTTACCCTTTCTACCTTTTGAATTAGATTTGGATGTACCTCTTGAAATCCTCCCCTTTTTTTGTGAACCAATCCCTAGCCACCATTGCTTATATTGTGAAGGTTTATATACTAGATCTTCTTCACACCTCCTTAGGTAACAAGGTTCCCACAACATAATCAAAGTTAAGAGTGTACTTTGTGCTAAATCTAATGGAAGTGACTAAGTGGTTCCAAGCTTTAGGAAATGAACACAATAACATGACTACCTTGTCTTCATCTTCGATTTTAACACTTATACTAGTTAATTGACACATAAGAGTATTGAAAATATTTAAATGATCAACAATTTTGGTACCTTCTTTCATTCACAAGCAGTACAACTACCTCTTCAAGTAGATTTGGTTTGTCAAGGATTTTTTCATGTAATGACTCTCCATTATGCTTCATAAGTCTACTAATGAAAAGAACGTCATCTTCCAAACATAATTGAATTGTGCTAAGAGCTCTAATAGCCATATCTTCCTAATCTACATCAATCTTATTTGTACGTTTCTTTGACTTGCTTACCAATGTCTTGTGTATTCCTTGTTGTACCAACAAATCATGCATCTTGAGCTTCCATGGCTCAAATTTATTCTTCCCATTGAACTTCTCCACTTCAAACCTTGCATTCAAAATCATCATCATTTGATGTTGCAAAACAAACACCAATCCTAACATAGTGACTACAAAAATAAAAACTTTGATAACACTTGTTGAAAAAATGTGAATCCACATAATCATGAAAATTTGCAACACAAATTAGTTGGAAATAAATTTAATGAATAAAAATAAAACATAATAACATATTAACACTAAACAAAAAATAGAATTACACGGTAAAACCTTGACAATATGTGAGAAAAACAGCCATCAGACAAAGTATCCATATTCTTATTACGCAAATAAAAAATTACAATCTTCACACAACTATTTTTATTATTACGTTCAAGGTATTCCCTCTATGAAGTGAGCCTAGCTAACTTGAGAATCAATGGCATATAATTCAACAAAGACGTGCAAGACGATGTAAAGCATCACAGCCTTTGAAATTTTTCCTCAGAAATGACAAAGTGAATGAAATATTATTAGAAATGACAAAGTGAAGGTGCCTCCAGAGTGTGCAAGTGGTGATGGAGGAAATGGAAACTCTTCAACTTAAACCCACAACTTTCATTTATTCATTCACTCTTGACCATCTTTTGCATTTGTGGGGAATGCTAGAAAGCTTTCTCACTGCTCAAGGATATGATAAGGCTAGTATTTCTCCTAATAGACATGACTATGATGTGATATTTGACACTTTTTCCAAACAAAACTACCTAGAAAATGCAATGAAGGCATTTGAGAGAATGGTGGCAGAGGGAATTGAGCCAAATGACATCACATGGAATCGGTCCTCATAGACTATCACTGTAGGGTTGGCCAACATGAGTGTGCAATGTACATATTTTAGGTCATGTA
>VCHN02000014.1:81354458-81415578 GCA_007115665.2 Sequoiadendron giganteum | reverse complement strand
GGATAGATTGAGAGGGAAGCAAGGGGGAGAGAGAAAGATGTATAGAGGGATAGGTTAGATAGAGAGTAGTAGAGAGAAAAGGTGGATGAAAGGAAGAGAGAGGGAGAGAGAGAGAGGGGGAGAAAGAGAGGTGAGATAGAGAGAATTAGAAAGGGAAGGACAGAGAGGGGGACATAGAGAAAAATAGATAGGGAGGGGGGGAAGGAGAGAGAGGAAAGCAAAGAGTGAGAGAGAAAGAGAGGGAGAGAGGGATAGGTACGTATAGAGAGAGGTAATATAGAGAGTAGAGAGAAATATATAGAGATAAAAGGAGAGGGATGGGAGATAGAGAAATTTAGAGAGGGAAGGAGAGAGGGAGATAGATATTGGAGAGGGAAGGAGAGAGAGATGGACATGTAGAGACATAGTTCTTGATCTCAAGGAAGATATTGTTAGATACAGGGATGGAGATAGTGAGAGAGAGAGAGGTCTAGAGAATAAGAGATTAAAATGAGTGAGATAAAGAGAGAAAGATGAAATTTGACCTCATGAGTACTAAAATTTGACCTGATTATTTAAATTTGACATGCTGATTACTGAAATTTGACTAAGTTTGAAATTTTTAAGATCTTCCAAAAACTAATTTTTGCATTATAACTCCTAGAGATTTGAAACCACTCTCAAACATCCTGCCTATATATACATGAAATATAACTTAAAGTATAAGAAATTAAATGTCCATATGTAAATTTCAACTTATACTTAAATGTTTATTTCATGTATATAGTTTCCTTGACAGAGAAAGCGTAAATCAAAGAGTTTACAAAAATGCATTCCAAAAGTCATGAATGACATTTGGCACTCGCCAAATTTGGAACAAGCCAAATGAAGTAGCCCATTTGGCGCACACAAAATTTTGCATGTGCCAAATAAGTTGCATTGGGAAATACCAACCCTATGGGTTGGATTTTGCATTTGACATCCGCCCCAAAGGTCTGGACAACCATTTCATGAAAATGACATGATTTTTTGAAAGGGTTCAAAATTTCTTCATATTTTTGTTTGTGCTCCCTGTCTGATTTGCACATATTTCAATGCAAGTTTATTCAAAAATCGTGAAAGAGTTAACCTCTCTCTTAGCTATCTAAATATATTAAAAAAAAATCATTTTGATTTAGTTAAGGTTTTGATCCATGGCTTCTACTGTAAATGCCTTCATTTTGGTCGAAAACCAACATGTGCTAGGTTTAGGATAGATTTTTACTCATTCATCGAAATGTGAAACAAATTACATTTTTTGAAACTAGATTTCATTCTACACATGATGAAAAAAAAAATCAATTTTTGATTAGTTTGCAAAACATTTGGGGGGCAGCTTTGAAAATTCATAAAATATTATATATTCATTAAAAAAACTATCCAAAAGAATGAGGATAAACTACATGGTGTTAGCTAATTTATCACCGTTGGGATTTTTGAAATTCTTAAAATTAATCAAAAAGGGGGGAGCCCTCAGGCGCTATGCTATTTTATTTTTTAAAAATAGCTCCCCCACCTTTTCAACCCCCCACTTTTTGAGACCCTTAAACTTAATTAATTTTAAAAAAAAATAGTAGCTTAGAAACTAGACTCGGAGTACTTAAAATTTTGTTCTTGCCACATCTTTAAATTTTGAGTGTAACTATCTCCGTTTTATCATGCAAATCAGATGTTGCTGATTTTAGAAAAAAATGTGGCATCTTAAGAGCCAAAATTGTGTCACAAACTGGTGCACTTACCCACCCCGGGATGATGGAAAACTTAAGGCTTACGGATTTAGGTCCCACATGGACTGATAATATGATACTCCCTATAGGAGGTACAAAAAGGCCATTGTGTGTGCGGACGGTGCTTTCAAGTGCATCATACCCATCCTTATGCAAGAAGTTAATCAACATAATCTCCTTAGTTATAATATTCACTTGTGATGTTGGGTCAACGAGAACACCTACTACAGTGTTCCCATTTATCCTCACAAGAATTTAAAGAGGAGACGGATCTCTATTGAATCCCATCAGCGGGTCTTGTGAAGTAAAGATTATGCTAGTACCATTATTCACAATCTGCACATAGGGAATAGGTTGGTTTAGGAAAAAGGCCATTGCACACACTAATATTATTTCTACGGAGCCTCCTAAGGTTTTGTGAGATAAGATAGTGACCCAATTAAGGTTGTCTCACACAACACCGTTGGAAATTTCCAGCTACACTTACTAGGGGCATAGGTTGGGTTGTAAGGTGAAAGCCTCACAACACTCACACCTACAACACTCCTAGAGCATGAGGGAAAGGTCTTTCAGTATTGTGAAGCGGGTCCAAAATGGTTCACGTCAGGTTCACCAAACATGTGAGAGAGGAAGACCACCCACTGTAAGGCCCCAGGTCATGAAATCCCAAGAGCGGAAAGGCTACCCTAACTCACCTCAGCTAAAAGGGTAGTTAGGATGAAGAGGATGAGAATGATGAGGACTATGCATCCTTGAATCACTTTGCAATCCTAAATGTTGGAAGGGGACCAGATGAGTCAGCCCTTAGAGTCGGATTCGTATCTTAGGTAGCTCTTTGTCTGAGGATGAAATCACAGTTCTAGGATGACAGTGCGGCACACTAGCGTCTGTACCACCATAGAAC
Organism: Sequoiadendron giganteum; assembly: GCA_007115665.2. Lineage (NCBI taxonomy): Eukaryota > Viridiplantae > Streptophyta > Pinopsida > Cupressales > Cupressaceae > Sequoiadendron > Sequoiadendron giganteum. Next base: position 81,412,929 of record VCHN02000014.1, on the reverse strand, counting down.
CAAAAAGACTATATTCTAACTTGAAAAGGTAGACTACTAGCCTAGCCTAAGAATGTTTAAAGTGATAGAATGAGATTAAGATGAATGAAATACAAGTACAAATATGATAAAAGAAACGTATTACCACCAAGGTGATGAAGATGATCACATAGAATTCCCTCCTTACCGGCTTGCTCTGAGCTCTCTTTACCTGCAAACACGGAAGGGAGAAGTTGTTGGGGCTGTATAGGGGCCTACCTTAGTTAGACCCCCATCTTGGTATTTCCACCTTCACAGACAACCAAGTATGATATGATAGAGATAAATGAAAAAGAAAAAACTACAAGCTACATGTGCAAGAAACACCACAAAATGGTAACTGCTTACCCAATCAAAAGAAAAATGACAGAAGGGAGGAGCTTTACTGCCTTCGTCCAAACCACTCAAGGCTTATGGAGGAGTGAACAAGAGGGACTCAAGTCTCTATTTCCATGGTGTATGTCATGTACTTGTCCTGTTGGAGTGACCAAGTCTTGAGATGTTGCAATGGAGTGAAGGATGCTGCTACAAAGCTTGGAAGTGAATGCTCAAAGAGTGCCCATACTTGCCAAAAATTTTATTGAACCCCCAAATGGATAGAGAGTAAATATTTTGAAGAGAAGGGTGAAAAATGCCCATATTCAGGTTGGCCAGCCGAAGAGGGGCATTACTCTTCAACTTCCAATCGATAATGTAACACCTCTGCAATCTCAGCCACAAGAATTTTCCATGGACGTAAGCACACCATGAAGACATCTACGCCTCACACAATCATCTTTGTGTTGTGTGAGCGTCTCTGACAGAAATGCCCCCACCAACACACAAACAAGGCACCAATTGGAGTGAAAGCAGTGAGCTTAAGTGGAATTAAACCTTTGCTTTTGATTTTCTAAGGTGTTCAAGGGAAAAAGGGGGATTTTCACTAGGGACCTACAAATTTACGTTAATACAATTCCTATTAAGTTAAAAAATAAAAAGAGAAACCTAATGGAGACAAAAGATGAAAACACATAAGTCTGCTAGAAGGTAAGTCTTGTAAAATTACCCTATTAGAATATAAAATATGATAGAGATGTCCAATTGTAGGTATTAAAAAATAAGTTATGGTAGTATTAGGTTTCTTGTACTACTAAACTATAATAATTTAAGGTATTAAAAAGAAACCAGTTAAGGATGGATAAACTAATTAAATAAAACTTATATGGAATTTTTGGATAACAAGAGATTAAAATAGTTAATTTGTGAGATCAAGATAGGTTTTGAAGAGAAATTAATGATCATGATGGAAAACAAGGAAGAAGAAATAATGTTGGAACAATCCTAGGACCAAGAGAAAAGATAATGAAAAAGGTTAGAATGAGTGTGAGAAGCATCAAGGGATTGTATCAATAGTGATGTAGTTGATAAATACCCTAGTATTGAGATAGGTAGATTCTCAATGAACATTTCATCCATGAATATTAAATAAATAGAGTGGTTTATAACTTAAATTAGAACCATAGAAAAGAATCTAACTAAAACAATAAAGTAGTTCAAAGAATATAAGACAACAATGAACCTAGAGAAGTTTGACCTTATTTTTAGGTATACTATAGATGTGGTTGCTATAGGGAAGACGAGGAATTAAATAAGGAACTAAAGAATGTCTTAATTAGTGAAGAAGAGTGCATAATATTTAGCAATAGAATCAAAGAAGTTTCCAAAAAATTAGAGCTATCCAAGGAAGATTTGGAGATGATATATGAGATAAATTCAAAAGGTTGAGGAAGAAAAAAAATTATAGAAAATTAAAGATAAATCAATTAAGTTAATAATGTGTTATCAACCAAAACATTACCTAAGCTAAAGAGACACCATGAGAAGATGAAACTCATGGTCAAAGATTCACGTCTCATGTTGTCAAAACCAAGAAAATTTTATAAAGAATCCATATAAATAGTGAATCCTTAAATGGGTTAGAGAAAGCAAGATCAAGAAGAAATTGTGCATGAGATTTTTCACTGATATTATGAAGTGAGTTATTAGATGTTCAGTTACCAAGATATGATGGTAGAGAAAGGAGTTTGGTCAAGTATAAAATGAGTGAAACTAGACAAAGAAGCCATGATAAAGAGAGAAAATGAGATCCAAGAGTAGAGAATAGATTAGGAGAAAGGATAATCCCTTGCCATACAAAATAAATCAAGAACACCTTTACTTCCTCCAAATATCAATGTGCATATTAATAAGCTCCCTATTTTTGGTAAATACATCAATGGTGTCAGTGAACATATCTTTGCCTTAGATTTCCATTGGAGCGGGGTTAGCATTAATGATGACTATACCTGATTATATAATTTTGTGGAGACCCTCAATGATGAGGCACTAAGATAGTGAATTAAATAATGCCCTAAGCATGATAAAGCATCGAATGAATTGAGTGACTTATTTTTGACAAAATTTCATTCACCTAATGTATGAAAAAAAACATAAATAAAATATGGAAGATGAAAAAAGCAAAGGAGGACTTAGTAAAATATTATGAACAACGATTTAAAGTGTGGTTCAAAAAGTAGAAGAAACCTTGACATAAAATAAATGAATTGAGTGGTTTATTTTAGGGCTAACCCCTCACATTATAACAAGAGTAGATGAAAAAATTCCTCTTCATATAAGGATCCATCGGAATTGATCACCACAATAGAATTAGGAGAATGATTTAGTAGGAAATGATGAAATTGACAAATTCAAATTAGATTGGGAGAATGTAATTTTGAATTAAGAAATGATAATGAAAATTAAGAAAGTTGAGACTACCCCCTTACCTAGAAGAAGTAAAATCTGGTTTAAAAATTACAATGGGGAAGAAAATATAAGGAATAAATGTTTGATAATCAAAGGCATTTAGAGGACTACTACACTAAGAGGGGAACAAGTGAGAAATCCCCTATAAATATAGTAAGTATATATTATAAAATATAAAGTGGGACAAATATGATACACCTAAGTGTCCAATATTGCTTTATGAAGAAGATGAATATGAACCAATGGTTCATGGATTGACTAGGGAAGCATTTTTTGGACTTGGGTATGGATACAAAATAGGGTTTAGCTATAAGAGAATTCAATGTTTATTTGACACATGACTAGTGGGAACTTCAATTGAGAACAAGTATAAGACCACTTCATAATATACACTATGTGGTACCACAAATTCAAGATGTTGTTCAACCTACATTAGTTACCATCATAACTATTGAGGAGGTTGTAGGGAAGGCTACCACAATAATAATAGAGGTACTATATAAAGAGGAAGGACCAAAAGCCCAAAATGCTATAACTATGGTAAAATAGGATATTATGTAATGAGTGTAGAAGAAAAAAGGAGGAAAGTCCACATGTGATTTTTGTGGTGATAAATCGCGAGATATTTAGTTGTCCCAAATTTAATAATTCTATCAGAATGTGTTGGCACCATGATCAAAAAGTCAATAATTATCTAGTGTAAATGTAACAAACGATTCTAAGGTAGTAATGAATAACTAAAGTGAAGGAACAAATGTTAAACAATGTAAGAAATCAAATATAAAAAATAAATGTAGAATAGGAAAATTCTCATTGACAAAAAATAAATTGAAAAAATAATACAAAAGAAAAGAAGAAAAACTCTAGAAAAATGTCATGCAGAAACTTAAGAAAAAGAGAAACCCGAAGTTGGATTTGATTAATAGAAGCATTTCTTAGAAAAAAAAAAATTAGATAACATGAACATGATTTGGTAATAAGTCCGTCCAAAGAGGATGATAGCAAGACATGTTTCATAGTAAAACAGATCTATGCTCATTACCTACCAAAGCTCCCCTTTTAGCACAGGCGGGGCGAATGCTGCTTGACAACTACAAATTTCATTTACTTTGGAAGTTTCTATATCTTTGTCAACAACTTCATTTCGTTGATATCATGCTATCATGGCATTCCACGAGACCAAATTTCTTTGAGGCACATTGTCAAACAGTTCACGTGCCTTCTCTATAATTCCACATTTTGCACACATATCTACCAGAGCGGTTGCAACTACAACATCTGGCAAAGTTCCTTTGTCCTCGAATATGCTTTGATGGATTTCCATACCCTCTACCAAAGATCACATTCGACACCGGAAGGTTGTAGAGTCTGGATTTACATCTGCCAATTGCATTTGCTTGAAAGTTTCTAAAGCCTTTTTGACAAATCCACTTCGTGAATATCTTGCAATCAGGGTATTCTGTGAGAGCACATTTCTTTGAGGCATTATGTCAAACAATTCACATGCCTTGTGTATGTTTCCAAATTTTGCATACATGTCTACCAGGGCAATTGCGACCACAACATTTAACAAAATTCATCTATCATTCATGTTGTGATGGGTGTGCACAGCCTGTTTGAAAGCTCCCATTTCTTCACAGGAAGGGAGGATGCTAGCAAAGGTTGAGAAGCCTGGTTTTACACCTGCAACTTGTATTTCCTTGAATGTTTCGAAAGCCTTTTCAACAAACCCTTTTTGTGCATATCCTGTAATTGTAGCGTTCTATAAGACCTTTGAGATATTCGGTTAAATAGTTCATGTGCTTGCTACTACATTATGCATGTTGGAGATTGTAATCCCAACTACTTATCTAGTTTGACAGTTGTAGTTGACATCACTATATCCTCTAATCAAATTCTACCTCTCAACATTAAAGAACAGCATTAAAGGAAAATCTTGAAATGGATTCGAATGGGTTTTTACATGGAGTGCAAGTTAAGTTACTAAAAAGAATGTAGTTTATTACTTTGCTTGTTGTGCAAGCTTTCTGCAATGAATGGTTTTCTATATAATCTAATCTTCTTGTTATTGCTAAGTTCTCTCCCAACAAAGTCCAGCTTCGTATAGTTGTAAGGAAATATAATAGTCTGTTATGAAGTCTTTGTAATGTCTGTAAGTCGCAATCACCAGCTTGATGAATGAAATGTTTGTTTATGAATTAGTAGCAACTCTAAAATTCATTGTAATTTTTTTTTTATGATCAATATAATATATTATGTTTGTGTTTTTTGTATTATCCTTCTTTTCAAATCCTTCAAATGGTATCAGAGCCATGTTGGTCAAGCTCATTGGGAGTAGAAGTTTGTTTGGGTTCTGTGTTTGAGAAGAGTCGTAGGGTTTCCAATAATCCATCATGTCATGTGTCTAGGAAATTTTCTTTTTATGGGTTTGAAAGGTTGCAGAAGAGTTCATGGATGGTTGTTGAAAAGAGGCTAGTCCAACAATGTGTGGAATATTGTAAAGATTGAGAAATTTGTAGAAGAAAATTCTATTGCTATTTGTGAAGAAGCCAAGAAATGAAGTTGATGTAAGTATGGCTACAAAAGTAGTTGTTTAACAAAGAATTTGTGGGTCTGTCAAGTCTGTCCAGCCAGGATTAAGTAACCATTTCATGGAAGGAATTGTAATTTTTTTTATTGAAGTTGTTTGAATGCAGACAAGTCATGTTGTTGAATTTCATGAAGAAAGTCATTGTCAAAGAAATATTGATCCTAATCATTTGCATAAGAGAAAGTTGCATAAGGTTCGTGGCCTAGAGAGAAACTGTTATATGTGTTTTGTATTATTTGCATCCTGGTAAAAGATCTTGAAGAAATCTTGCAGTAGAAATATTGTGGAGTTTTGTAGCTTGAAGTTAGAGAAGCCAACACAGAGGCACATAATATTTTTCAAAGCTTGTCATTGCAAGGAAGAGATAGCAATAGCTAAAGATAAAAAGGTTCATCGAGACAAAAAAGAAGACAAGAGGAAGTCACATTTTTTGTTGAAGCTAAATTGCATCTTGGTAATGTCATACTCAAGTGGAATAAAGAGATAGTTGTTGAAGATTGGAAGATCAAAAGATAAAGGAGAGTCGCTATGAAAGGCCGGTGTTGAAAATTAGTTTTTGATGGAAGAGAAAAGGGCGCCAGTCAAAGGTGATTGCAGTGGTTGTAATTCAATGGTCAAAATAATTTCTCAGAAATCAAGGTAACTCATTGTTTTGTTTTGAAGACTTTTGTATGGAAGCTGTAGACAAAACGGAGAAGTTATTGGTAAAGAACTTTTTTTTTTTAGATAGAAAAGAGTTTGAAGTTGCCAATTTTGAGAAGGAAGACTTTGTTAGAGGCCATTCCTAACGTCTGAAGAACAATGTAAGGAAGGAGTGATAGAAGTAATTTGAACTCCTGACAGCTCCTGAAGTAGCAATTTGAGCTCCTGACGGTGCATTTCCAGCTCCTGACGGTACATTTCCAACTCCTGATGGCTCCTGAAGTTGATAGAGAAGCCACATTTAGAAAGAAAGAAAATTTCTAGAGACCATCAGTTAAGTGCTTGAAGAATTTGTCGCAGTAGTTGAAGAATTTGATGTTAAAATTGTTGGTGAAGGTAAGAAATTTTTTTGTAAAGTTTTTTGAAAATGAAGTTTAGTTTTGGTGAAAGGTCATAATCTCAAAAGAATTTGAATAGAGGATGTCTTAGTATAAAGGGAGTTATATAAGTGTCTAGGTTGAGAGAGAGTCATATTAAGAGCATATTTAAAGTCTGTGGAAAAAAGTAAGGAGAGGAGTTGATAATGGAGATAAAAAAATAGAGGAGGATACCAGTTGTCTGAGTTTGAAGTATGCATTTGCTTCCGCTTCATGCTAGTTTGTTGTAATCTAGAACCACTTGTCAATGAGTTTATGGTAATTTTAAACCACTAGTATGTGAGTTTTTGGTCATCTAAAACCACCAGTTTGATAGCTTGTGGTCATCTAAAGCCACTTGTATAAGTCTCATAGATCCAATTTAATGCTAGGATCCCCGAGCACCAATAGTGTGACTCTATGGGAGTTGTAAATAAAACAAGTACATCAAACCCGAACCTACGATGGACTGTTTACCAGAAAGTACTAGAGCTCATGGGTAGAGCATCCCAACAACAAAATCGGACTTCCTAGGTTTGATTCCTAGAAGTTGAAGATTGAAGATTGAAGATGTCGAACCATTAGTGAAAGTAATCAAGAAAGAAATCAGAATTTTTAGTTGTGATTAAGGGGGAGTGTTGGAGATTGTAATCCCAACTACTTATCTAGTTTTATAGTTGTACCTAACATCAACATATCCTCTAATCAGATTCTACCTCTCAACATTAAAGACCAACATTAAAGGCAAATCTTGAAATGGATTCGAATGAGTTTTTAAGTGGAGTGCAAGTCAAGTTACTAAAAATAATGTAGTTTATTAATTTTCTTGTTGTTCAAGCTTTCTCTGATGAATGGTTTTCTATATAATGTAATCTTCTTGTTATTGCTAAATGCTCTCCCAATAGAGTCTAGCTCCGTAGAGTTGTAAGGAAATATAATAGTTTGTTTGTCTATAAGTTGTAGTCACCAGTTTAATGAATGAAATGTTTGTTTATGAATTACCAGCAACTCTAAAAATCATTATAATGTTTTTGTTATGATCAATATAATATATTATGTCTGTGTTTTTTGTGTTATCCTCCTTTTCAAATCCTTCAAATGGTATCAGATCCATGTCGGTTAGACTCACTGGGAGTAGAATTTTGTATGGGTTCTCTGTTTGAGAAGAGCCATAGGGTTTCCAATTGTGATCCCTTTAAAATGCTACTCCTAATGTGAGATGATAAACAAAACTAATGATGCAATAACAAAATCAATAACACTAAAAGAGGACACCTCAATAAGATTAGCCTAAGAAAATGATGAAGCAAAGAAGCAAGATAAAACAATTGATGATTGAAGTTGGTTATACCTTTCCTTTGCTGCTCCTTCCTTTGTTGGCCCTTTGAATCTTGAAGAGTTGCGTGCTCCTTGGATGGCAATGTAGTTGAATGGATGCAAGATGAATTGATGATGCTAAGTGTTATGATAGATGAGAGCTCAAATGACAAATTTGCAAGAGTTTTGTTGCAAAAGACTTGATCCCTAAAATGAGGGAAATGAGGGGATATTTATAGGCTAATTTGAATTCTCTAGAGAATTCAATGGTTGGGATTGATCCAAAAAGATCAAGATGAAGGGCTATGGTGAGTTGAGGACTCACAAGCCCTCACATCTTGACATGTGGAAGGTGAGATGTCTTAGGCTGGAGTGATGTGGAAATGAGGTGGAAGAGAAGGAAAAGAGTTGGAAGGGAAGTACATGAGGTGGATGAAGGACAAGTACCTTTGAGGTACCTTGGGGGATGAGAAGATTTCCTCAAAAAAAAACTTCTTGTCCCCAAATGAGGATGAAAGAGACTTTTGAGGAATTTTAGAATTCCTCAAAAATCTCCATGGGAAAAGGGGAAGTGTGTGGGAAAAATAAATGTAAATTAAAAATTTCCATTCAATGGAGAGTTTATTGGATAAAAGGAAGTATCCAAAAAGTTGAAGATTTGTCACATGTGGGTGATGTGACAAGTCCAAGGTTCTAAAAGCCTTGGGCACATGTAAAATGACATGTCACATTTGCATGGGGGATGAGGAAGACCTTGGAAAGACAAAAGTGAATTAAAAATTCACATGGGGAAGAGAGGAACCTTGGTTAAATAAATGTGAATTAAAAATTCACATGGGGAAGGGAGTCCAGGCTAAAAATGGTAAGTGGGAAGGTTGACCAGAAAAGGTAAGCTAAATGTGGCTAATGATTTTTATTAAGGTTGTGCAAACATAGGATTAAAGTAATTAATGAGATATTAGAGCCAAGTAGGAGATTATGGAGGATGCGACACTTAATCAAGATTAAGTGGTGCACATCCTAATCATAGATTAATTAATTTAATCCGGATTAGAAGAGGGTTATGGAGAATATGACAAGAAGAAAGAAAAAGAGGAATTAAAAATTGGTTTTAATCCAAATAGGTTAAATGACCAAATTAAATAATTTTTCATGTTTATTTAATTTAGAGAAGGAAAGGGGGGTAAGGTAAAGTATTTCATTTATTTAATTACATACTTTAGGAACCTTAGGCAGAAAATGAAATAATGATTAAATAAATTATTTAATCACTATTACTGAAATAGATGAATAAAATAGACGGTTTTGATCATATGGAAGTGATCAAATTTGGATGTCTACACCAATGATCCATCATGTCTTGAGTCTGGGAAGTTTTCTTTTTACCAGAACATTTCCAACTACAACATCAGACAAAAATCCCTATATCCTTCATGGTTTTACGTTTACTTTGTTCCAAAGCTCCCATTTTTGCGTAGGTTGGGATACGCTGGTTGGAGACCTATTCGTTTTGCACTTCCCCATGTTGACACCCATTTCTTCTAACTTCTACAGCATGGGTGGGTGGGAGTAGTTTAAAAGAAATAAATTTAAGGGCATCCATCAAAATGGCTTTCGCTAATCACGAACAGAAGAGGGATTGGTTATGGGTTATGGGTTTGAATTTGAATGTTAAGTCTAGCCCTTTTAAAATGCATAAGTTTCAATTATAATCCTCCTTCTAAAATAGACAGGATTCCAACCATAATCATTATTGATGAAATGCACATGACTCTATCTATAATCCTTTATGTTTTTGAAACATGATCAAACTAGAAAAGTGGTAAAAACACGAAGGAACATTGTGTTGTGCTCCCAGTGGTAATACTTAATTAAATATTTAGTTTATAGACAATATTAATTTTGTTTAAAAAAAAAATAGAGGAAGAGGGATCATATTGAAGTAAATAAATGATTGATATAAAGTATTATTTTTGTAAAAGAGTTGAACTTTACTTACTACTAATACAACTTGATTTTTATTTAGTTTTTCAATCAGATAAGAAAAAAAATCAAATAGTGAACATTTTCAATACTGAAAGAAATTCAAGTAGTAAGCGAGTGGTGACAAAGGTTGATGGGCAGACCATCAGCAGGGGTAGGCATTGGATCAACACTCACTTTTTCATTCACATTTACAAAATCGCATTCAACATTTTTAACAATGTTGTGGATAAATACAAGAATTACCATTCATGCAAATTCACTTCCTGGACACATTCATGGGCCACCTCCAAATGGCTCAAATGTGTAGGGTTCTAGACCATTCCCTTCAAATCTTGATGGATCAAATTTTTCAGGATTGTCAAAATATTCTGCATTTTTATGAGTTGAAGTTGTCCAATATAATTACAACACATTGACACAATATCAAAAACTAAGAAAATAAAAATCATTAATAACAAACTTTAAAAGTAGAAAATTAGGGAAAACCTCTTATTACTGACAACAAAAAAGAAACTTGCAAATTGTGACAATAACTATAAGAAACAATTCAAGTTGTTTTACTGTTGATATGGGGAGAGTTGATATCAAAATTTTGTTGTTGTCAAAGAAGGGGAACTCAAATTGCTCTAATATGATTCGCATACAAAACTATTAGATAGCTTTAATTATTGAACCAATCTTTTTGATTTTTAAGAAAAGACATGCAAGTCTATAACACATCAAAATCTAAAATCTTTTCTAGTGACTGGAATCCTCTCTTTATTTAATTTTTTTGATTGTTAAGAAAAGGTATAAAAGTCTATATAACACATCAAAATCCAAAAGCTTTGTTGGTGACTGGAATCTTCCTTTTCTTAATGTAAAAATATTACTGGATCAATCTATTTTGATATGACTTGGGAGATAATGGTAAGAATTGGGTTAAATCCTATGCATTTACATCTATTCACTTAACTATGATCTATTTTTACAAAAGAGAAGTGTACTCATGAAATTCAATTATGTTCATGTTGTCTAAATTTTATGATTCTAAAAGGATAGAAGAGCCATATTTGTTTCTCTCTCCTTGACTGTTGTGTTTTTCCTTTTGGCTTATTAACAAACTAGGAGATGTGTAGTTTTTTGGAACTATGCGTTGAGCTTTGATATACTCCCAATTAAATAACAAATTAATTGCAAGTAACAAAACAAAAAAAAAAATCATTTTGTGGGTATGTTTTATTTTTTTTCATATACACCATGTGATTAATCAACTAGTTGAAGGTGCATACCTTCCATCCCTTGGGAATGGTGAAACCAGCGTAGGAGATATCTACAATAGCTTTGCACCATGCACCTCCTCATGGAGGATAAATTCTGAGCATCTCTTGAGCATCTCTCCATGTATACTTCACCTTTTGAAGGCCATCCCACTGTAGCATAGGCACCATGCTTGTCTCCTTCTCCCGCTTTATCTCTATTTGCTTTGTATTCTTTTCCCAAATCAATAATCCTATCTAAACAAGTTAAAATAAATTAGGGATGCAGAGGTTTTTGCTATATACCTTGAAGAACCTTTTGGTATTAGTCCGGATTGAGAGCCAAATACCTCAAGTGGTGGTATTGAATGAAGAAAAATCAAAAAATGACACATTGAAATATATAAAACATAAAATATTAACACACCATGTTGTTGCACAACTTCTATTGCTTAATAAAAAAATTTTACATCATGCCTCTTTTATAGAGGAGTTTACAACTCACAAGAAAATTCTAGAACATGCAAACTATAGATGCACTTAACTAAATTTTAGTTTTTCTAATTACAATAAATACTACTCATGCAAAACTGTAGTTTCTATTTCTACAACCAATGGGAGAAATTACTTTCCAACACTCCCCCTTAATTTTGACCACATGTTTCAGCATTTTCATTCTTCAAATTCTTGTTTTCCAAGTCTTCACTCACTCGATCTTCGATCTTCAATATTTGTAGATCTCTCTTGAACCCTTCACCAGCTACTGCGGCAAACCTTCAAACTTTGAGTTATTTCGCTATCTATAGATTTCAACTTTGCATGACATCTTACAAGACCAACAAATCTCTCTTGATTGCTATCTTCTTTTCAATATTAGGGTAAATGCACAAAGTTGGGTCCATGAAACGTGGAAGTTTTTTCCTTAGCCAAAAAAAGAAATCAGCTAAGCAAAAATGGGATCCCAATTTTTAAGAACGGGATCCCGATTTTTCAAAATGGGATAATCAGGATCCCGTTTTGGTTCGGGATCTCGAGCCTGAATCACAAATGGGATCCCACTTTTTGAAAAATGGAATCTCATTTGCTAGAGGGTCCCAAACCCGCGGAGAGGAAACAGGATCCCGTACAAATTGAGATCCCGGTTTTTTACAAACCTGGATCTTGTTTCGTAGGACTATTTTTCCTTTTTTTAAATGAATAAATCTTCATTTTCAACTGCGCACACGGGATCCCGATTTGAGAGGGACAGCGACTCCTAGAAGACCTCTAGGCACCCGTACTCTTCCTCTTTTTTTTTGCATTTTTACATTTGAAATTGAAATTTTTGATAAATATACTGTCTCTAGCATGTTTATTTCAATTTTTATTTACATCTTAAGCATTTTATTTCGTGTTATTTTTGAATTGAGAAATTGTAGAATTAGATTAAAAAAATACGTCAAATTGTGAAGATTTTCAATAGAAACAAAATTTAACTTTTGAAACTTGAATTGTTTGATGAAACAAAAAAAATTGAATTTCAAAACCCTAATTGAAACAAAACAAAAAAATTGCATTTCAAAACCCTAGAAATTGAAATAAATTGAAAATTTGCATTTAGAAACCCTAATTAAGCTTTTTGAAATCTCAAATTCAAATCAAAGCAAAAAAAAAGAATTTCAAAACTCTAGTTTGAATTGAAACTAAAAAATTGTATTAAAAACCCTAATTGCTTAGAAATTGAAACCCTGAATTGAATTGAAACAATAAAAATTGCTAAAACCCTAAATTGAAATTGAACAAATCATTTTGATTTTGAAAACCCTAATATTCGAGCTCAAGAAAATTCTTTTGCATTGCTTAAATGTTTTAAATTTGATTTGCATTGTATGGATAAAATGATATGTTATATTTTAGTTTCAATGTTAAATTATAATTAGATTAGAAAAAATTTCCATTTTTTGTGAAATGAGTACATTATTGCTATATGAATTTTCATTTAGAACTATCTTTTATATGAATTTTGATAATTAATTTTAGGTCAAATAATCAATCTATTAAAAAGATGAAATAAAAATAAATTAAAAATTAAAACACATGCTAAATTCTAAATCTAGCTTCATCTAGGGTCTATTCAAAACCTTAAGTGAGGATTAAATTCAAAATCTAGCTTCATCTAGGGATCTAGGGTTCTTGAATTGAAGTTGAACTACTTAAGAAGAAATGTGGTATTTTGATGAAATTTAAATTAAATTAGGGATGGTAAATAAATCATCCCTCTTTAAAAAACATAGATGTCTATTCTATTAGAGAAAAAATGAGGATTTTGAACAATTAATTATTAGAAATTAAGATTTAAGTTATAATCTATTTTGAAGAAAAATATAGTTTTTAAATACATTTTTGAGAAAAATAATGGTAAGAAATATATAAATTAATGTAAAGAATAGAGTTTAGGACATATGCATAATATTGTTTTTTTGTGAAATTAAATGAGAGGGTTACTTGACACATAGAAATTAGTTCTATTAGAAATGAAGATTTAAGTTATTAAGTAGTGGCATTTAAAAACACCTAGGGGTGAGTGTTGGATCTCAATTGTCATGTTCTCATAGGTTAGCCCTCATGATAAGATCAAACTCATGATTATGGAAATGATTGAGGAGAATAGTATTCAAACTTGCAAATGGTGATGCATAGTTAGATTAAATTTAGGTCCTCCTATTGAAGTGTTCCTAGCATATAGTACTTTCAAAAATTTAAATGATTTGTGAATAATGATCAAGAGTAATTAAATGATTAAATGAAGACAATTGAATGCCTTCGAATACCAAGCAAGTTTAGTTGGCACATAATGTATTATTAAATGTGTAAGGGATGGAAATTTTTGAATTTTAATTTTAAAATTTTAATGATTAAATCCGTGGTTTATGATTTACCATATATATGTACTTAGAGTATTGGTCTAGGATTTAAATTTTTGCACTAGTTACCTAGACACTAAATAATCTAAATATTTTTGTTTTCTAAGATCTTTTAGGTTCTTTCAATTACAAACAATCTAAAATAAAATACTTTCAATTCAACATTAACTAATTTTATATTATACATGTTTTATATCATAAAATTTATTTAAGTGAGTTTAATATTAATGAAAAAAATATTAAATAAATAATCCTATATTCAATTTAAAAAACATCTAGTTAAAATATACATCAAACTCAATTTTAATCACACATAATTATGTGTTTCTATTACGGAAATAGTCAATCTATTCATAAACTAGGCACTAGCTTGCAAGTCCATTATTCCAAGGGCCACCCAAACTTCACCCTAAGTTTGTTAAACCCTAAGCCCTGAACTCTAAAATATAAACCCTCAACACTAAAGCATCCATTTTGTCTTAGAACCTTATAATCAAATTCAATTTCCTTAGGAAACTCCACCAAATTTGATTCCCTTAAGCCAAATTTTTTTCCCTTAAGCCATGTCATTTTGTAGTCGAACCTTACTACAAAGATCCCCTTAATCCATTGTATTACCGTAAACCCTAAACTCAAAACTCTAAACCCTAAACAGGCTAAAGACATCATTTTTTCATCAAATTTTATTCACTTGAGTCATGTCATTTTTTCCTAGGACCTCACTAGACATGGATCTCCTTAAGCCATCCTATCACCCTAAATCATAAATCAATGTCTTAAGGGGTCCTAATATGACATTTATTAATGGGATCAAAGAAGTTTTTAAAATTTGGTGAAGTTGCCCAAGGCAACCAAATTTAACAATAACAATATTGTCCAAGATTATAATATGAATGATATTTGAAACAAGACCTATCTCAATCAACTGTTCCACAAGAAAATGTTCTTCACTAAAGAATTCATTTTGTCTTAGGACCTTAAAATAAAATTTGGTTTCCTTAGGAAACTCCACCAAATTTGATTCCCTTAAGCCATGTTATTTTGTCCTAGGACCTCACTAGACATAGATCCCCTTAAGCCATCTGATCACCCTAAATCGTAAATCGATGTCTTAAGGGGTCCTAATATGACATTTCTTAATTGGATAAAATAAGTTCTTAAAATTTGGTGAAGTTCCCCATGGCAACCAAATTTAACAATAAAAAGATTGTGCAAGATTATAATATGAATGATATTTCATGATCTAGGTTGGTCAGTTGAAACAAGACCTATCTCAATCAACTGTTCCACAAGAAAATGTTCTTCACTAAAGCATTCATTTTGTCTTAAGACCTTAATCAAGTTTTCCACAAGAATTCTATAGGGTACTCCCATGAATCCTATCATATAGACCTATCTCAATCAACTGTTCCACAAGAAAATTTTCTTCACTAACTTGCAAGTTCATTATATTCCAAGGGACACCAAATATTCACCCTAAGTTTCGTAAACCAAATTTAACAATAATTAGATCATGCAAGATTATAATATGAATGAGATAAATCATGATCTAGGTTGATTAATTTATGATTTAGGGTGATAGGATGGCTTAAGGGGATCTATGTTAAACTCTAAACCATAAACCCTATAACATTCATAAATTGTCTTATATTAATAGTTAATTGTCTTATATCACTATTGCCTTAGACATAAATGAGGCTTATTTTTTTATTTTATCATATGCATTCAGTTAGGTCATTTATATTGAATGGTTTAATGGTATAAATCCTAAACATGTATCTTACATTTTGAAATTACAAATCTAATGTAGGTTCACTCATATCTTCTAGAGATCACATGGATTGATTCAATAATATTCACGATCAACCTCTGTGCCATCCATCTCCGCCACCTTCACCTCCACCTCCACCCACTCCACCTCATAACCCCCCACTTCCACCACCTGAAATCGATGATGCTCATCTGCAAGCACGAATCAATTCCAATGTTAGAACCATCCAAGATCAAATTAACATTATTCAAAATGAATAATTTGTTGCACCACCTATGAGGATGATTGCATCTAGGATGCAAACCATTGTTGATGTTGTCAGGGCTATGGATGGGATCTTAGATGAGCATCGAAAATGGCTAGAGGAGAGGAGAACTTCTGATTTTGAAAAGGAAAATGCAAATAAATGAAGAGATGCAGTAGAGAGCCACAATAGTTTTTAAATTAAGACAATGATCTTAAATAGTTATGAATTTATGAATTTGGTGAACGATGGATATTTTGTGTGACGTGAATTTATGATTTTGGTTCTAGATGGATATTTTTGGATGGATGGTTCTAGATGGATGGATATATATATATGCATTAGACATAAAATGAGTTTTTTGTGAATATTTCAAGTTTATTGTTTACTATGTACACATGTATTAAAATTGCACATATAGTTAAATTTTGAAATTTTTATGTATGTAAATAGTTTACTTTAATGATGTATGCATGAAAATTATGCATGGTATTTTTTATTTTAAATGTATGTATATGTTAAATGTATGTATGTTAAATGCATGGTATTTTTTTATTGTAAATGTATGTACATTGTTTACTTGATCAAGTTCAATCAATGTATATGTGTGTTTCAATTTTATATGATCTTGATATATGTATGCATGTATCATATTTAAACAAATTTGCATGTGTGTTTCAAATTTATCTATTTCTTGTAATTTTTTAAGTTTGTATGTTAATTTAGTATAATTTAATGGAGGTGCACACTTATATCTCATATCATGGATGATTTTAATATTGATGGTATCATCAATCCACCACCTCAGCCACCTCCCCCTCCACCTCCACCTCCACCTCCCCCTCCCCCTCCACAACCTATTGCATCTGATGAGGCTCGCTTACGAGCACACATAAATGATCAGGTTGCATCAATACAAAATCAAATCAATTCTATGCAGATTCAAGCATTGATTCCACCCTAGGTTAAACATTTTTCATCTGCAATGCAAAACGTTGTGGATGCCATGAGGACCATTGATTTTGATCTAGATAGGCATAGATGAGACAAAGAACAAATGAGACAATTTTATACTGATGGTATCTCTTATAAAGAAATATTAGACCTTAAAATAATGAAATCCCACCTAGCCCCCTACTTTCTCAACCTTGTTACTCGACAGCCCATTCCTGTGAACAAACCTAGAATATCCATGAGGTGGTGCATACATCCACAGATGAGTGCACATTTTCAGGATCGATGGTATATGGTTTTTGATAGTCCCCCACATGCTAATTGGGAGTGCCCATTGTATTTTTTGAGGAAATTATATGTAGAGTTTTTTATGGGGCAAAAGCCCAATTATTTTGATTTTAAATCATTTTAGGGTGTTGGTGGCGGAATGCCACAACAAAGATTAGGGGCAAGGGTTGATCCCCAATTTTGTGTGCATGCACAACCCCTTGTTGTTGCTCCTAGTCCTCCCATTCCTGCACCTATGCATCATCGATCTATGGTCTTGACATTAGGTTCCCTTAGTACACTCGCATGAGACCTTGATCATCATGCTTCTACAATAGCAGGTGGGGAGCATAGAGATGATGATGATGGAGGAGTCTTTTATGGAGTTGGTCAGAGTACCACTCCAGGAGTGTCAAGGCCCATCCCACATGTATGTACCAGCTGCCATCAAGTATGCTATGGACCTGATTAGGCCACACCTAGTTCGGGTGGACGTGGAGATTCTGGTGGTTCATTTGGTCACATCAGTTCATTTGTAGAGTTTCTTACATGAGGCGAACATCCTAAGGACACTGGTACACATGTATAAATATGCATCTACACATTCATTTTATAATAATTTTAATGAATGTATATATCAAAGTAAAGTTTGTAATACATTTTAACAATCAAACTATTTGGTGTACAGATGATAGTAATGATGGGGCAATCATATGTCCCATGAGTACATACATCAACACCAGTCCTAATCATCAACCCTTATGAGGTATTTTGATTTCAATTTTTCAAATTATAAATCAAATGATTTTTAACTTGAGTTTTAAATTTATAATTGAATAACATATATGTTTGAAATATTTATGTTGGTTTAGGTGAGTCAATCGGCTTCCACGTCGATTCCACTCAAGGGGTTGTCAAGAACTCCTCCACTATTGGGCATAGTAGACCAGGGGCAGGTACATTTATATTGTGCATTGTTTAACTTGCATTAGTATAGTAACAATTATGAATTTTTAATTCACTATATATGAAATGTGCATGTACTCTTGTAAATATTATAAGCTTGTGTTACATTTCTACATATCTCTAGGTTGATACCACAATCAGAATGGGCATTGGGCAAACATTAGATTTTAAGGTTACTCGTGAGGCCTTTGATTTTCAGGTTGTTTAAAAACGATTCTACACAAAATGTGCAAACTTGAATATATATATATATATATATATATATATATATATATATATATATATATTTACCTAATTCAAGTATGTACATGCTTTAACTTTGATCTTGTAGGACTTTGTTAGTGCGACTTTTAGCCCTAACCCAGACATAGTTACACCTCCAGGAGGGCATGTGGAGCAGGCTCCAGATCAAATGGTAATTTAAATTTTTTATTATATTTAAATTCAATTATAAATTATATATTGTGAATATATAACTAAATAATTTTGAATTTCAAATTGAATATTAATATAATTTGAGCTAATACATGTTTTAAATTCTTTTTCTTTTATAGCATGTGACACATCTAGTAGTTGAGAATGTACAAACATGTCCTGCAGAAGAAGGTGCACAACCTATGGATATGGTACAATTAAAATATGATATATTAAAAGTTAATTTCAATGAAATCATTTTTAATTGTAGACTTGTGCATCTAATTTCAATTTTTTTTGTTTTGTTTGTGTAGATTGATTCAGAGAATGTAGAGGTTGCTTCAGGTGCAGTAGAGCATCCAAACCTAGATATGACGGTAATTTAATTTTAATATGATGAATTATAAATTAAATTGTCATTAAATTGTTTTTCATTGTCTTACATATGATTTCATCTTTCTCTTGTACAGAGTGTTTCAGGTCATCTGCATAGTCTGCATGGCACGAAGAGGTCTCTTGATTATAGAGACAATACATGACCTAGAAACATGATTTTGTGGGTTATATTTGTTTATTTTGTGGACTATATTTTTGGTTTGTCACGTACTCTATTGGACTTTATAATTCATGGTTCTTGAGTACTTAGTTGGACTTTAGTTCATGGGTTGTACTATGATGGACTTTTTTTCATGCACTTAATATATTTACATAAATTATGGACTTTATTATTGTTTGAAATTTTAATTTACACATATACATTTATGCATTTTATGTTCATAGTCAAGATATTAATATAGGACATTAATGTGAAATTAAATATAAATATGAAATTAAAGTTGAAATTAATAAGAAATTTTAATAATTATAGTTTACAAATTTAGTGATTTCATACATGATATGTACATTCAATAATTACCTATAATTATTCAATGAAATTATTCAATTCATGTCAATCAATAATTAGTTAATAAATCATAATTTACAAACCAAAGCAATTCATTTATATACCAGAAAGGATAAAATTTTAAGAAATAAACAAAACCATACAAGATTAGAGAACAAAAGCATTAATAAATTCTATAAATAATAAAATCCAACACTAATTTATAAGCTCTCAAAACAAATAATGGAATCCAATACTATTTTTTAAGTTGTCAACACAAATAATGGAATCCAATACTAATTTATAAGGCACACATTGAAAACAAATAAGGGGAAATCTTAAGGGTTCATAATAAAATGTCTTAAGGGGACATCTTAAGGGGTCATAATACGACGTCTTTAGGGGATGTCTTAAGGGTTCATAATACAATGTCTTAAAGGGATGTCTTAAGGGTTCATAATAGAATGTCTTAAGGGGTCATAATACAAATTCTTAAGGGAATGTCTTAAGGGTTCATAATAGAACATCTTAAGGGGTCATAATTTAAAGTCTTAAGGGGTCATATTACATCTTAAGGGGATGTCTTAAGGGGTCATATTATGTCTTAAGTTGATGTATTAAGGGTTCATAATACAATATCTGAAGGGGATGTCTTAAGGGGTCATAATACAATGTCTTAAGGGGATGTCTTAAGGGGTCATAATAAAATGTCTTAAGGGGTCACAATACAATGTCTTAAGGGAATGTCTTAAGGGGTCATAATACAACATCTTAAGGATATAATTGATTTAACAATAATGTATGCATGAAATTTAGTGATTTGAAGACATACAAGGACATATATGTACATATATGTCATCTCAAAACAATGTTTACAAAATTTGGATATGCCATCTCAAGAACATCTCAAACTCATGCTCAAAATGTTCTAGGTCTTCACACCTCCTAATATCAAAAAGGTACAAGAAATATCAATGAAATCATCAAAACATACATATTTTAATTTATATAAAACTATCTATATGTACACAGCTCAAGTACCTACATTTAAAAGTATTCCACACGTGTGTAGGTTGAATCTAGGCATCCTCTCCTTTTTGTTTTAATGTATAAGATCAATGCAATGATGGGTTAAGGATACAAAAAGGGATAATAAATCAATTTTAACTATTAATGTACAAGCAATATCAATATGTAATCAAAACATGTATTTAAATATATTTTAACTAATAATTACATCTATTTAAAAGGACAATATAAAACTTAAACTATACTTACCTATATTTACTCATTCCATTGTACCATCTGCATCCTCTCCTTTTTGTAATGCATCTATGATTGTCTCATTCTCTTCCATAGAAATCGTCCATAACACTTTATTTGTAGGTCTTCCATGATACCAATCTAGTTTTATATTTGTTGCCACCACCAAATGTGAATAATGTAGAACTTTTTTATGTGATTCATAATCTTCGAATGGAGGTAGACCATTCTTCCCTGCTAGGTATTTTTGTAGCCAAGTGCCAACAACCACAACCGATCCTATTGGAAAATATGAAAAAAATCATCATATAAGTTCTCAAAATTTTCTTAATGAAATGAAAAACTTGTTCTAAAAAATTGTTTAAGGGGATCATAAAAATTGTTATCAAAATTTGCTTAAGGGGATGTCTTAAGGGGATCATAGTACCTGTTGGATAATGATAGCCATCATCATCTTCTCGAGATGATATTAACCTATGTTTACTCTCCACACAACAAGCTAGCCAATTTTTTTTTTCTCTTCATTCCCCTTAGGTGCAACAACAACATACACATGTCCTGCAAACAAAGATTGATTTAATAACTTGCACATATCAATATAAAAAAAAAATATTACAAAATAACTTAATAAAGCAAAATTAAATGAAATAAATTGAATTTAGTTACCTTCTTGTACAAGGTCTGAAACATAGTCATAGTCTTCAGATGCAAACACTTGATCATTTCCTTCAATAGTTCTTCCATATTGATCATGTGCTTGTGCAGGTGTCAACAATCTTTTCTCCCACTGTTCAACCCATTCTGTATTTTCACATGCTTCCCAATCTCCTGAGATGCAAAACTGGAAAAAAAATGCAAGCTCCCTTGTCCAAATAGTCTATGTGCTTGTTGTCAAACTCCTAAATGAATGCCATTTAGTAGATCCACTAACTGTCTCACAGTCAACTCTAGGTACAATGTTATCCTCTTCAACCAGCCAAATGAATCGATGAACTCTAGAGTACTCACTCGAACCAGGTGTAGATAATATTGTATTACACCAATCAACAGTCCCACATGCATCTTTAAATTTTACTGCATCTTCAAATTTTAATTGTTCTCTAGCCAGAATTCTTTTGACACATGCACCAGCTCCATCATGTTCTCCTTTACCATTCCTAGCTTCAAAAAAACTCCATATATGTTGGACATTAATTTCTTTGTGAATCCTACTTAACCAATAGAACATTCGAGCATTCTTGAACTGCCCCGCACAATTATCTGACCATATGAGGTTTTCTTTCATATGGATTCCTCTTTCTCTTAATTTTTTGTAAAATATACTGAAACAGTATTGAACAAACTCTTATGAGTGTAATCGATTATCACTCAAATAAAAATGATACTCCCTCAAAACTTTTTATATCATCCTCAGTGCTATTATTTGCATGTCTATAAACAATATGGACAAACATAGCTACTTGCACTGAATTATAATACTGTGATTGAATTTCCTCTTGCGGAGCTAGATTATAATTTTCTACAAAATCAACCACTAAAAGTATAGTACCAATTGGAAATGTATTTCTACATGCGCGAAATTTTCTATCAAGCCATCGATTATGTTGAGAGTGCATGATATATTTTGGTACTATCTTATTCTTAAATTCACTCATGAATGCATGCACACTAACTTTTTTTGTAACTAAATCACAACGCTTTCCTATTTTTCCATCTTTTAAAGAATAGTGAACATTCTTAAATCTTTTAACTTCTACTAATTGTTGTCCAAAATCATTATCAACACTTTCATGCATACAAATTCCTAAGAATGAAAGGTTTCCACATTCAATGCATTGTCTAGAAATACAAGAACTTAAATAAAACAATTTACCATTAGATCTTTCACAAAACAAACTTGAAATAAACTCCCTTATTGCTTTAGGTGGTATATTAATACCGCATTCCTGTATAATCATGCTAGTATGCAAGATACAATGTATATATCAAAAAACATAATAAAAATAATGAAATTGAACATGTGTTTTACAACAACAAGATATTCGTTGCTTATTAATTTTTACATACCACGGTTTACATTTTTCAAAGACCTTTGACTTATTTTAATATTACCGGGTAACACTAAATCACCACAAAATTTTCTATAAATCTCAGTTTGTGTTGTATCTAATAGGTGTTTTGGGTGAGGATCGCGAACTTTGGACCCCACCCTTAATTTTAAAACATCTCTAGCATTAGATGACACCCTAGTATTATCAATGCAATATTTTTCAATCAAAGATTTAATTTCAACATTCAATTTCATATTAGACCTCGGGATTCGACCATTGAAACTCCAACATTGGTTGATAGGATCATTTTCTATAATTATTCTTCTTTTTTCCGCTCTTAGCAATGTTTTAGGATGTATTTTTAAAACTTCACTAATATTTCTTACCATTCTTTTATTCAAAGTTGCTTTATTAACTATAGTAGTTGTTATAGCTCTTCTTGCTGCAATTTTATCTTTAGATCGACTATATTTTCAAATCGATTGAATGACACTAGCAATAGTACACATAGCATGTTTTAATGATTGATCTTTTCTTTTTGGTTTAGCAAAAAATCCTAACCTTTTCATTATTTTCCTCATTTTTTGCATTCTCATCAATTGCATCATTAGTTGACATTGAATTGTAATTTTTTTACGATAAAAGAATTCGTTGTATATTTCATTTGCATGTTTTCTTATTTGCCTCCAAGAATTTTGACTAGGAAGATTATCAAAAATGCCACTTTCAATTTTTCAAAAAGTATTCTCATTAAATTCAACATCACATTCTATATTTTCATCTTCATCTTCATTTTCATTTTCAAATTCAAAACAATTTACATTTTCATCTTCATTTTCATCAACAAAATGGTTTTCATTTTCATTTACATCAACAAAACGGTTTTTGTTTTCATTTTCAATAAAAGGATTATTCTCAATTTCATTTTCAACAAAAGGAACATTCTCATTATCATTTTCAACAAATTGTATAAAGTTTTCATCTCTCTGAATAGTATCAATGTCAACATCATTAAGTCTAGCATCTTGTAAAATTTCTACATACGAATTTACCATTTCACTAACATGTGGATTTGAAGACGTACCTGGATTTGTGCATATTGAAACATTCTCCATAGCATTGAAAGAGGGATTTGAAGACATAGTAGGACTTGATTCTATAATCATATTCTTCTCCAAGTTGACTTCTTGCAAATTCTCTTCATCTACAACCATGGTCTCCTCTATGTATTCATCTTCAATAATTGTGGAATTGGATGCTCCCCCATCATTCATTGATTTAATTCTCATTCTTCTTTCTCTTTCTCTTTGTCTCTACTTCTCTTTATTTGCTTCAATTTCTTCAGGAGTCAATGTATTCCTCCTCTTATTATGATATTTATTTCCCATGATTATATAATTCTCAAGCACAAATGAATGTAAATAGTGAAATTCTTCAAAAAAATCGATTCAAATTGGAAGTTCAAGACCTATAAGGACTTAACTCTTCCTCTTGTGTTCCTCAAAAAAAGTAGAAAACTAGCACAATTCCAATTTAAAACTAATTTCTTCATGCCTCCTTTGAAAAAATCAATTCATATTGCAAGTTAAAGAGCTTTTGTTCTTTCTTTGAAAAAATGGAATCTCTCCTTTGAAAAAATTAATCAAAAAAGCAAGTCACCACCTATAAAAAAAATGCTCAATGAAAAATAGACCAATTTTACTGCTCTCGGCCGTACATGTGAAGTTGCAGACTTCACAGTAAAATTTGATAGTAAATTTAAATAACATAGTTGAAAAGAAATAGGATCCCAATTATAAAACAAGATCCCATTTTATAAAAAATGGGATCGCGATTGTAAATCGGGATCCTATTTTTTATAATTTGAATTTTTGTTTGCCTTGTGGTTAGGTTTTTGCCTCGTTTTTTGTTTCGGAAAAATCATTGGGAGTCCGAACCTAGGCCTTCAACCTGGTTTGACTTGCAAGTTGAAGGTTCTAACAATGTTAGGGAAAAAAATCGAGTTTGGACATATGGAGCTGACGACTTTTTTTGTAGAATTTTTTGATGAAATTAAAACCCTTTTTGGATGAGACAATGCATATTTCAAATATAATTTTGTTTTTACAAATGGATTATTTTTTCTATTTTTCAATTAATTTCTAATTAAATTGGTCCATAAACTTTAAATATCAGTGTTTTTTATTATTTTAATAACTTTTGATCAACATAACATTTTGACAAACGGATTGCACAAGGACAAACTTCAGACAATTCTTTTCAATTTTAAAAAAAATTGCAAAAAATGATAACTTTAGGTCATCATATGCGTGTCGTACATGACGATTTTTCTAAACGTCAAATATGCCTGATAAAAAATTAACAAAAAAAAAATATTCAATAAAAAATTACAAAAAAATATCTGAAACAAGCTTCAGTGAGTCACAAGTCTTTTTCCAAAAGGATTTAGAAAAATATGATAATTTAAGTCAAAATATGGATGTCGTACACGTGCATGGTATGGTAAAAAAAATGACTTTTAAATAGTGGTTTTTACAAAAGCCTATTGAAACTCAATTTGTACAATTTGGGTATTGAAATAAATTAGATATTTGGAAACTAGACTCCGAGTACTACATTTTATGATTAATGACTTGTTTGAAGATTTCATCTCTAAGTGCTTCAAATTTTAAGGTCAAATGTGTCAAACTCTGAAAATCAGGGAAAACACTTCCACTTTTTGGCCAAAAAGTGGACTCAACTTCTTGCCAGCACCCCATATGAACATTTGTATTTGAACAAATTTTTAAACATACCTGTAAAATTTTTCCAATCTAACCCATAATTCCATCCACAATTTATTTTTATGCAATTTTTCAAAGATTCACTTTTACACCCTTTGCCAAAACATTTTTTCTGAATGATTTCTCAAACCACAAATCCTGCATGGATGTAGATCCCAACAATTCTCTTTTCTATGACCTTCCCTATTACAATGGCAACACTGAATACAATGCATTTCTGGAACAAATTTGCTTGATCTTGTAAAATTTCCTTTACCTGTAATATATCTGAGACCTTCGTATTTTGGCCTCATAACCGCCTCAATTGGCTCTTTTCTTCCTTGTGCATTCTTTCCTAATCCTTGTCCTTTGTAGCCCATTTTTTTCATAATTTTAAAACCAAAATTTTTCTCATTATGATTAACATGATTCCCAGATTCAAACACATCATCTTTACATTCTTCTTCTATAGATTCCTCACCAAAAATAATATTAGCCATATAACACAAACTACTTGATTTATAAACTGAACAATACAAATCCTTTGTACCACAAGCAACATCACTTACCAATGGATTTTTCCTTAAACATTTATTTTCTTCTTTCAGCTTTGATAATTCTTCTTTCTATAAACAATTTTCTTTTTCTAACAATTTCAGCTTTTCCTCAAAATCTTCATTATTTTTCTTCATCTCATAAAAAAACTTTAGTTTTTCTTCTAGCTCTTCATTATTTCTTTAAACATTACCCAATTCTTTTTAAGATTCTCAATTTCATAAAAATCCTCATATCTTTCTTTTCCAAATTTCTTTAAATCTGCTACCAATTGTGAATTACATTTTTTAATTTCTATCACTTCTTCCTTCAAAACATTTATTTATTTTTTAACCCTTTTACCAACTTTACCCATTGAAATAGATTAAATTAAACTGACCTTTTATTTTTTGAATTCTGCTACAATGATTTCTTCTTTTCCTTGACAACAATATTTGCCTTCAACCTTTCTCATGCAATTTAAACCTTTTCTACAAATCTCTTAAAATGATGAACATTGATTTCTTTTTCTACGAATTCCTTTTGATGGTTACACAAATACAACATTTCTCTCCAAAACTAAAATAAAATTGTGATTTATAAAAACTGATCCTATCTTTTGATTTTTTGCAGAAGCTTTCTTCCAATACAAACTCCCTCAAAGATCAATCAAGCTTTTCAAAACAAAATTATTTACCTTTTTCCAACAGCCTAAGAAACATTTTCTATCTTTTTTTTTGCATTGCAAATGATGCAATCTGCGATATGAGGATAACATCAAATATGGTGAATTTTTAATTTCTAGATCTGCTACCTTTTAAATTTGCATCAACAACAAAAATCCTATCTACCAACAATCCTCTCTTACTTCTCTTGAATCTGCAATCCTTTGTATGGCGGCTCTTGTGTGACTACAAAATCAATGCCAAACAAATTAGTAGCTCCTTCACCATAGAAACTAGCGATTCCTTCTATATTACTTGTCATATTTTCTTTCAGCTGCAACTTCACTTCAACTTTGATTAGAAAATCATATTTTTGATCTTCACCATTGAACTTGCCTAGCTCTAATACCACTTTTATGGTATTGAATGAAGAAAAATCAAAACACAAAATATTAACACACCATGTTGTTGCACAACTTCCATTGCTTAATAAAAAACATTTACATCATGCCTCTTTTATAGAGGAGTTTACAACTCACAAGAAAATTCTAGAAAATGCAAATTGTAGATGCACTTAACTAAATTTTAATTTATTTCTAATTACAATAAATAATGCTCATGCAAAACTGTAGTTTCTATTTCCACAACCAATGGAAGAAATTACTTTCCAACATCAAGAGAAATGTTAGTATCACAACACTAGTATCATGCCCACCCATAAGAAGTAGCATAATGTTATCTTTAATGGCATCATCTCTCAACACATTTTTGCGCTCATCGGTGTTGCAAAGCAGAAAGGAAAGAAATTTCTATTGTGGCGAAGAAGATCCACAAGCCAAAATCGCTCTCCTCTTCTCAATCACAGTCTACAAAATTCTGCGGATATGATTACTCACAACTCTAGCTTTTTGGTACGGAGTGCCAGGAAAATCTAGAGGGATCTGGAACATTCCATTCAACATGTCAATAAAATGGCAATACAAATCAGATTGTCGAGGCCCTTCATCCATGCTGAGAAAAAAAGAAGAAGCCACAACAAACAAGAAACACTTCGAGAGAGGAAATGCCTTGATTTGTCTTTCCCCAACCCGGAAACGTTTCACTTGGTCACTGATAATGGAGTCTGCTCTGCTCATGAATGTTCACAGAGCTTCTGTCTTTAAGAAAGTAAGCAACAACTTTCTCAGATCTTTTGCTTTGTCCCCAACTTTTCTAATTAAATAATTTCCAAACATCCTGGCAACAAAAGACGGCCAAGTGCTTTGAACAAGTGTGTTTTCTTTGGAGAAGAGAAATTGGTTCCCCTCAAGACTATAGAAGATAGTTGCAGGGGATCCAAACAAGTGGGTCTTAAAGGCATATCCTCCATAGAGCTTTATTCTTTTCTCAATTTTTTTTTAAATGCCTTAGCCCTTAGGGAGGCTACAAACTATAGAGTCTCACCCAGTAGCGACCAACCAAAGTTGCCCGGGGGAAGATTAGGGATTGAAGTGGTTCAAGAGGTGCTTTAGAGAAGGATGAGCAGAAAGAGCACAAATCCTATGGCTATGGCCACCATGATCATATCCATTCTTCTATGTTCTCAAGAGAAAAATTAAATTATGTTAGCGATTTTGAGCATGCTTCTACCTTATATCAAAGTACTTTAAACATATATTGAGTAGAAAAATTATATCTTTTACTGATTAAAATCATATTAGTTGTTAAATTAGATGAAGTTTAAAAATATTGAAGTGAAATTTTGAAAACACTTGTTTGAAATAATTACATAATAGAACTCAATATTCTGAATAACAATTTCAACATTTATGAAATTTATAAAAATATTATAATTAATAATATGTTTTACGTTTTTATTAAACGAATCTATCATATTGATACTTATTAAAGATAAGACATATCCATAATTCATACCTACAAGCTCAGTCATTAAACACCTAAAATTGATTCTTAGATAATAATTGTAAATCAGACCCAAATTTTTATAATAATTTACTTTTAGTTTTAAATTTTCAAGATAAATATAAAACCTAAAACATATCAATGAATCCAAAAAAGATATCAAAACAAAACCTTTTGATTCCTAAACGATAGATAAATATTATTGACACCTTTCCAGTAATAATTTAATATTTGAGTGTTCAGAGAAGGCTAGTAATCATACATTATAGGGGAGAGGGGCCAGTAGTCGTATGAGGGTCCAATAGTCGTGCAGTCAATTGTGATTATTCATATCAATACTAGAATAAATTAATATTATATCTTGTATATATTATTTTCACATATTAATCAAAATATTATCAAATATGTGACATTATGGGATCAATAGTTGTTCAAGTAAAAAAAACATATATACATTCATGAACAAGTGAAATCAATTTTTTCTTTGTCTCAAATAAAATATTTAAACTATCCGTTATAAGTGTGTCATTTATAAAATTGAATTCTCATTTGATAAAATAAGACACTCATTTAAACAAGTATTGTTATCATAGTGAACAAATATTGTTCTTATGTGTACAACTATTGGGGTAGCAATGTACAAGCATTGGAGTATTTAAAATTAATAGTTTTTCCTATCACAAATATAAAAGGTGAGCACAAAAAATACCATGTATTTTTTCAATAAATGTGAAGGATTTTCAATAAGTTTTAGCGTTCAACTATTGGACCATTTTTGTTTGATATAAGTTGTAATCTAAATAATTATGCGTTGTTTTTATAACAACAAATACTTTTTTTTGTGTTCAACTATTGGTCCATTTGTGTTGAATATAAAATCTAGAGATAACAAAGAATTATGGTTAGCAATAGGTATTTGGTCCATTTAGGTTGCATATAAGTTTTATTTTAAATAAAAATATGACATTCCACAAGCAACAGATGATATTTTTTTGTTCGACTAATAGGGGTACCATGATTAAGTTTATGTCAAATTTTTAAAAAGTCAAAATTTGGATACTTCTTCGTAGATTTTTTGATGTGGAAATTTGTATGATAAGTCACACCTCCAAACCTTAGTTATAGATAGATAAGAGCTTAGTCCACATTTCTAAAAAGGAATGAAAGTCCTATGATATTCCAATTAATGGCTACATGCTAAAAAATTTATCCCACGCAACTACTGGCCCCTCTCCCCTAATAATTTAATTTTTTAGACAACAAATCCTTGCAACACAAAATTTTGGCCTCCTAGAAATTATAATATGAACATAGGGGTGTTTTCTATTTTACTAAATTTTAGTTTGTTTCCTTTTTAGTCGCTTTCAACAGCTGCGTTGATGTTTCACCTAAAGGTGTATTATTAATTAATGAATTATTTTAAAGAATAAATTTTTAATAGTATTATTGATTAATATTTGTATTATTTAAATATGTAATAAGTGTTGTATTAAAAAATGCATTTTAAAAAAATTGAAGAGGAGGAAAAGATTGAAGGTAAATAAAATGGGCGTACGACCAAGGAGAAAAAATCTTAGATTTTGAAGCTGTGAAGCTCCCAAACAATCATAGCCCATTCCAAAGCCGCATGGGCTGCACAATCTTTAGTTTCTGATCCCATCCGATAGCTAAATCAAAAAGCAATGGCAATGAAAAAAAAGCAAGGGAATGTGGAGCCTTCAAAAACTAAAATCCCAAGACTGCAAACTCTTAAGACAATCTCATAGCCATGGATGATGTGAATTTTATAGACCCATAGCCAGGTTCAGTTGAGAGCCTCGAGATTCCTCCTCAATAGCCCATGATTTCTCTTCTTAAGGGAGATTCTTCCAATTCCACACCTCAATCCAACAACAAACCCAATAAAGACATCTAGAATGAAACCCACTTGACCCTTTCCAACATCAATGCTAAAGGTAAAACTATTACCTTTGAACTCCTTGATGATATTACTAATGTAATCTCTGAATGAAAAGCTAAAACAATTATTAGTTTTTTCCTTAGATGAGTCCCATCTGAATAGGATTTTTGTAAATGGACTTGTAACACCTAGGAAATAAAGGGTTGGATTATGGAATCATTTAGAGGTTTGGATAGGGGCTATGTGCATGTACCTTTGTGGACCCAAAACATGCACAAATAGTCCTACAGTATGGTTCTTGAATATATTGTGGAAAAATGTGTTATGTCCAAGCTTGGGACATTGATTTCCATCTGGAAAGTATTTCAGAGTCTGAATACCCGATGTGGGTTGAGTTCTCATTCTTTAATCTTTCTTTTCGTCCCTTCATGAATGAAATAGCTTCCCAACTAGGAGAAGTTTTTTGGTGCAAAAATAGTGCTAATAAATGGTCCAACCTACGTGTTCAACCTTTTTCTTGCATAGAAATGGACCTTACCCAACCCCTTCCAGATACTATATAACTTGTTGGACCATGATTTGTATTTGATCAGTGAATTTCATATATGTATAAGCCAAATGCTTTCTTCTACTATCTCTAGGAAGGATACCTTATTTTTGATTATCCTATTCATAAACCATGCTCTATGCCTCCACCTTCTTCTGAACCTAACCATACCATTCCATCTCCCTCTACATCTACACCAAATTACCTTCCTATCTCTAATTCCCCTTCCCCAACATCTACCACTTCCACTCACACACCCTCTATCACCCCCCATCTTACTGTAGCCCCCTCCTCTTCACCTAAACCCTTGTCTACCCTCAAGTCACCTTTCATATGAGATATTGTGGGTGACAACTCCAGAGCCTTTAAAAGAAGGAAGAATCCTACTTCTTCCACCAATAGTTCTTGTTTTGAGAAAAAATTGAAAGAAAATCAAAGTGTAGAATACACCTTCCTAATGCTAATATTTAGGAGAGAGAAGCAAATAAACCACTTAAAACTTTGTAGTTACAGTTCATTTAAGATGCACATACAAGAATAAAAAAATGAGAAATAAAAAATGAACACCAGATTTAAATGGGAAAACCCTTTCAGGAAAAAAATCCACACACCAAAGCAGAGATCACTTGTATTATAGTAAAATGTCAATTACATACAAGTTATAGAGCTATGCTCTTTCAGGTGTCAATTCATAGTATCAAACCAAGATCATTACATTCACTCTGATCTTCAACCAACCACCCTTTGACTCATAGTCAATCCATCTATTATAATACAATACACTGCACTATCGTATTCAACATGACTCTCTTCCATTACATTATAGATTTCTCTATATATTTATCTTCTCCTTCAAGTTGGCTAAACCTTCATCGTCATTGTACTATCTCATTGACCAATGAGCATCGAGATATCATAGGCAGTCACTATAGGATTTGACCCCAATTTCCAACAGCCTTTCGTCGGAATCTCGACGAAACATTGTCGATCGGCCGATGATTAACAGAAGTCAGCGTCGTCGCTCAAATTTCATCTACATCCCAACGGGCTACAAAACATCGACCTCATGATGCACGCTCGTCGGAACTGCGATGCCAACTTCGTCGATCGCGCGAAAAACAGTGCCCAGATGACGGGAGGCACACCTTTGCCAAACCGTCAGATTAACAACGTACATACATCGCATTACGACACAAATTCGACGTATTGGCAATATCGTTGAGAGATCAATATTGTTATAGCGATCAAAATTTCCTGAGAAGATATTTTGGGAGGACTGGATTTTTGTCTCAATGATAAATTTTCATTGTCGAGATACACATCTTGTCTCATCGACAAAGCACGAGGGAAGCATATCGACAAGACATATATTATCAGAGTAAGTTCTGAAGGTCTACCCGAGTAGCTATATGATGCCGATAAGATTACATCGGCAGGAGTCTTGGAGATATAATTTAGATTGAAATAGCGATAGAAGTTTGTCAAACGAGCGACGAAATAGGAAAGTCATTATGGTGAAACTTCGTCAGGTAGATTGCAAATTCATCGGATGTTTTTGCGGTTTGTCGTATATTCGATGAGAAAGTGCACATTTAAAAAAAAAAAATCTATTCGTTGAAAGATCAAGACTATTACAGCGATCAAAATTGCCTGAGAAGATATATCGGGAGGATTGGTTTTTTGTCTCAGTGATAACTTTTCATCGGTGAGATAGACATATTGTCTCACTGAGGAAAGCATATCAGCAAGACATATATCATCAGAGTAAGTTCTGAATGTCTACCCTAGCAGCTATATGACGTCGATAAGATTACATCGGCAGGAGTCTTGGCGACATAGTTTAGATTGAAATAGCGACAGAAGTTCATCGAATGAGTGACGAAATAGGAAAGTCATTACGGTGAAACTTCATCAGATACATTGCAAATTCATTAGACATTTTTTCAGTTCATCGTAAATTCGATGAGAAAATGCATTTTTTTAAAAAACCTTTTCATTGAAAGATCAAGACTATTATAGCGATTTGAGGCTTGTTTGTAGCAGCAATAATGATAACTATTTTCTTGACTATTATACAAGCCATCTCCATCAACAAAGCTTTGAAACCAAATCCACACACAACACAATGTTCATAGTGAAAAGTTAGCACTTTCTTTCATCTTTGTAGATTGGTTTGATGCTTCAAACGATGCATTTCTTATATTGAAAAGTTCATTACTTACCTTTTTCAGCTTCTCTTTGTTTTGAGAGTATTTTAATAATCTCTACTTAATAGGGCCAACCACATGAAGGTGGAAGGTCATTTGGCCCTTCCCCCTCCCCCCCCCCCTCACATCACTCTCAATTCCCCATACCCGATCATATAACATTAATCATTCATTCATCCATTAATAACATGTAACATTCATTCATTCATCCATTAATAACATATAACATTCATTCATTAACATATAACATTTTTTCATTAACACATTTAGATTCATTCATTAACATATTTCATTTTTTCAGTTTTTACACATTATCAAAAATATGGCTGTCATAATATGATTACAATCACTTTTTTTTTTGTTTCTTTTTTGCAGCTAAAAAAAGCTGAAGTAGAGTATCGTTTTCAAAATCATCTATCCCCCCTTGAGTTGTTTCGAGCTCTACTCATGATCTTAATGTACGCCTAGTCGTGTACTCACAACCATGTGGACACGGCTGCAAGGGGGGGTCTGCTGCAATAGCAAAGAAATGTTAAATTGATATGTTTTATTATTATTGTTACATGTATTTCATTAATTAAAAGAACATCAGAGTAGTGCTCTTTACCTGATTAGGCCACATCATGTTCCTAATATTGTCTTATAGCCTCATGCTCAACATGTTGAACACCCTCTAAATCCTGATCTGGAGTTGAAACACAAAAGATTACATTAATTAATACACCAATTGCAATTAAAAATGTTTAAAAGAACATTAGAGTGGTCCTGCTTACCTGATGGAGCCACACCATGTTCCTAATCTTGTCTAGCCTGATCATGCTCAACATATTGATCACGCTCTACATGCTCTAAAGTTGAAACATGAAAGGTTACATTCATTAATACACTAAATGCAATTAAAGACGTTTAATTGTATTAATCCATACTACGTTTTGTATAGCACATGAATACATCTAGTACCGGGATGCACACCATGGCCTTCATCGGCAGGTTGTGCTCCACCCTCACCACGCTGCATTCCAATGTCATGTGCAGGATTATCATTGCTTATCTATGTAAAACAAATAGGCACATTATTATGGTGGAAATTAATATTGAACAGATTGCACAAGTATTCAATTTGAAATAAACTTTATTGATTTTATTTACCTGCGTGTTGGATGTAGTGGAAGATTGTGTTTGCCCAGTCGAGACTCTTAGTTGTTCAGTCAGGGCTCCATAGCCTTGGTCGAAGGCAATCTTTAGGTCCTCTTGTGTGGGCACTCTGTTGAAATCAAAGCACTGCATTTTTGCATGCGATCATGAATTTTGCTTCTATGATGTGATAAAGCCAAAATTGTTTGCAATTTATTATTTGGATGCAATATTTCATTTATTGATACTTACAAATCGTGCGGCTACTTTCATATAACCACCAGAGCCAAGTTTGTGCTGCCCATGTTTTTCTAGTCTTTCCTTTGTTGCCTTTGATGTGTCGGGCAGCCTATGAAAAATTTGAAATACGTTAGATTATGTAAAAAGAAAGATTAATCAGTATATAATTAAATTGTTGATAGTATTACATACCTTCCTTGGCCCGGTAGTATCTTTCCTTTCTTCTTTTCAGCCTTCTCCTTTCCATCTGACACCAAGTCCTTCCACTCCCTTTCCGGAATCATGGGGGGACGCTCATACTTTATGTTCTTCTCTAAATGTGACCTATATTGGTCCCTCACATACTTTAGATAGGTACTAGCTTTCTTAAGGACCTTGGTTAGGTTCAATGTTTTATCACCGAAAACACAACTAAACGGTTAATGAGCTCATCTTTTAAATCTTGATTTTGGGCATTCCACCATGTACGTATGGTGGGCCCAAAGAGCTCCAATGAAATATCACTTAGATGTTTATAAAAAACATCATTTCCTGCAATTATAATGTAGGAAAATATTGCCATTTTATAAATCAATATAATAGGGCGCTATCCCCATTGTTAGCACTTACTTAAAAAAATAATAATAATAATTAAAACATTTTAAAGTACCTGGGACCTTCTCTATCTTTATGGGAAGGAAATCCTCGGTCACCACAAATGTGACTGGCAATGTTCCCGTACTAGTAATACGGGAAGATCCAGGAAATGCTACTAAAACATCACCAGTAGTAGTGGCCTCTGCATCCATAGGTACTGACACATGTAGTGGCATGTGTTCACTGCCAGAGGGTGGACTACCGAATGCCTGCATGGTATGTGTTGCCGACATTTCAGACGATAATATAGGCATAGATGATGGGGTTGGATGATGTGTTGTATGCACAAGAAGATCAGGATTGACACTTGTACCGTCCCCTACTTCCTGGGAAACACTTGCAGTACCTTGATCACGGCCAGCAACATGATCATTAGGACGCAAATAATCCTGTAAAAACATCACATATTTTAGTTCATGACATAAAAGAGTACAAAATATAAAACCATGAATGAACTTATGTTATAATTAAAGATCTCATGACAGCTTACTTCCAAGTTCTGTGCTCTCTAAGACAATATTTTAACCCTTTCTCTTATCTCATCTGTTTGAGGCACTATGAATACCAACTGAAGGATTTCTTGATTGCATTTTTTTTGGGCCTTCCTCATCATATCCACAAGGTTTGTGGAAAATGTGATGTCATCATCGCATAATAGTGACTGCACCTCCATATGGATGCTCACCTATACTGCTGGTGCCTTTCCCCAATCAGCCAACTGCAACAAGAATATTAAAAGCATTATCAAAATTAACCCAATAAACTCATGAAAAAAACATAATAATAAAACATTTTGCTCGTATCTAATTTGTACAATTACAATGACGTAAACCTATCGGATAGAAGCGCCTGAAGATGGATTGTGATCTGTGCTCTGGGCCGGAGCCTTCCTTGTATGATCAATGTCCCGCTATGACAAAAATTAAATATAAAAAGCATTACCGAAATGAAACCAATAGACTTACGAAAAAAAATATAATAATAAAATGGTATATTGGAGTCATTAATTGGAGGTTGGGTAAAATGGTATATACATAGTACATACCACCCCCATAGTAATTGTGTTTGTATCTAAGCGATTCAAATTGTAATCGATTAGCAACTCTTCCCTTGCAGTTGTTGATTTTATCGCACATACGAATACACGGTTTCCCTCTCGCACCTCGAATATACAATTGGGTTGCTTATTTGTTGACCCAGGTCATGTACTATTTATAAACCCTGCAATATTCCCTGATGCTTTTGGCCTCCCGTCAATGTACCTAGCCACTCCTTTATTTTGATCCTTATCTTTTAGTTGTATATAATTTGCTGATAGTGCATACCTACGCATACTTCGTGTATATCGAACCAGCTGCATCCAATCTTTGTAACTGTAATAGGGTCCAACATACTCCATCAACTCAGTAACTTTGTCGTAACAGACTTTTATGTCATCCATGCAAAATAGGCCCAAACCATGTAATGACGATGGTGCTATGCGATATATCCTCTCGTTGACACAAAGATCAGTGTTTATTGGAGGAAGTTCCTTGGGTACCCATTATTTCCGTAGATGTTTGTACCTCAAGGGCACCTTGATGTCGCCTATGCTCTCATCATCATAAGAACATGACCCCTCTTCAGTAAGAAAAAATTCCATGCGTTTACGGAATTTTCTTCTAATCTTTTGACCTCTAGTTGATCTCCCTCTTTTAGACCTACTACATGTCTCGCTTTCCTCTTCTCTTCCTGAATTTCCCTCGCTTGAGGAAGACAAATCTAACAAATACCTATTTTGTGGTGCCTGCACTCATAAGGATGTTGGATGAAGTTCTTTCATGGTGATGTGATCTAAAGGTGACATTATGATTAATCTATCATTTCATCACTATAAATTGACAGGTTATAAGGTAATCAAGTCTTGATAGATTGCAAGTTATTGTTACTACCATCCAAATGTGTCCATCACAAATCAAATCTACTTAACGTCTTTGTGCAGCGTCTTTGCAAGCAAAAAGTAACTTCAAATGATAGTTTGGAGTTATTTCTTTCTTCTTTCAGCAAGTATTGTAGCTCATTTTTGGAGCTTTCAAGAAAAAGATAGCATTGTAACTCATTTTCACGGACTTGTACTTAGCTGTATTTTTACCTTTCAATCAATAAAAGCAAGCTATTTTTCCTTCTCTCTTGTCTAAACTTATTACCCATGAAAGAAGACAACCATAAAAAAGGTAGAAAGGTTTGAAGAATGCAGTCATGATAATATTATATAAACCTTATTGGGTTCTTTGAAAGAAGAAGAAAAGCATGAAGTTCCAAATCAATTTCTTGTACCACAAGAGCACCATAAGAGTAAGATGAAGGATATGATCACACCAAAAGAGGAAAAAGGAAAAACCAATCTAAAGCTTTCAAGGGGATGTCCTATCAGGCATCTAACTAGGATGGAAACTAGCAATGCATCACAAGTCATTATTGCACCCAAGCATGAGGACTCTATCCTACTATCCTATCGATTTTAAGATAACATGAATGGTAAGTGGATTTGTGGATTTGTTTTCTCCATTTATGAGGCATTACAATAGTTGGTTAAACATCTATCATTTCTTCATTTCCTCTTTGATGCTCACAAACATATGGAGCATTACAAGTTGCAAAGAAAGGGTAGCTACTTTCATGAACCAATTAATGGTTTTATTTAGGTATTCCTTTCCTTAGTTAGTCTAGGTTAGGATAGGTTTTGTTTTAAGTGAATAAGTTTTGTTTGCACAGTTAGTTTATTTTGAGTTATTTGGTAGGTTGAATAAGGTTGGTAGGTGTTATGTGGTGGAGCTTTTGTTTTCCTTCCCTTTGGGGTGGTTTTATCGTTGTTATTTTTCTACTGGTCTGGTATTTGGGGGTTTTCTCTTTCTGGCCATTGACTTGCTATCAACAGTACTTAGTCACTTAAGTCATGTTTTATCCCTTTTGGTCGTCACTTCACCGGCCCCTTTTACCTATCCTTTCGGTTTTGCATTTTGACTTATGCGTCCCTGTGGTTTTCGGCCTATTAACCTTTACAACGTAGCCTTTGAATTATTTTTTGACCCCGTGGGTTATTTCCCCGTTTGCTTAGTGGTCCCCTTTCTTTAAGGTAACTATTTCACATGTGTAGATTTGTATTAGCCGACGGATGCAGGAACTGTGATCTTGACCATTCATCGCACACCTCGCAAGGTTTATGCTTGCGTCACAGAAAATGTTGCAAGGCTTGCGAGATGCTGCCACTTGTTGTGTAACTTGGTGGGGCTAGTTTTTGAGTACTGACTAATGGACGAGTAATGCTGCTAACAGTTGTGTACTATCTGA
Source organism: Sequoiadendron giganteum (assembly GCA_007115665.2). Classification (NCBI taxonomy): domain Eukaryota; kingdom Viridiplantae; phylum Streptophyta; class Pinopsida; order Cupressales; family Cupressaceae; genus Sequoiadendron; species Sequoiadendron giganteum. The sequence goes on along the minus strand of VCHN02000014.1, from coordinate 81,374,365 downwards.
TGCATCTGGGCCATCCCTCGCTGACCTCGCGCAATTAAAACTTTAGTTTCAATAATGTTGTGAGGTACGTGATGTGTTGACACATGGGCACCGGTGTTATCGATTAACGAATGAGGTGGGACCCGTTCCATGCTAATGTGGTACCTAACGGGCAATATTCTTGCTCGATTGCTGACTGGAAGGAGGATGTGTCATTTTCAAACTGTTGTTGACCAAATCTGGACCATCCATCTGGCCAACTGTATCTTTGATCAACGGTGTGTTTTCAAACAAACTAGTGATGTACCATAGCCATTCTATCTCGCGCAAGCGAATAGTAATGGTCAAGTTCGACTCGACCTGTGTAATTAAATGCTAAATAACCAGTGGATTGCTATTTCAGTGTTGCATTTTGGTTTATAAGAATTCTTCGGTGTTTAGAAAAGTGCCTATTATCTCAGTTCTCCATTATCGCGACAGTTGACGCTCTGCAAAATAAACAGTAAGTGATACGAACGCCTTCTTTTGTAATTTTAGAATATATCAGCATTGCCTATTGAATAATTGGCGATTGTGTCCTTTTCGATTCCTGGTGAATTGTTAATTGAATTGGCTGTTAGAGCTTATATAGGTCAATGCTAGTGATTTGTGTGCATATAAAAAAGTTTTTTGTAATGGCAGTCGAGAATAGGGTGTAATTGTTTGTTTTTCTTTAAGAAAACCCTAGCTCAAATTCCCTTCTGTTTAAAATATATGGCATCCAAGGCATGAACTGTTGGTTCCCAGGCTATGCCTAGGGGTTACTCACAAGATATTATTGATCTATTAAAACCTTCTACGAGCCAAAAGAAAGAAGGAAGGATATTGTTCTATAGACCCGTGATTCATGAAGGTTTAATGGACAAACAGTGTACAGTCCATGATGTTGAATTGTCGTACACTGGTTGGTAGCTCTTTTCCAATTGGTTTGGAAATAGAAATTTTCCTGTTCCTTTGTGTAATCCATGGAGACTGGACTTGGGTAAGCTGGTGGTACCGAATGTCTATGAAGATGTAGACTTATTAAAAGATATTGCTGCAAGGTACGATCCTGTGACTCAAATTGTCAGAACACATCTTGGCAAGCCTATGATTAAAGTAACCAGAGAGGAAATTGCAGAGATTTTTGGCTTACATGAATGGAGCCAGGATATGATTCCCATCAAATTGGAGGTCTTCAGGGAAGAATACAGAAACACTAAGGGTTTGATAAGGAGATCCCTTTTGATACCCCATTTGGCTGTGTCGGGAAGAGGGAAGAATCAAAAAAAGGTTGTTATTGGCAAGAATGAGTGTGAACCTTTCCCAGTAGACTACTTCACCCCTCATTTCAAGAAGACCATCTGTGCACTATGTCAAGTTTTGGGGATTGACCTGAAGAAGACTATGCCTATAGAGATAATGTATATGGCTGTCAACCTCCAACACCCTGGTTATAATGTGGTATATGACTTTGCCACTTACCTTACAGAGAACATAGATTATGGCTTAGCAGCTTTGAAGCTAGGAAAGAATTGGGTAAAATTCAGATGGTTTTCACTGTTGATGAATATGTTTTTATATAGTGGTCAGAAGGTATTTGAAAAAGATATGGAGTTGAAGAAGATGGAAGGAGATATTGAAGTGCCTATCCAATATTGGACTAGGTTCTTAGACAAAAATGATCATAAGTTTGATTATGTCACCTTTCATAATATTTTTGGATCTAAGTTAAGGAAGGCTTTAGTTGTTGATCCACCCAGGATTCCAAAAGAAATTCATGACTTTCTAAGACCTATGGAGAGGAGGCCTGAGCTGAATCTAACCCACAATTGGGGTAATATTATCCCCAATCACAATACTACAATCTTCAGGGTCTTTGGCACCAATGCCATCCCATTTGTCCTACCTAAAAAAGTTCCTCTCAGACTTGGTTTTGTAGAGATTATGAGGCAATTGGGAGCATCTCAAGATTTCCATTTGCCTGCTGAACACAAGAAAGCAACCTTTTTCCCTGAATATACAGCTTTTGCAGATTTTGTTATGATAAAGGGAGGGTGGAGAAATTTACACTTGTTACTCAAGCCATATAGATTGAATATTGTACGCCCTAGGAATTATGATCCTCAGGGTTTTATCTCCCAAATGAAGGCTAGACATCGAACTGGAACCTTTGTTCACAATTTCTACTATCCCGAATATATCATTAAGAATATTTTTGATGAGGACTTACAGGATGAGAGAAAGACAATGTACATTGCCTATTCAAAAATGGTAAGAAGTAAACAAGAGAAAATACCTAGTTTTGATCCTGTACCTGATGCTAAAGATGAGCTCAGCAGGGCAATCTATGTTCTTGATCATTTCGAGAGCATAGTAGGAGTCTTGAAGGAGGAAAGGATTGTAGAAGGAAAGGGAAAGTCACGTGTTACTGAGCAACACCCTGAGATAAGAATCGAAGAAAGGCCTACCTACCAGCCTCAAGGGAAAATAAAAGTGTTTTCAAGAAGGAAGAGAAATAGGATAGAGGAAGTTACGATGAGTGGTGCATCATCCATCCTAAGGAAATCAATATCTGGTATTATTGATCTGGATTCACCTCTGAAGAGTTCAGAACAGATTAGCACATCATCCCCAAAGAGGCCTAGAACTGATAGTATGGGGGATGTTGGCCAGAAAGGTAATGATGAGGAGGATATTATTGTAACTCCGGATGAAATAAATCCAGAAATGCCACTAGATCCGACTGACATTGCAACGAGCTCAGGAGCCATCACCCTAAGATTGGGGAAGGATGAGATTAAAGGAATTACAAATAGTGATGATTTGAGAATGGAAGCCTGCAAAGAATTCATGATGGATGACTCTTTTATCCATACCCATGCTTTTGAAGATTTTGTATGGAGAGCTCATCTCTCATCTTATACTGAGCAGGTAGCACATGAGAGAAGTTTGCACCTAGAGCTTCCAGAGCAAGTAATTCAGTCAAAGGTTAAAGTACAATTGAAGGAGAGGTTTAAGGAAATCACACCAGAATAGGGCAGAACATTGGTTCAAAAGTATGGGATATTGTTGATGCTATAGTATTTGATACAGTAAGAAGGGCAAATAAACTGCTTCTTGCAACAGAGGAGGAGGTGACATTAGCACTTAAAGGATCAACTTTCAGTGAAGAGTGGGATTCTCTGGCAATATGGTCACTATCTATAGGGTCTCGAAAACCTATTGTTGTTGAAACATCCAATTTTAGTGGTCATTTGATTATGAAGAGAGTTGCTAATACCCCTACCTTGGAGGCTGTTGACATGGTTGTGAATGTTGCCAAATTTACTAGGGCAACCATGGAGGATTTAACTAAAAACTGAGATACTCTGAGGAACCAGTATAATGACATTATTATTGAGTATAATAAGAGTCAGCAAAGGGTGGAAGAATTGCAAATAGAAATGGCCTTATTAAGGCAACAAATGGAAATCTTGAGATCCCAAAAGTAGGTTAGCTCTAGCCAAATTATTGTTGACCCACCAATTGATCAACCCCAACCTCCTACACAAGTTCAATCTTGGGCTATGGTCCCATATAATATGGGACAAGTGCCTATTGCGGTTGAGAAGGCTAGTACCTCGAGCGAAGATCCTTCTAGGGAAAAGTTACTCCAGCAGATTGAAGAATATAAGGAGATGGTAAATCAAATCCGGGATGCAGCAGGAAGGAATAATTCAGAAATTGTTGATACTGTGTTAAGGCATCTACATAAATGGGTCCAGAGTAAGCTGAATGGTGTTTGTGTGAATTATGCCTTGATGCTGCAAGCACTTGAATTGTTTCCAAGGGACAGAGAATTGGCTATCCCTTTGCTAAATAGATGGGGCCCTAGAATGGAAAAATTGAAATTTATGGGAGTTGGAGCAAAGCAGCATGGGAATAAGTATCCTACAGTCATGAAAACATATCAATTTGTTAAGACTATTGTTGAGCAAAAATTCCAGGGGTCTGCTGCTCCTATGGAGTCCAAAATCAAAGCACTGAAGGATATTTATGATGGAAAAGATTTGACTCCACTACCTCATATTTTGCATAGTCAGGATAGTGTCAAGCCTTTGCAAGAGTGGAAGGAGCAAATGAATAATATAATGACCGCCCAAACTCATGAGATATGCAAAAATGTTGATATTCGCATGTTGGAGAACACTTTAGAGAAGTTATCACTTGTCATTAGTTTCCTAGAGAATTTTGACAAGATAGCCATGTCATTAATGATAAATTATTTACCTTATCGAAAAATGGTGGACCGGGTGGTGGCTTTCAATTGGTCGTCGGAGGAAGATTTTGAGTCATGGAAAAAGATGTTTATTGATGAACTTGAATTATAAATAATGGGGATGAGAGCTGCAATTTGGTCCTGTAAAATATAGGTCTGGCCTATGGTATTATATTTTGAAATGCATTATCTTCCCGGATTCAAGTACAAATTGCGCAAATAAAATCAGCACATGGAGCGATTAAAAGATGCTTTGGTGTCAGGGAATCAATACTTGGAACCACGCTTTCCTTTCCTCCGTAACAAATTAATCATCATTTTGTTTTAAGCTTTTCTTCTCTTACCAAGCAAATGATGTAAAGATAATTGATTAGGAATTAGCGGTCCAGTAAAAAATGGACATGTGTATCCTTCGGCCTAAAGCTTGTTTGCTCCCTTGTTTTTATAAAAGGGAATTCTGGGCCGAGGAATAGGTCTATTGAAATTACTTAAGATACGTAAGAGAAGAATCAAGTAGAGAGAGAGAAAAGAATATGTCCAATTTTTTGAAGCTTTGAGTCTGTTTGGGAACTTAGTAAATCATGGGGTTTTGGAGCATACTTATGCAAATCTTGTGATTTTTTTGAGTCTATTTTCTCTCCTATTGTAATAATTTGCATGAATTTTTAATGAAAAGTCTATCAAAGATGATGTTTGTTAAATTTCATTTGTCATTTCCTGTGGATTATGTTCGACTATAGCTCTGGTCCAATGGACCTATTAAATGCTTCAGTTGTTCAATAAGTTCATGCAAATTAGCACATAGGATTTGCTAAAGAGTAATAGATTCATGTATTGATGAATGGATGGTAATGCCTTACATACAGATCATATATGCTCTAGATGAAAGTTACCCTATAGTTCAGTTTCCAGTTTGACTCTGTGCTTTAGGATATGGCACTGGTACTCTGACTGCTTATTGTTCTTGTATTTTTTGTTATAGCTTCAGGCAATTTCACTCGAATATTTCATAAAAACACACTTAGGTGTTATTTCAATTCCTTGTTAAATAAGAGTTGAATTCTCCTGAGAAATAGCCAATTTCTTGAAGGATTATCTTGTTTAAACTTAGACGGGAATATATCTGTTGTTTATCCATGTATGAGAAAATCATTCTCATCATGAATGACAATATATTTTAGGGATACCCTCCTGGATCTTACAGAGTCTGAAGTGTAGGAGAGATAATAGTTTTGTTGCATTTTTCTCGTTAAGTTGGCACAGTGCCTTCAGGACTTTTAAAATTGAGTATGGCAAGCTCATAGAAGCTTCTGCAGGTTCTACTTGGGTTGTAAAAAATGCCAACATTATGCACTATTTTAGATGAGTTACAACATTATGCAAGACTATTTCTCAAGTCTTGTCAAGTTCCTAGAGTCGACACCATGCCCAATGGATAAGTTTAGGCAACTGGTGAGGATGTTTAGCAGGCAAACATATAGAAGATGTCACCAATTTTTTTACCTAATTTAGCTTCTAACTCAATCAAGTAAAGTTGGGATAGTTTTTGCAAAAATAAAGATAAAGGTACACATTCAATTCTACTAAGTTCCATTCATATACAAAAAAGTATTATCAAATGAATTGCAGTTCATTATGCAAATGTATATAAGAGAAAGATTGCACAAAATTTTCACAAATATCTTTTATTGATAATTACAAATGTATGGTGTCCCACACAAGTTGTGGGAATAACTATTTCAATACAATATAAGACATAAACTATACATTTGAAGAAATAGAAAGGAAAGAGCATATGGAAAGAGTAGGGATCCATCATTACCTAAATGATGAACCCCAAAGTTGAACTATTGCCTAAATGATACACCCCAAAGTTGAACTATTGCATCATTGGAAAAGTATGATCAAATTCATCTATTATGAAGAATTGGTCTATGTACCTCTAGTAATCACTATAAAAATGTGAAAGACAAAGCTATTTTATTTTTTCGATCTTATCTTATACCATTTTACGAGAATGGGGGGGCCAATGTGCGAGAAGATCTTTGGAAACTAGGCATGAAAATTGCAGGTTAAAGAGAATGGGGGTGCCAAACTTATAGTACTCATTGTCCCTTGGTCGTCGATTTTCCCTGAGTGCCCTCAACCTGGTCCTCGGCGCTGGTATTGACCTTGTTTTAGCTCCAAACTCTTCATCGGCACTGGTATTGACCTTGTTTTCACTCCTCCAAAGTCTTCCTCAGCGCTGGTATTGACCTTTCACTTATCCAATTTAATGAGCTACAACCTGCTTTAGTTAGTTTTTAGAGTATGTTAATTAAATTTAAAAAAATTATGGCACCATTTAGAGTAGTGAATATAAAGTAAGCCATGCCTATTATAGTCATGAGGGAAATAATAAAACTCCTAGGATACTTTGTGAAACCATTTTCCTTGGTTAAAGGGAGGCCATAAAATATACCTTTGGATTTTTTCAATCTTCAAATATGACGATTTGCAAGGTTCTTAGCAACATGAGTAATGGAAATGTGTGCAACAAGAATTTTTGAACACACATGGAATCTCCTTGCCAAAGAAAGGGGCTTCATAATTTAATATGATAATTTTTCTCAGCTCTAGAATCAACTTTTAAGTCTTCTCCTAATAGGGCCAAAATCACATCTTCTTGTGTTTGAGAAGTCACCAGTACTGAACATAACCATCAAGCAACTTTTCATCAAGATTACAACATCATCGTCGATTTTGAGCACGTGCATCTCGGAGCCGCTTTAGTAACCTGTCATATAATGTACTAAAACTAGACATAAATATTAAAGCACTTTGATTAATAGTAATGTTATAATATTAATATATTATATAACAATATTATATTACATTATATGAATTATAATGATATATTTGATATATTAAGATTATATATAATCTATATATAGATTAATAGTAATTATATTAGATTATTAATATTATTGGTATATTATTAATAATATTAATATTGTATTAGATTAATAATAATTATAATATTGTTAAATGATTAATTATATTACAAATGAATGCTGCTTTCAAATTTTTAGCTTTGAATGAATGGTTGAAGCACCAATGTTGAATGTTGCAACTCTAGTAGGCATGAATAGAAGTAGAGAAGATTGTTTGGGAGAAGAATTTTTTCTAGTGCTAGGTTATGTGTTAGGTTATATAGGGTTAGGTTATATAGTGTTTGAGCCTAGCCTCAAACACTACAATTAGAGTTAGGTTATGTGTTTTATTTAGGGTTAGGTTTGGGATTAGGTTTATGGTTATGGTTAGAGTTTAGGGTAATCCAAATCATAACCTAACCCTTTCTCTCAAAACCTTAACCTTGACCAAAACCCTCACCTTTATCCTATCTTTATAACCCTAACCACAACCAAAACTCTAACCCCAACCCTCACCCTAATTACCTAACCCTAAATATTATTTACTTTATTAATTAGTTGCATTCACTCTAATAACCCTAAACCTATCCCTAAACTTAACCCTAGCCCTATCCCTGGCCCTAATCCTAACCCCAACTCTAAGCCAAATATAAAAACAACCCTTAATCATAATTACAATAACCCTAATACTAGATAATAATACCCCTAATTGTAATACTAAACCCTAACCCTAATTTCATATCTAATCCCAACCATAACCAAAACTCTAAATCTAACCCTAACCATAAAACATAAACCCTAATCTAACCCTAATCCTAACATTATTTTCCTAACCCTAACCCTAACTCTAAACCTAACACTAACCCGAACACTAAATCCTAACCCTAATTAAATACCCAATCATAACCCTAAATTGTAACATCATCCTTTGAATTGGATACTACATCAAAAATTATGTGTTACAATCATTGCTTCCATTGTTGGCATTTTTACATTGGGATGCATATATTTTTAAAATCAACAAAATCTTTTAATGTCTTGCCAAAATTAATATTATTAATTGTAATATCAAACTTATAAACATGTATCCAATTTAGAACATAAATAAGAAATATATGGTATTAGTTTCTTCAAAAAACAAAGTGATGTGGACTAGGACTATAAGGACTATAATGAATTTAGAATATACACATAATGGATTTGCTGAAAAGGTTTTAGAAACTTTCAAACAAATGCAATTGGTAGATGCAAAGAAAAATTCCACAACCTAATGGAACTTCAGTAAATTGAAGCTAGGGTTAGAGGGTTTCTAAATTACTCAGGGTAACCTTCAGTATGGATCAGTCAAAACCCTCTTGTTATGTTTTAGCGGTGACCTGTTGCCACGGTGGACCGGTCACTTAAGTGAGGTTTCATCCCTCTCTGGTCGTGCTTAACCGGCCCTTTTTCACCTGATTTTCCAATCTTTTTGGTGTAATGGCCTAGGTATTACACCGCCAGAAATTTCAATGCGGGCCCCACTTAAATGTTCCATCTGAGGGCTGATGAGCTGTCCGATCACAGAATTCGATCTTGACCGCTTCTCGCAGACCTCGCAGGTTTGTCTGCTGGCATCATCAAAGTAGTGCGAGGTTCGCAAGATATGGCCACGTGGCGTGAATGGATGAATGGGTTTTCTTCCCAAGGTGTTTGATATGACAGGGGGCCGTCTTTTCACCAGTAATAGCCATCCCCAGTTAAATGTTCCATCTAAGGGCAGATGAGCCGTCCGATCACAAAATTCGATCTTGACCACTTCTCGCAGACCTAACAGGTTTGTCTATTGGCGTCATCAAAGCAGTGCGAGGTTCATGAGATATGGCCACATGGCATGAATGGATGAATGGGTTTTCTTCCTGAGGTGTTTGATATGACAGGGGGTTGTCTTTTCACCGGTAATAGCCATCAATAATGGGGTAATCATGATCTCTTGCACGGGAAGAGTAAATATCCGGGAGAGTGTTGCGAGGTTCGTGAGGGAGTGGCATGTGGCTTTTCTTTTCATGCCAGTGGGATTATATGGGACCCATTGTGCGGTCTGGGTCTATTCTTCTACTGACATGGATTGTCAACATCCATTGACTTGATCTCCACCCTCTGTTTCTTAAAGTGCCTCCCGAATCGACGGTTCATTTATAGGGAAGAAGTGAGTGAGTTGCTCACGTGGCATGTATTACTTGGCTGTTGCTCATGTCATTAATGATACAGGTTTATTTTCTCTCGAGGATCTCCACCTGATTTCCTCCTGCATGTGAATAGTGCCATCCTGATGAGGGTATTCATAGTTATCCGGATCATTAACTGTGCAAGTGCTTGAATCACCTTCAATTAATTGTACCCTGCATACTGGCTTGCTCTATAAATGCTAATTGAATTGTATGTAATCAGCATTGCATTCTCTTGTGTCTAAGTGTAGTAAGGTTTTTCTTCTGTTTGTGGCTGCGCTCTATTTCTATCATGAGTAAATCAATTAAGGGAAGGAGTGCGAGGCTGGCACCAATCATGAAGAAATCCAATTCTCCCATGTCTCCCAAGGCTATTATTAGGAACACTGGGAAGAGGCCAGTACATTGTTTGTCCCCGATAATCATCTCGGATTCTAATGAATCTGAGACTAATTCTGATTATCGGTACTATTTGGCTTCCCTGGCCGATCTTATGGGAGTGGATGAGGAGGTTCTGGAAATTGAGCCAGTGTCTACATTAGCACCAGGTCCAGTTGTTCGAGAATGTGCTCGCAAGGTTGGTAAAGAGGAGGTGGTGCCATCGCTATCACAGGCTCGAACTTGGAGCGATTGCTTGTACCGGGGCCATGTTGCTTCTTCATGATTAGTGGCAGTGGGTCCGTTGGACGTGTCTTCTCTTCTCTTGTTGTTCTATCAAGTGGATGTGGATGTGGATATGGACGTGCGTGTGCTTTGCACGAAATTTTGTTTTTCGATTGGTTATTTCATAACCGTTTTGATTCCTTTGTTCATGCACGCTATCATTATGACAAGGAATGTAAATTTGAATTTCATTTTGGTGCTGAAATTCAATTTGGTGTCACAATGTAGCCTAATGCTTGTTGCTCTCCTATTCTATAAAGGAGATTTCATGGCTCATTGTGAAGGGTCAAAAGAAATTTGCAATCTGACGCTTGGAAGTTATACAGTCCTCTTTATTGTTAAAGTGTTATGAACATTTTGTTTCAGGAAGTCATCCTGGGGTTAGGTTTATATACATATTAGTGTGATATGCTTTTTTAATTACTTATATCGAAAGAAATATATAAAATTAAGATGGTTTACTCTCCTGGGTGTGTGCCATGGATTATGAATAGCTTTATCAAAGATTCATCTGTTCAGTTTCAATAGTTAATTGAAAATGTGATTCATTTTCTTGCTTTAACTCAAAGAGTTAATCAAATGCTTGAAAAATAAGTTACATGTTCATGGTTGTATATACTCAGGATGCTTGAAGAATTACTATCTTAATATGCTAAAATATCTCATGATAGCAATGCTATATGAGATGGGTTCATCGTATCAGGATTTTGTTATGTATGACTCCATTGCCCTATGGATGCATGAAGCACTGGATAATGTTTGTGTCATTTTATTAGTTCAAGACTGTAGGTTCTAAGCAAGGATATCCAAATACTAGACACAAAACACTTGAATACAACCTTGTCCTCCTCAGGGAGGTATTGTAACAAATAAGTGGGTCAGTTCCGTTGCTCTTTGGTACTGGTAGTCATTCTCTGGTCTGCCAAAACCTTGAGATGATCACTATCCCTTTGAGTGTGTAGGAATTGTATTCTGTACACAGGAAGTGTTCTTACCAATCATGAGACATTCATATGAACATGTTTAGGTTTACCCACCTTGGTCCTACAGAGCCAAAAGTGTAGGAGAAGTCAGTCCTTTACTGACTCTCATTAGTTGGCCATTAGTGGTTGTAGTTGTCCTCGATAGGGGTTGGCTACCTCTTAGATATCTGCAACCTCTACATGGATTGTATTTTAAACACCAACACAACCTTCACCAAAATCCTTATTTGTTTCCTTAATATGGGAGATTTGGAACAAGGTATAGACATCCATCAAAGCATAATATGAAGATGATTTTTTGCAAATGTTGTGGTTGTAGATGCCCTTTTAAAATTTATACAGAATGTGGAAGGATAGAAAAATCTTGTGAACTATTTGACAAAATGTCTCAAAGAATTGTAATCTCTCAATTTATTTTAGTGTCTATTTTGTTATACCCCATGTCCCAAATTGGGTATAACACAATAGACACTAAAACAAATTGATAGATTGTTATGAGGGCAGTGATGAGACTTTTCTAATTAGAGTGTATTCCATGAGATTACAATTATTTGAGGCATTGTGTCAAATAGTTCATGAGCTTTGTCTATCCTCCCACATTTTGCATAGATTTCAAAAGGGCATCTACAACCACAAGATTTGAGAAAATTCATCTTCATATTATGTTTTCCTTATGATTGGTTGACTCTTATACTAAATTAATATGTTCAATTTATGTTTCCTACTTGATCTAACTATCCACAAATGGCAATTTAACAGTGGAAAGATATGATCCTACTTTGGTATAAATTGTATATGTAATATCAAGGTATGAATTAATATGTTCAATTAAGAGATGTTAAATGAAATGAATAAAACTAATGTAATGTAAATAAGGGAGACCAGTGCCTTATTGGGTAAAATGGAGTCAAATGAAAGCCTTTAATGAATGGTTTCTATCTAGCAGGTCCTCTAATTGTTTGGCATATAACTATAAACATGCAAGAGTGTAAATGATGAACCCTAGTTGAGGCAGAATATCAAATCTAATAATCTGATTCTTCTTAATGATCCAAATGGCATTCCCAGATTACTGTAATTTATTGAAAGGAATTTTAATTCTTCTTTAAAGAATCCAATAAACCAAATCACACAAAAACAACAAATGTGTATTGATAAATAGAATATATACTTGATACTTCAATTTAAACAACCAAGAAACATCAGATTGGAGACAATCAAATAATCGCAAGAATCCAACAAACAATTGATACCAGAATGAAGCCACTAAATCAACAGTCTTTCATTATCTCCTTCAAAGTTCATACATGCAACATAGTCTCCTTGAATGTCATCATTTCCGAAAATTTAATGCTTACAGTAGTCTATGCTATTCTAATTCTATCTTCTACCCCTTAAATTTATCCAACAACGGATACTTATACATCAGTTTGTAAAAGGATGTACCTTTTCAAAAAGGTTTAAAGCATAAAAGGTTTAAAAAATCCACTATTAACTAATTTCTCTTGAGCCACAAATGGACTGCAGACATATGCTCCATATAATCCTGGCGTTCATGAGTGTCGGCATCTCCCAATGCATCGCGGATCACAATCTCCATCATTATCATTTGCTCATTTTGCTCAAATGTTGCATCCAATATCACATCTTTCGCAGTGGATGTCTCCAGCATCCCTTGGAGTACTGTTTCGCACTCACTTTTCCATGTATTCGCTTCCTTCATTTTCCCTTCATCATCACATAACTTGGTGAATCTATCTTCGGCAGCCTCTGTCAATTCTTGCATATCCCCTTGTAACTCCACATAGAAATCCCTATGCCAATCCATAATACAATTGGCATATTTTTCAATCTCTTCATTACTAGTAGTGTCCTCCTCCAATTCCTCAATTCTTTCCTGAATTCTGCTATCCACTCTCCTGTGTTCCTTTATTGCATCTATGTAATGTGAATGATTTCCCCAGAGTTTATTTAACCAAGTGGTTAAAACAACCTTCCTTCTTTTTATTATTGCAACAAATGCATCCATTCTCCCTTGAGAGTATGCAGTTGACCCTTCCCAATGGTCTTTTTTCTGTGAACTCTCACCTTGAGTGAGCATCCTTGTTGGTTCTGTTACACCACCTACCAAGTCTTTCAAGCGTTCATTCTCTCTCAACATCCTCTCATTATTGGTTTTGTACATCTCCCTTTCCCTTATCAATGCTTGGATTTGAGCTTTATTCAACTTGGCTATATTTATCCCAATATCAGCACTCACTACAGGATCAACCTCCCCAGCCTTTAGGGTCATGACATGTCTGAATGCCTTTTCAGTATCAATAACAATTGATTTCTTGTGAGGAGGATACAAGACCCACATAATCAATGTTTCATCATCAAGATTGTATCTTGATCCTGTGTATACCTCCGTCACCTTCTCTATTCTAAGCTTGTGGGTAGTATTGTTATCTTTTAAGAAACTATCAAAAACTAATGCAGAATTCATATCCAAACCTGGAAAAATCATAACACCTACCTTTTCAAGCAGCTCCCTCCCCTTTTTAGGGGTCATGTCAATCATCTCTTTGTCCACTTCATCCTTTAAGTTTTTTAATAGTTGATCCTCATTCCCTGGAGTGACATTGTCAACCTGTCCCCTTATCTCTTTCCCTTTCTCCTTATATAAAAATTTCTTAAACTCCGAGTTCTTTATAAATTCATCATCTGATATGAAAGACCTATAGTCTTCATGTCTTGTATCTACATCCATGGTTTCCTTAACATCTGTTTCTCTGGCAACATAGGCATACTCCTGAGTCTTCATTCTTGAAACTTTCCCAGATGAGCTTTGTGGCCTATCTATTTTTGAAATCCCCTTAATGGAGGATAACAACTCAGCATCCACCAACTCCTGATTATGTTTTTCAATCACAATTTCAGCTTCCTCTGCCTCCAGGTTTCTGATTATGTCATCAGATTTAAAGGGCACATGATGGTACCCTCTGAGATTTACTTTTTGTCTGGCAAGTGGATATACCCTTCTAGATCAAAGTTCTTTCTCACTGGTGCTCTGCTCATGTTGTACTACAATAATTTGTCTAGAATAAGATCATAACTTTCCTTGGCTAATACAGTGAAATCACTAAAACACAATGTACTGGGCACAAAAGCCTATTTCCCATATGAACTTAAGTTCATAACACTGGAGTAATCCATTTTCCTAACAATTTCAAGGTATGCAATTCTATCCGGGAAAGTTCTAGGTAGAATGAAAGGTGTATCCTCAAAGGCATAAACCCTAATCATTGTGGCATTCTCTAAGCAATACCAATCCCCCCAGTTGTGGTTAATTGGTCCATTGTAATCTTTAGGCCTAAGAAACCTTTTTACTTGTTCAGATAAAGAATAATCACAAGGATGGCTAAAAAATCTATAGAAGAGTTTCACAAAGAATTCTTCAAAATGCAAGAAATTTGAATTGGCAAACCTACTGTCCCAAATAGCAGTCCATAATTGAACAGGAAATGGCCTACCTTCCTTGTCGGATTGTGAAATCCTCAGGTCCTGGGGCCATAAACCTAACTCTTGTCCAAAATACAACACTAACTGCATAAGCAGTGAGTAATTTCTGAGATGGAGAACAAAAACAGCACTCTTTATCGCCATCAAACCTTCATCCAACTCCTTAAAAACATGTGCAGCATAGTCAAATGATCTGGAATTATGGTACCGAATGTCTGCAGAAATCACCATGGGCACAACCGCCATATGCTCAGGTACCTCCATCCCTAATACCTATCCCACTGAGTAGTAAGTATATTTTAGGTAAGGTTCAAAGAGGTCTACATGAAAGGGTGGCCCCTCACTGTCTTCCATTGGAGTAGGTTTTCCATGACACCTAATTATGTGTAGAGGTAACCTCCACCCTTTATAAATGGTGTCCATCCTTCTAAACTCACTATCGATCTCTTCACTCACTACTTTGTCACTGCATATTCCCTCCATTCTGAAAACCTCATCAATTGCATTCTCAGATACATGTATCAATGGATTCCCTGATAAATCACATATAGCTTTCTTTTTCGAATCATAGTGTCCGACCAGCAATTTTACCAGTTCGACGTTAATAAAAACATTAGGGCACACTAATTTCCCTAAATTGAACCTCCATGGATTGCATACTGTCTCAAAGCGATTTCTCCTATGGTAATGGAAATTGAATAACTCATAGCCTCTAATCGGAGTCCAAACATCACCTATAAATTTGCATTTGTTGTCCAATTTGTCAACTTCCGCTTTCAGCTGTGCAGAACGACTAGCTTTAGGTCCAGAACCAGGTAACTGGTCTATGAGGTCTTGATTTAGCTTCCTTTCAATACCTTCTAGTTGCAAATCAATCTTTTGCTTTTTTGTTTTTGATTGGCTTCCCTCCCTAGGTTTTCTTCCCTTTAGTTTTCCTGAACCAGTGCCTTCTATAATTCAAATTTTTATGAATTCTGAGAGGATGAGAAACTTACTGTAACTTCTTCCAAACTCAAGCTAGGTGAGTGCCTTAATTGCTCTGCTGGTTCCCTTGCTCTCCTTCGCTTTGAATTCTGTGAGACAATGATTTCAATTGATCATACCCTAATATGAAAAATCTCCTACGCTTCATGGCACCATTAATGTCTTTTACCGATCGAGACATGAATGCTGCAAGTTTTTTTTTTTAAATTCTCGCTGTCACATCAAGGTTCAATGATCACCCACCTACCAAGACATCTTGCAGTTTCCTCGACGTCACAAGTCTCCCCAATAGTTTCTTTCCTTTTGCTTTTATATCACCATGACTTTCACCGAAACAACTATCGCTTAGACTTAATGAATCGGGCCAATGGTTCTTTTCCTTACTCTAAAAGTACTTTGTCTCACTGAGATGTTCACTTTATCGAGTATGTCGCCGAGACCAAGCAATTTGTTCTAGCGATAGAATAATACTCTCTATGATGTCTCTTAGATCTCCGTGCGGTGACATGTCTCACCGATACGCTTTTTCTTCAGTGAGACCATGCGCATTGTCTTCTCGACACCCTTTATCTTCATATGCTCAGTTCTATTAGTGTAACCCGAGGGGTCGGTAAGACTTTCTAAATTCTCCCCGGCATCATTTGTCTCAATGAGTGAGTCCTCCCCTTGCTTTATCGGCAAGACTAATAACACTACAGGCAGTGTTTTAAAATCTCTCTCCGATGACCAAAGTCTCTCCGATACTTTTTGTCTTGCCGATAAGATATAGAAACCCGCATTCTCTCTGTGTATAACTTGATTGGTGTGACCCTTGCTATGTCTTGCCGATACATTTAGGATATGTATATTACCATCGATGAGACCTACATCAACTTATGTCGATATTTTCATATGTAAAGATTTTAATGTCAGATGAAATTTATGGGGCGTTATGGCACAATTTTAAATCGGATTTTGGTAAAATATGCTATGTGAGGATATTTTTGTCTATATTATGAATCTTTTTTTGGAGACTAATAATCATGAAGAAATAATGAATTTGTCAAAATTTGACAATTCCAACAGCATGAAGGTTTGATGTTTCATGACAGTACTAGCATTTCGGTTATAATGATATATTTAGAGCTCATGGCTCTCCTTTGTATAAACATATCACAATTTTGAATAATATAATCAAGGGTTATGGTGTTCATCTCACTGTTATCATGGTGTGTATGATTTCCATTTTTGCTTTAATTCAAAGAGTAAATTAAAATGCTTGGATGGAGTCATAGATGGATATGTTTGTAAAGGGATTTGATAAGAAGTATTGAGTTAGGATAGAAATTGACACTGTTGTAATGCAATATTGTCAGAGATCTTATATGTTATGTGTTTGAACCTGTTATGGAAATCTAAATATTTGTGAATTAATTCGACTCCCCAATAGTATATGGCACTGGCCTAAATCGTATGCGTTTGTAAGGTTCTGTGTATGTTTGTCTTAGCTTAGAGCTTGCTGCCAAATTGCAAATTAAATGACTATCTTATGTGGTGAAATGTCATTTTAATCATCTCATGCTTGAAGTAGTTGATACTATTGATGCTTTTTTGTTGTTTAAATTGATATATCAAGCATATATATATATTCAGTTTACCGATACACATTTGTTGTATTTGTGTGATGTGATTATTTGGTTCCTTCAAGTAAAGATTAAACCCTCCTAGTCAATCACAGTAACTAAAGAGTATTAATTGTATCAATAAGAAGAATCACATAACTAGGATTGTCATTCTATCTCAAGTAGAGTTTGTCAATCATTTACTTGAACATTTATACAAGTTATAAACTACATCTATGTGCCAAACACTTTGAATTATTGCCATCATAGATTACACTTTTATAGATCTTCATTAGACTCCATACACCCAACAAGGCAATGGTCTCACGTTTTCATCTTTTGGTTTATCCATTTTATTTCTTACATCTATTAACTGAACATATTCTAATATAATTCAAATATAATTAAAATTAAAAACATCATAAATTAATTATGTAACCACATAAGTCAAATATAATTCTTTCAAGAAATTAATATCAAATAGACAATACAAATTAATGTCATTGATCTTCTTCTTCATCCAACTCTTTGTTTGTATCATCCAATCCAGATTCAACATTGTAAGGATTGGTCATATCATCGTCATCATCATTGATATCAGTTTCGATAATGTCATCATCCACATGAATATCATCTTCATGAACATTAACTCCTACATCATCATGATCTAGTTCCTCCTCTTCGACATATTTGTCAGGCACATCATCAACTAACTGTTGATCCTGATCATCATCTACATCATCTTCTATTTCTTCAGTATCTTCTTCTTCCACCACATTATACTTTACCGGCCTTCCTCTTGGATCATGTCTAACAACATATGACCAACCCGCTTTACCTGGAACCTCTGAGTAAAATACCTACTCACATTGGCTTGGAAGAACATAGGGCTCATTTCCAACTCGCTCAAAATACCTTGTATTAACCATGGTAAATCCATTATCATGTTCAATAATAGTTCTCTCGGGATCATTTTCATTTAATCGTAGCCTATACCATAGGATGACGAACAAAACTAATTTGAAGGACTTAAAGTCACACTCAAGTATATCATCCAAAATCCCATAGTATTGATTTTCTGAGACTTCTGGATGTATGTCGCTTCTAGATGAAACATTAGTCACCTGGAAGACTGCAGTTATCCCAAAATCACAAGTTTTCTTCGTGTCATCCAACTTTTTGATTCAAAATTTACGACCATTGCACCACATAGCCTTGTGGTGTTTCATCTACAATATGTCAAACATGCAAAACTTATTGCAATATTGTCAGTTGATAAACATATTTATTCTTGGCCGAATGTATGCAAAGAAAAAAATCTCAACATATATATACATCAATATAATTGAAAATAATTAAATAATATGGGTGATTAATATATTTATAAATACCTATTTATCTCTTAAACCATATGCTAAATCAATTTCCCTTGGTGTAACATTGGAATCTCCATTACGATGAGCTTCTTCAACCAATGAAGCCACACCTTCCCATGTTAATGCGCGACCAGATTGTTGACATCATTAAATCCATACCATCATCCAATCAAGATTGTTTGTGACGTACAAATGTAGTGCATCCCACTCTCGACCAACTGTATCAAAAAAAATGAAATTCACAAATGACGTATAATTAGTTAATTACCACGGTATACGACCTTAAATTATAAGTACAATATACATAAAAACCAAATGTAAAATGTATTCTAATTAATCTCTGGTGCAGGAGCACACCTAGGCTAACCTCCATAGTTAGGATATTTTGGGCTTGTATTTAACATTAGCCAAGTTAAAGTAATTGTATGTTTGTTTTGGACTTTAGAAGGTCATTGTTGTGGCTAGGTGAGTTACTCGTTAGGACTAAGGTCACCAAAGTTAGTCATTGTTAATAGTTTTTACATTGCTTAGCCTTAGTAGCTTAAGTTGGGATTTGAGTCTTAAATATGTTCTAAACACATGAATGATGTTAGAAAGATTCCATGAGGCCTTTAATGGTGTTGGTTACTCGAAATATAGGAGATAGAGGTCCTAAGAGTTAGGAAGGTGGCATAATGACAGAGTACTTGCCAAATGTTGTTACAAAATTGTCATGACAACAGTTGCCATTATGGAAAATGTTGCATGCAACTCGGTTACATAGGATCCACTAAAGGATAGGAGTGGCGGATCAACCAACATACCCTACAAACATGGTGAATGGCATCTAATATGAAGCAGGCTCGAATTCAAGAAAGAGGGAGATTGTAATCAAGTTTTTGGAATAGAGGATAGCTCTGCAATTTCTATTTTTATGTGAACTCTGAGTGTTATTGAGTGACAGTGATACTAAGTGAATTGGATGTTTTGATTTAGCGTTAGAGTCATGTTCATGGGATAGTATTAAACTTTTTTCATTCTGCAAGTTGGTGCAGGAGCACCTAGGCTAACCTCTATGTTTTGTCATTTTGGCTTGTATCTAACCTTAGCCAAGTTAGAATGTTTGAACATATTTTTTTTTGACCTTAGATGGTCTTGCTTTTGTTTGGGCTAGATGACCTTAGTCCTTAGGACTAAGGTCACACTATTTTTCCATTGTTAGTAAGTTAGTTTTCTTAATGTTTATTGTCTAGGGGAGTAGAGTCTTTAAGTTGTTCAAATGCTTAAAGAGGTTGTAATGATGCCTTAAGGCCAGTTAATGAGCTGGTTACTTGAATTATTGAGGGAATGGTGGTCCTAAGAAATAGGCTAAAGGCATGAAGGAAGATGCCAAATGGAGAAGGCAGTTTGAATTGGTGGTTGCATGCAATCCGGTTACCGTTG